>OY755174.1:15383147-15832250 GCA_963576735.1 Bedellia somnulentella | reverse complement strand
CTCAGCCGGGTATCTCGCAGGACACGTCAGCTGCTGCTCGCTGGTTTTCAGCCAGCACCAGTTAGTCATATAGATTCCCTAGCATCATTTTAATTACATTGTTGGTGGGTTTTTTGTAACTAGATCACGTATGATCATTATTTTCTTTACCTGTCACAAATCCCAACCGAAGCGTTCCGGCTGTGGCACTTGGCGGCGTCGCGCGGCGCGTGCGGCGGGTGCGACGGCGGCGGCGGACAGCTCGGGCCCGCCTCGTCGCCGCCGCCGCCGCTGTCCGCGTACAGCCCCGTCATCGCGTACATTGACTCTTGCCTCCTGGAAAACACCATTGTTTAGGTTTGTCTACTAATGTTTAGGGTGGATGATTAGGTTGGAGTAGAAGATATTTATCGGAGGTCGATTGTTGAACATCTGTGTATTGTGATTTGTGTAGTTTTAATGACTATATCGGCAAGGTCACCATCGCCGCTGTCCGCGTACAGCCCCGTCATTGCGTACGTTGACTCTTGCCTCCCGGAAACACCGTTGGTTAGGTTTGTCTAGAAATGTTTGGGATTTATAGTAAGGTTGGTACTGGGTTTAGGTAAATTGCGGTTGGAGTGGAAGATATTTTTGGGAGGTCGATGTGTTGTGTATATTGCCATTTGTGTAGTCGTAACATAGAGAACTTATCTATATAGAGAAAAAACAAAGAATGTCATTTCTGTAAGGGGTTCAGTTTATTGGCACTGACTTAAGCGACGCAAATGTATGAGTATAAGCAACAAAAGTCAGAATATTGAATCAATCAATCAGGGTGCAGAAATGTCTTATTGTGACAATTCGTTTGTAGCGGATTTTTTTCATATTTTTTTGTAATAAACTACTTTTGGTTTCCGCTTTTTAGTTTGAAGTTCTCTTAATCTTAATGACTGTATCGGCAAGGTCGTCGCCGCCACCGCTGTCCCCCATTGCTGTACAGCCCCATCATTGCGTACATTGAATTTCCTCCTGGTTCAATATTGGGTTAGATGTTTGTGGATGCATGGTTAGGTTAGTGCGTGGTTTTAGGTAAATGGCGGCTTGGTATTGGCTTAGTATTTTTTAATGGAAGCTGATAGTTAAAATATTTATAATGATTGGGGCAGTCTTAATTAACTATAGGCATGTATACAGGAAAGTAATATGTTCAAGCAAATGCTGAATATGGTCATAACAGCAAATTCAGTGGTTTGAAGATGAAGTAATAAGAATAAAAAACTTAACCTTATAACCAAGTGTTTGTTTACATTTCCAATGAGTTGAAAACCCTCAATAAGTTAAAAAAAAGGACAGGGGTAATAAATAAAAAGGGGTAGGGCGGGATAAATTTAAAACGATAGACAATTTTTTTTTAAAACGCCAAATTAATAAAAGTCCCTTTATACATGCCCTCATAGTTGTTAAGTACTAAAAAGGAGGTAGTCACATATTCAGAATTATAACTTACTCAGCAAAGGAAACATACATACATACATACATATACTCACAGCTATAGATCCCTTGAAGGGGTAGCCAGAGCTAGGGAATAAAAAATTCCTCAGCCAATTTTGGAAAGTTGCGTGGGGAAAAGATGGTGAACAAAAGGTTGTTGGTGATGGGTCTCCAACCGCATCGCCCAAAAATCCCTTAAAAGCCCCAATACCGTTAGTCGCCTGTTACGTACACCCACCGGAAGAAATGGGTTAGTGCTATTCTAAGCCGGCACTACACAGCAAAGGAAAGGAATTTAAAATTAAGGATGGTGGTGATATGTTGCCAGCCCCATTGCCCAAAAATCCCTTTAAGCAAATCTTCAAACTCCAAGTAGTCTCTTACGACACCCGCAGGAATAAATGGTTTAGTGCTATTCTCAGCTCACAGCGGTAACAAAAGTATTGTACACTTTATGTAGTAAAAAAGTGGGACGATAAAACACAACTATTTTTTTCCGAACCAGTAAATAAAAGAGCTTTACTACTGACTTTTCAAGTAAACATTTTCGTTGTTCCTCTGTCATAGCGTTTAACTTTTGGTGCTCCGTTAACCCTTCCATTGGCTATCTAACTTTACAACTTTTCTCTCAAAAAACTCTTGTCTTATAAATGTTTCCGACACATTTCCACACCTCAACACGACACTGAAGCCACTGCACCTTGGTGTTAGTCGAGACTACATTGTGATGACTAACTAGGTAGTTGCTTTTCGCTTTGTACAAAATTATCATATCAAACAAGAGATTAGATGCGACGAATATGGGCCAGGCCACGCGGGGCGTCCATTTACTATCTAATGTTACACATAAAATAACTAACGTGTTGGAAAAACGATACTATTATTTCGTGTTTAGATCTGACTCACAGTTTTATTACGTTTTACTTGGTTTATATGTGGTTTTTATAGGGTGGCAATTTTACGTCATTGTTTTGTATTAAAATCGACTGATCTAAGAGATTTACTTTTAAATTGATTTTACTTCGTTATCTTCGTTAGTCAGGCACTTTTAAACTAAAATATAAGTCCAATGCCACTACGGCAATTTGTAATTTGTTAGCATTATTTGATCTTAGCTGTATCAGCTACTGTACCTACAGGTTAATTCTAAAGTAATGCACAGAAGATTTTATTTTACTTATACACATAACTAAAATAAGAGAGTCTGTGTATAATATTAAAATAACAGCTATTAACGTAAATAATTTTTTTTGGTATATATCTACAGCAGCATTTTTTTACCGCAATTTTTTTAGTGGATCGCCGGACCGATTTTAATGGGATTTTTATTGGAACATAGCTTTTATAGTGAGGAGTAACTTAGGTATTTTATTCCTTTTCACATACATATACTCACGGCTATAAATCCCTTAACGGGGTAGCCAGAGCTTTGGAATGAGAAATTCCTCAGCCACTTTTGGAAGTTGATGGGGGAAAAGATGGTAATAATAAATGTTTTTGGTGACGGGTCTCCAACCACATCGCCCAAAAATCACTTAAAAAGCCCCTATATCCTTAGTCGCCTCTTACCATCACCCACGGGTAGAAATGGGGCAGTGTTATTCTATATTATTGACACTACACGGCTGATTCCTTTTCAACACTTTCTTAAGTACGGTCTCAAATACGGTCCGGTACGGTACGGACCACTACGGCTGCTCTAAGCTTAAAACAAGTATGTCGATTTTTGAGCGTTTCCTTTTTTTTACACCGTTGGATTCGTCATAGAAAGACCCTTATTTCTACATTATTAAAACTCAAAATATCTTCTTATTTAAGGCGCTATTGATAATAATAATAGGGTAACACTATGCTAAAAGCATTTTCATTCTGCATTGGCGTTACTGTAAAGGTCAAGTTAAAAAAAATATAAATTTCATTAGGAAACTACATCACGTCGGACATATCCAAAAATCATCAAGATCCGACAATCACTTTAGGAAATATTTAAACTTAAAGAAAAATAATGTTTTTTCGCTCTCCTGTAAAATTTGCCGAAAACGACATACTTGTTTTTAGTTTAACACAGCCGACTAGTCCAGAATATATTTGTTTGTCGTTAGCCTTTGTTTTATTATATGTGTTTTGCGGTAAATTACCAGATTTGTATTCATCATGCTACTTGTGATATCAGGCCGATGACTCGAGAGATACCGCAACAAGACATCACACTTTCATAGAGACGAAAGGTGTGAATCAGTTATCTTTGCGTGAATTCTTAGTGTTTTATGAATTTTCATGAAGATATTGATAAATTAGAAACTTCTTATTGATAAAAAGAACTGTTAAAACACCAATAAACTTGATCTTGTAAAACACATATGGTTTCGTGGTTGCTTTGGGTACACATATTCGTCAATTTGGTTTACTCAGCTTTACGTGCTTAAGAATTTGTATGTAATCGTTTGAAAATAAACAGCAATGGATATAGTTTATTCAGCTTTCTTGGCACGTAAAGTAACAATTAAGGACGCGTGAAATGTAAACAATAAAAATGTTATAGTCAGCCAGATGTTACGGCAAAATCAAACAAATTTTTACTGCCGATACTATATAATTTTTATTGAGCGGAAGTAAATGCCTGCGTAATAATGTTTTTATGGACAAAAATAATCAGATAAAATATATAATCTATTATTGTGAAGCAAGCGAGTAATCGTCAACTGCCATGCCAACTTTGAATAACACGGGCATGAGTAACAAATTCCGCTAAATAGAGGTGTATACTATTTGCTGTTTTAAGCAGACACCATTTTTAGATCGAATATTACTTCTGCGTCTAATTTGAGTAAAATATATATATCTATGTTCGCATAAATATCCAAATAATATCTACGCGGTAAGAGTAACTCTACCTAATATTTCATGTCATATTTGGAAACCACTTTACTTTGCTTACCAATTACTGTCAAAATAAACGCAAGTCAGCCCCTTAAGAGATAAGTCAGACATTTTGAAAACTCATGGGAAACCCCAAAACAATGTATTGATTTACTATGCCCAGACTATTTGAAGTATACATTAAAACGTGAGCGCCCATTTTTCAGACATAAAGTGGTGGGTATGTCGTCAAAGCGAGGTAAACAAAACAATAAAGTGATTGTGACTAATAGAAGATAGCAAATCGTAAACACGAAGGTATGGCATGGATCAATAAGTGGATTTAATTAACCATAAGTGGATATTTGAAAGAATGACATCAATACTTAGGGATGATTTATGCATTACAGTAATTTTCTGAAGATCAAATTTATGTGAACAAACAATAGAGTTCATTTTATGCTGAAAGTTTTTAATTCTTATTTCTTTTCTAGTTAAATACCTACTTGTGAATACTGTTATAGATAGCAGATTTTACATAAAACTAAATACATTATGATTGTGAACCTAATCTCTCTCTCAAGTTATTTATAACAAATATACCTTACCTAAAATGAATGCTGCCTAACGAAGCAATAGGCTATTTGACTGTAATAAAAATATACATTTCTTTTATTTCATTAGTCTTAATATTTCTTTTTTGGATCAATATGTATTAATGCGAGATAATAATATTGCATAATTTCACTAAAATCCGTCTTCTAAAATAAGTATTTTTGATGCAACTGCCACGTGACTAAAAACGTCCGTGATTGGCTATTTCTAAAATGACGTATATCGTGCATAAACTGACTGTGTATCGCTTCGCTCATTGGCGTATAATTCGGAATTGACGTCATTTGTGCTACAGCCGCCATATTACTTAAGGTCGCGTTTTCGCGGCACATTTGAATATTGCATTTTCTTTTTCGATTTTTTAATAAAATAGCTAAAATGAAGACAGCAATATATTTGTCTAGGGCTCCTTATACACAAATTAACAAAGTAAGATAGTTTTCAAAACTTAGTCAAATAGCCTACGTTATCACGATCGCGTTTGAAAGTGAACAGCAGGTGTAATGCTTAGTAATTTAATAATTATTATTACCACGTATTACTAATGACCAGTCTTAGTTTTGTGGGAATTTATAAGAGTTGGGGATTTTATAGTTTATTTGAGCAATGAATCTGGAGATGGTAGCATCAGCGATTCTTTATATTACAATATTTTCTTTATTTGACTTAAAAAGTAATTTCAAATTTTGTTGCTCCGGCTGTCCCATTTTGGGGATTAAGGCTTTGAATGCAGGTAGATAGGTTATACATACATACATACATACATATACTCACGGCTATAAATCCCTGAACGGGGTAGCCAGAACTTTGGAATGAGAAATTCCTTAGCCACTTTTGGGAGTTGATTGGGGAAAAGATGGTAATAATAAATGTTTTTGGTGACGGGTCTCCGACCACATCGCCTAAAAATCACTTTAAAAGCCCCTATACCCTTAGTCGCCTCTTACGATCACCCACGGGTAGAAATGGGGTAGTGTTATTCTAAGCCGACACTACACAGCCAAGGTTATAATAGTACGTATTTTAATATCAAAAATTCATTTACTTACTTTAAGCCACAGGGCTAAGCTCTTTTTAAGGAGTCATCATTGAGAGTCAAATTTTGAACAAATTATATGAAACTTTAGTATTCAATAAAACAATAACCAGTGGATACATCAGTTTATGTACAGTTTACATAAATTTGTTCTTTCACTACAAGTGAATAAATTTTACGTGAGCTATGATTAATCTGCCTACCTATGTCCTTTCCTATGTTGCGGGGCGGCGTTGGCCCCGCCTGCGCTCTGCTGCCGCTCGCCTTCCGTCATCTTGCTGGTTGTGCACCACTCACCGGCTACCCATCACCAGGATTGATTGTGTCGCCTGGAGAACAAAGAAATAAGATATTAATAAAAATATTGCTGTTTGCTCCTTAAAAGGTAGGCCCATGACGTGTTTCGCAGTAGCAAAAATCAAGTGGACATAAAACATATATTTTTTGTTTGAAACTGTGGTGCATTTAAAAAAAATGTTATACCTAGTTACTTTACACCGACTTAATTGAAAGTATTCATTGACATCTTAAGTATAATTTATTAAGATGTGATGCAATTAATTAAAGCGTCCCAGATTACTTATTGGTCCTGTATGTTAAGTGAGCTTTTGAGATAGTGCTATCCTTGGTTGACAATACATAACAAATCCATGTTAATGTCAAACGAAGAGTCTCATTATCATCATGTGTTGTTTGGACCATTTCTCACTAATGTATGAAATACGTTGATATAAAGACTCATCCACACTATACCAAGTACGTCCACTTGTCAATATTTATATCAGTACAAAGCACAGGAAATATCGATAGTTATATAGTGGCCTCAACGTTATTACCGCCAAGCCAAAATGGGAAACAAGATCATTGTTGATGTTGAAATATTGCCAACCATCCGTCTGTACTAACTACGCCATCAAACTGAAACACGACGAGAACTCTGAGCTGAGTACATAAAACAACTAACTGTCGTTTTAGCAAGGCTAGCACGAACGGCCTTTCAACTAGATAAGGCGTGGTATAGAACAACCATCTCTTTCGCACTTACTTAGTATCATATACTGTCATCTCATTCTAACCGACAGAGCGACGATAAAATAGCGCTTGTGCTAGGTCTCCTGATACCAATAACCTAACCTATATTCTAAGAGCTATAAAACTCGGTAACTAGAGCTTCACTACAGTAAGATTCAAATTCTGCATCGGTAATCTTGAAAAGATTTTGTATCGGTACTGGATACATTTTTCCATTCGGACCTACCGCTCTGAATACCACAAATTTTAAAGTTCGAAAGCAAAGAATGTGAATTAAGAGGAAACAAACGTCTTGCATCACACATGCATGCAATGATTCAACACTTGCATTGAATCTACCTTATATCTAGCTAAAATACCCCAACCGTAATTTATGGCAGTGTTCTGGTGTTTGTAAAAACAAGTAATACTTCAAATGTGTTTGTAGCTAACATATATATATATATATATATATATATACTCACGGCTATAAATCCCTAAACGGGGTAACCAGAACTTTGGAATGAGAAATTCGTCAGCCATAGTAATAATAACTAATTGTTGTTGACGCGTCTCCAACCCCATCGCCCACATCACTTAATAAACCCCTATACCCTTAGTCGCCTCTTACGATCACGGGTAGAAATGGGGTAGTGCTATTCTAAGCAGACACTACACAGCATACATATTATAAAGATATTACAACAATCTTCGGTAATAGTAGTTAAGACAGAGTAATTTAGTGTAATGTCTAATCTAAGCGCAAAGTAATGAGGCAATTCATAAATGAGTGCATTTTTTCCGTTATTATCTTGCAGACGTCTTCCATAGAAGCGAGAGTATGCACCCAATCAAACGGAGTGGTTTTTTTGTTCTCTTCGCGGAACTAACTGTATTTTATTGCGCAAGTATGATCTTATGCAGTGACTTTATAAGTTTGTGTGATATTGAAGTTGTTCAACTAATGCACTTTAATGTGAAGTTGATTTATCTTACCCATTAGTTAGTTTGCTATCACGTTTGCTTACAAATATTTGAAAATCGATGCCTTAAATATAGTATAATGTTCCCTAATCCTGTTAACCTCTGGGTGACATCAGAATAGGCTATTTGACTAAGTTTTGAAAACTATCTTACGGTGTTAATTTGTTTATAAGGAGCCCTAAAAATATATTTTTCTGTCTTCGTTTTAGCTATTTTATTAAAAAATCGAAAAAGAAAATGCAATATTCAAATGTGCCGCGGAAACGACACTTTAAATAATATGGCGGCTGTAGCACAAATGACGTCAATTCCGCATTAAACACCAATGAGCGAAGCGATACACAGTCTGTTTATGTGCAATCTTCGTCATTATAGACCTAGCCAATCACGGTCGCTTTTAGTCACGTGACAGTTGCATCAAAAATACTTATTTTAGAAGACGGATTTTAGTGAATTAATGCATTTTTTTTTATCTCGCATTATTACATATTGCTCCAAAAAAGAAATATTAAGACTAATGAAATAAAAGAAATGTATATTTTTATTACAGTCAAATAGCCTATTGGAGAAGGAAACATCTCCAACCATCTCCAAAGCACAATATTAAGACGTCTTCGTCTAATATAATAATAAATATCACAAGATGTATCTCTAGTGTGGTGTGCCGTTGCTTTTATTATTCCAAATTGATCTGAATCATAAGTTGCAGCCAGCGACCTCACGCTGCGATCTTATTTGGAGATAGACGCCACATGGGGTAATAATTGCAACAATGTAATGTAGCTCTAAATATGAAGCAATATGAACATACTACTATCTTTCTACAGAAGAGTCAATAACCTGTCAATTAAATAATGTTAAATCAATATGAATTAAGGAAATTTTTAACAGAACTGTGAAAAAAAAGACGTGTATTTTTTATTTTACGATTAAACGAGATTGGGTCTTTCTTATAAGCGTGAAAAAATATATATATCAAATAATCTTAACCAAAAATCAAGAAATTCTATAATAACTATGATAATAAAATTTGAGCCAGAACTATTGATGCTGCGGTAACATACCTAAATTTTACGTCTCTAATTTCGCTCTCGACTGTAAAATGATTTGGTTTCACACAGTTCGGGTAACTTATTCAGTACTATCTCTAACCGATTGTTCACTAAACAAGTAAAGTACCGTAAATAAAACAGGACATAGGCCATAACGGGTTTATCAATTGCCGCGTGCTAAATGTTAGTCGGCCATTGCCTCACACAGTTTGATACAGTAATAGGTATTTTGTTTGTCTAAGGATTATTATGCACATATAAATTAATGTATCATAAACTGCTGCCTATGCTTTAAGTTCAAAAATCTCGAAACAATAACCTCGTAACGCCCGTATAGAAATTCTTATGACTTGTAAGTTCTATCCAATGTATCTCTAATGGAACAAAAAAAAAATATGTGCTGACTGCCCATTATTAAAATTAATGATATCTTTAACAAGAACTATTCCTATGGCTTTATTTTTTTAATAGTTACTATTAATCACAGGAGTTTTGTTTTTGTAGTGATACAACGGGCGTTACGAGGATAGGATTGAAGTAAATAATGTGAGTTGCAAAACAAACAACTGACTATCGATTACTGACTGATTGAATTAAAGCCCTCTGAATCCAAATATTTTATTATCTTTGGAAGATTAACAGACCAATACAAACAATATAATACTAATTATGAATACACAATGCCATTTACAAATCTTCACCTATAGAAAAATTACATAATACTTACAGAACTAAAAGATTTAGGTAAAAATTAAATTATTATAATGTTGAGGTTAGTGTAGAAATTATTGGCCGAAATGTAAATTAGTTAATAATTTTCTTACTCTTGTAGTGCTTGTATCGAAAATATCTAAATCTACTATTGATTCATTAAATTAAGTACATGCACGTAATAGAAATGAGTTACGCCTATAATTGGTATTAGCTTTTGGGACACTTAGGGCCAGTTTTTTGATCCGTGGTTAACTCAACAATTTGTTAAATATCGTAACTATTAGTTAGATATCAGCAAAATGCATTTTTTGACCCGTGGTTAGAGTAACTAATGTCAAATATCGAACCAAAATGGATTTACGATTTGACTACTGGTTAGACATTTAACTATAGTCAATGTAACAAATGGTTATATTTTTAACTACGGATCAAAAAACTGGCCCTTAATATACTACAATCAATGTGACGAAAAGGATCAGTGCTATTCGATGGCGACGCTAAACTAAAGAATAATTGCATCTGATATCCTAGTAACCTCTATTTAAGATCATACTAATCAGTATATTGATGTCTTCAATAGCCCTCATTAGATACAGACACAAACAGGAAAGAATATGAGAGGTGGCTGTAAAACGGAACATAATGGATATCGAGTATTTTCTCAGGCACGAAACAAAGCATTAGATCCATCAAGCAGGCAGTGTTAATAGCGACCTTGGAATGCGTTATTGTATTTCCACCGTGAAACCTAACCTAACTGTAAATGACGTATGTCGCATCGCATACTCTACATTTGCTTTTTATGTTAAGAATGATTGTGGCGCAAAACCGGAGGCGCATGTCTGCATTGTTACCTAACCGTTCTGCAGAAGTTGTATTGTGCCAATTTTTTTACACTCACGTATTTCGAGCTGAGGTTACATGAATGAAAAGGTGTAACGATTCTGGACTAGAGCCATTGAATTCAAATTGCCCGTATATGTTAAAAAAAGTTTTTGTAAAAGGTTATTGAATTAAAGGAAACCGATACAAAAATTCATCGCCAACCTTTGAAGTATAAACTTGGTCTCTAAACTTGACATAGAGATTCCAGGCTCTTAAATTGTAATATCATTAAAAAGCCTATTCCACATCTTGTTCTGTAATCCGTTTCTTAATAGCCTCACTTGCTCGCGATCGCTTGTATTACGTAAGTATTACAAATAAAACTTCCGTGAGTACTTTTCCATCGCATTGTTGTTACAAATATCTACTGCTACCGTGTCGTTTATAGAAAGCCTAATGTGAAAGTAATTTTTATTTAGACTTGTTTTTAAAATATCTAGCTAGTCATTTATTATGTTAAATTAAGAGCACCGGATCAATTACATAAAATTTGCTTACGGACATGAATATTAAATTTGATATTAAAAGTTCCATAAAAAAATATACATGTTACCATTCAATCCCCAAACCTCAATAGAAAGTGGTTTACTTTTTTAAGTGAAGTAAAACCAAGTTTTTATTCATCAGGATTTTATCTTTATATTCGTATAGGTAACCAAGCAGAGGTAACGAGGTCAACGGCCTTTTATGTGTAGATTTATTAAACAGTTTTTGTTGGTTGTCCTGTAACAATAGCTGAATTATTTGCTATGAACTTTAACCTAAAAATAACGGAGTTTCTCGTTCAAGTAACTCAGTTTAAGCCGTAAGCGTAGCTTCAAACGACGCATAAAATATGAATAGAACATACATTTGAATAGTGAAGTAAGTCCCTATTCTTAATATCTAGAAAAGTTAGTCTTGGCAAGAAACTCTTGTTGTTTCCTCAAACTAAAAGGGAATGATAGAGACGGCAATACATATGTACGTTTTTAAAATTTTATTAAACGGTGAAAGCCACCCTAAATGTAAAAGAAAACGAAATTGTAGGTAACGTTACACCCCGAAATACCGCTTCAGACTTTATTATGGAACTTTCACCAGGTTTTATAGTGTGTGATTAATCTACTGGGAATAAGAATCGATCCACATAATGATTATGGTACACCCTGTTTGATGAAAATATACGTTTTGTATGTTTATAGCGAAGTGGCCCGATGCAAGTAATTGTAGTCGGCGTATGTACGTATTTGGGAGTGTCCGTCGCTTAATTTGTCCAATTTATCGTATATTATCTCGAGTTATTATAATAAACATAAAATATCCATAAAGTATTGCACAATATACACTGAAAAAAGCAATACCATGAAATGTAGGGTCTACATATTATAGAACATCTCTTATGAGTAATATTATAAAGAATGTAGTGCCGGCTTAGAATAGCACTGCCCCATTTCTTCCGGTGGGTGTACGTAAGAGGCGACTAACGGTATTGGGACTTTTAAGGCATTTTTGGGCGATGCGGTTGGAGACCCATCACCAACAACCTTTATTTCACCATCTTTTCCCCATGCAACATCCAAAAGTTGTTGATGAATTTCTAATTCCTTAGCTCTGGCTATCCCTTCTAGGGATTTATAGCCGTGAGTATATGTATGTCGAAACGTGTGTCAGAAATATTCTAATAATTTTATTCAATTCTGATTTATTAATACTTTATATAAATATAGAAAACTCGTTTATTTTATTAGTTCTTAAGCTTTACACTTGGAAACATGTGATAAGGTTAATAACTTAAATCTGTAGTAGATTGAAAGACCTTTCGTTAAGAGTTGCTGGTTAGTTGATGTAAAGGCCAGCTTTTACAATCAACATATAAAAATAAACATTGACCTTTCATCTAAAATGTCGAATTCAATACAGCGGAATTTTATCTGAAACAAGATTGTGCGATGTTTTCGTAAAAAGAGTAAGTTGGCAATTAATTAATATAAAAGTAATATACATGCATACATATACTCACGACTGTAAATCTCAAAAAGAAATAGGCAGAGCTTTAGAGAAACTCTTCAGCCACATTTGCAAGTTGATTAGGGACAAGATGGTAGAAACAAAGTATCGTTGGTGATGGGTCTCCAACCGCAGCGCCCAAAAACAACTAAAAAAGCCCCATACCTTTAGTCGCCTCTTACGACAACCGTGGGTAGAAAGGGGTAGTGACATTCTAAGCCGGTACTACACGGCAAGGTACATTTGCTTGGTACTTGAGATAACTATTAGTTTACCGGTTAATGAAAACTGATTTCATAATAAGGTGATATTCTCAAAACCCAATAAGTGACGCAATGAATCGCTGGTGCTTATATTGACAAAATACTATATACATTCCCTCGCCGAAAAAACTCGCTCTTGTTCCAGGAACACTTAAGACCCCGCTCAATCTACTTTATGGTTGAATCATTCCGTACACAAATACCGAGTATGGTTAAATCGGTCAGTATCAGTTAGCACTGCCATAATTCCGTGAGCGGCGTCACGGATTAGAGAAAGGCAGGTCTTTGGAGCGGCGAGGTCAGTGCGAACCAGTGGGCGGGATTAGGATTGGTACCAACGTTTGGTCAATAAAACCACCATCGATTCATTGCGTCACTCTTACGGGTTTTGGTAATATCATCTTATAATTAAATCGGTTTTCATTAATTGGTAAACTTATAGTTATCTTAATTATCAAGCAAATGTGGCAACCATGCTTAAGAATTAAAGCACAGTTAGATTTGTGCGTTAAACACAATTCTGTCTTATATGTTACATACATACATATACTCACGGCTATAAATCCCTAAAAGGGGTAGCCAGAGCTGAGAAATTAGAAATTTCTCAGCCACTTTTGGAAGTTGAGTGGGGAAAAGATGGAAGAATAAAGGTTTTTGGTGATGGGTCTCCAACCGCATCGCCCAAAAATCTTATATGTTATCTTTAGTAAATAATACTAAGAACTTTGTAGCATTCGAACGAAATTGACATTGTCTAACCATAACACTGTATTTGGGGTGGTTTTTAATTAATCTGAGTATAGTAACCTGCACTTGTAAGTGATTTTGGCTTGGCACATCAGTATGCATTAATTATTACATTTACTGAGACAGCATATTCAACACCGTATTGTAATATTTGTTTTAATTATCTTTTAAGCACGTAACCTGATTGAACTTTGATGAAGATAAAATAGAGCAGAATTAAAATAAATGTCGCGTTGAGATAAAAAAACATTGTTTACGAAGCTTAGTTGTGATAAGATAAAAAAACTTAAGTATGAAGACTTTTTACTCATTGAGACGAATCGAATTGTCTTAAATTCTGACTGGAATGTGTTACAGGGACTGATATTAATGAATATAAAAGTTTTGCGACCGGACTTATCCATTGGGCTATTAGTTAGTCCCCTTTTGAAAAGTACTCAAAAATAGGGCTAGTTTAAGACGGAATTACACATTAATTATGATAAACATAAACTTTGGTCAATCTAAGCGTACAAAGTACACACGTGGCGAACTATGTTCTCACGATTAGAATGGTCTGTACATTTTCGTACATCGTTTTCATTAATTAATGAAAACATTGTATTTTAATCATAACGATAGGCAACTTTGTTCACTCTACAATTGTTTTTATTAACTAGAGTTTGAATACAAACGCTGAATCAAAACAATACGATATCAAAAAACCAGCTATACTTGAGCGATTATACCAGATTTAGTAGTATAATTTTGCCTCCTATTAGTTTGTGAGGATGGTTCTAGATATACTTAAATAGCGAAGCGTACCAAAAATCAATAAGTTCTTGATGATACGGGGTATAAATTGAAAGTTTACGGTGAGCCATATAAATTAAAGTTTTCTAAAGATGCTTCGAAAATTAAATTTTATATATCTTAACTTAAATAGCTATTCTTGTATGTTGATGAAAAACTGTTAAAATAATAATGAGGCCAGCTATCGATAATTCTTATATGTGTTGATTTCTTAAAGAGCAGTGTAAAAAGTCATTTAAGTTTTAAATTGCGAATTGTTAATGCGGCAATCAAGAAATAAATAATTTCTTCCTTTTTATCCCTTACAAAGAATTAATATATATAAAATTAGAATGATATAATCATTTTAAGCTACTTCATCCCGCGGGTGTCGTACGAGGGCGACTAAGGGTATGTGGTCTTTGATGTGAGTGTTGGGTAATGTGGCCCAAAACCCAGCAGCAAAGACTCTTATTCTTACTATCTTCTCCTCAACCTTCCAAAAGTGGCTGAGGAATAGTTAATTCGTCGGAGTTACTACAAGAATTTTACCACATGCAATTAATCTCTTGAGAATATTTTTTGTGCGAATGCAACGCAAAGTAAATATTTAACTAATCATTAATATCGTTTGATGACATTACTTTCACTGGTTCATAGTAGAATCAGTTCAATTAAATTCTAGATGATTAAAATTAAATACTTATATACTATAGGGTAACAAATTTCTAAATCTTCAATTAGTTTGTATATTATCAAAAACCGAATAAAACTTGTCCATCACGTTTATACTCGTATTATAGCAAAAATAAACTTTTAGACATGCCTTAAATAGTTCGGCTTAAAATAAATTGGGCCAAACTACAAGCAATATTCCATGAAATACCAATACTTAAAAAGCCAAGCAACGTTTCCGACTAACCCATTTACCAATTGCTTTAAATTAAAGGTTTTACTTCATCAAGTAAAAGCCAGCGACGTAGAAATTTGGTAAATATATTTTGTACGTGGCATGTGACGTAACAAGCTTGTAATATTACCACGCATTGTATGGGACACGCAGCAATTCTGGCTTCGAGCCAGCAGTAAGTAACGTTGGGTCAGTCAGGTGTATTTAGCGCTGTTATTAGCATGAACAGGTGAAGGGCGCAGATATTAGAACTCACATTTTAAACTAATTCATAGATTGCTTTACACAAGATTTTCTTGACCATGGGAATACATTTTGACCGTGATCTATTTTTTCCAATGGGCACAGTAATTTGATATCGCCGTCAATACAATACATAGTGTACTGCTTTTAGCTTAATTTACGTTGGCTCACCATAGTTAGCTTAATTATTTCATCTCTAAAGAGCAGATTGAAACAAATCGCATTTCATTCACTCTTTGCTATACGATGAATATGAGCAAATTATAGCGGTGGTGATATAAATTACATTGGTGATATTAATAATTATTATTAGGAGAACGAAAAACTATATGAAACCTTTTTAGCTTAATAAATAATATTTTGATTTGATTAGATTATTCCAGTCTGCTAAAAAACGTGGGTACTCTGAGCACCAGTATAGGTAGCATGAGGCGTGTGAGAGCGTAGATGTCACGTGAGAAGTGAGGTACTGACAGATGTTGTATGAACAATCTGTCAGTTTCTCACTTCTCACGCGACATACACGCTCTCACACGCCTCATGCTACGGGGGCAGGTGACAAACATGTCATGACTATGACTGAAATAGCAATGAAACTTTTAGTATATTTATTTTTCAATACGCATAACTGCACCGCCAATGATAGAATATGATGGCGATAACTCCTGCTTATAATCAAGAAATATTTTGTACCTGTACATATGTGTGTTTTCTACAAGATAAGAACTAACATATTGATTTATGTTTTATACAGCTATGAAATGTATTTTATTTATTTTCGAATAAGTAAAAAATCACTTATGCATCATCATACCATGCAGTAGCCAATGTCATCATTTTATTTTACAACTCAAACAATAGCTTTACTCTCATATTTACCTCACGTTTTGCGATTGCGCATTCAAATTATATGTGGTGTAAGTAGAATTTTGAGGATTCATTTAAATAATATGCGGTGGATTGGTCACTCGCAAGAGATATTTATGTGGACCGAGAGAAACCGGTTTCGCAGCGGCAATTGAACCTCAACCTACATGAGTCAGAGACTATGCTGGCCAGATGCATAACCGCGACATCCTGCTTTTAATAAAAACAAAACATTCATAAATCGAAATTGGAACCATGGCGGACTTGCTCCGTAGTAGGGGTTCTAATAACGTTACTCCAGTACAGATGTAAATAAAATAATCCTTTATTGATTCAACTTTTGATTTAAGGTTACATTGTTTTTTTTTACATTCTAAAGGTCAAAAGATTGGTAATAATTTTACTTCGATTATGCGGAAAAGTTTTCGGTCCCTTATCAAAAGTTTATGTTTTTATTACGAGCGGTGGTTTATTTAAACGCCTCTTTCATCAAATAAATGTAAATGTCTCTTTCATTTTTTAAATACCAGTTCAATGAGGAAGGCGCTCGGCAGCCATTTTAACCGTTTCGTTTGTTATCGCGAGATGGCGGTAGTTCCATTTTAAATCAAAGTTCGTTTAGTACAAACATTGAAAGTTTAATACGATTATTCTATTAAGAAAAATAGCATATTGTTAGAAGCAGGACTGCTGTGGGCACCAAACGAGGTTTTCTTTATAAAATTCATGTAATTTCAGCGTCTTCCTCTTTGGTGTACAAACACATGATTCGCATGTTTCCTAAGCTTATTGGAATTAATAATACGCTACACATTTGCGTATAACAGCTTTGTGGTTGGATTCAAGTTATCTATGTAGTCCAATCCATTTCATTTCTTTCAAGTTTATTATAAGCAGAATATTTAACACCAAAATTATCGTGCAAAAAATAAGGCATAATAATAAATAAACTGCAAACCGACCACTGATAAGGTGAACCGGCTGATATCGTCAAAGTAAACAAAAGGACACCTCACTCAACAAACAAACTATACTGTTAAAACTTATTATCACTGATAGGAACTAATACTCATATAATAAAGGCGTTGTTTAGGTGAGGTGGGTAGCACCTTTTAATACGAATACTACCATGATAAACTATTTATGACGGATAAAAACCGTTCAATTCGAAAAGTATAAAGTTCTGGTCTTAACTTGCTTCACATTTGTTGTTTATCTACCTACAGTTATTTAAAGAAATATTTTACTGTTTCAATATATCTTAAACTTCATGTTAAAGGATTGAAAATTATTGTTTTCTTGAATATGTTTTTTAACACCCTTTGTTCACTCATTGCACTTTTATAACACTAAAGAGCTTATTCCATTTGTCTGAATGAAGACGTCTGAAAGCCACAGAATCTGAATTCAGACTAGTGGAATAACGTTCAGAACGCTAGAAAAGAAATTTGTGTAGTGGAATAACAAGCGTCTGCGGCAGTAACTTCGAAGGACGTCTGAATTCAGAAACGACAAAGTGTAATGGAATAAGCGATTAAGCGCACGTCAAAATAAGGCACTTGTTCACTATAAAAACGTAAGACATCTATTATATCACCTTCACATATCCACCGATTAAATATAAATCAAATGCGGTTGTAATGCTTCCAGAGTGTCATTTAATTCAAATTAGTGATTAACATATAAGACCTGTAAAGCGGTCGGATAATTAAAATCATAAGTAAGAGGTGCTAAAAAATACTTTTGGTATTAGTTGTTTGGTACAGCTATAGCTAGCAGCACCTATGCTCACAGCAATAAGTCCTAAAAAAGGGTTAGCCCGAGCTTCTGAATCAGAAATTCCTCAGCCACTTTTGGGGCTTAAGTGGGGAAAAGATTTTAGAACAAAGGTTGATGGTGATGGTTCTAGCTATACCGCCAAACAACCAAAAAGTTCACCTCTTACGAAACTCACGGGAAGAAACGGGTTAGTGCTATTTTGTGCTTTAATATTTTAGCATAGTGTGGCAGATTACATTTAAAGTAAAACCTGCACAGAAGTTACATAAATAGGCAAAAAAAGGAAATAAGTAAACGGTAACCTTAAATTGTATGTTCCGCAAAGAACATTGAATAAAACGACCGGAATCCTCGTTTCATATGAATTAATAATTCGAATTCGCCCTAACCGGAACAACCTTACGATACTCTCCAAAACGTGGGTTGTCGACCTCAGCTAATAAATATTATAGTGTCTTATAATAACCGAAATCAATAACCAAAAGCAAACAAAACCTGTTACTTTTCTATCCAACCTGCCAGTTCGGGAACACTGACACCTTCCAGTTAGCTCGACGGGAATAGCTCGGGATCCGCACAGGTAACTTTATAACCTGGATTTTGTTACCCCATCTATATTTGTACATCGATCAATACGAAGATGTTATAAATAACGTGAAGCTTGAAGGGATGAAAACGTTGGTGATTAATTGTTGCGTTCAGAAAGTTATGAAATCTTCATGTGATTTTTTAACAGTGATGCTTTTGCTTATATTATTAAGGGAAAGCGATACATATACCATCTCAATACACAAGAAAGAAACAAATGTGAATGTCCATGTCAGTAGAGGAGTACATTACTATACAGGATAAATTCAGTGAGAACGTAAACAAAGCAAGATTACTGCCAGGAACGTAAAAAATAGACAATTGATCTCTAATTACACAAAATAAAAACGTATTTCGTCATTGTATATGTATGTGATTGCGCTTCCTTTTACTTAATTTAGTCTCATTATGACAATTAGTAACGTTACAAAAATAAAACAAGTTGTGTGTGTTTATATTCTCGAACAGATCGATCACGCGTTCATGTAAGCTTAATTTAATGTTTTACTTCGTTTGCGTTATGGCGAGTCGAAATCATTAGCTATGGGCTCATTGAAACCATCATTTTTTTAGTTAAATCTGTGAACGTAGTACGAGAAAGCGGATTAAATCTCAAATGCAAGTACTCCTCACTACAAGTACTTTTTAACAACTAGTTTTTGGTCATCACAAAATTACGTATACAAAGCATATACTTACGGTTGTAAGTCCAAAAAAGAGGTAGCCGTGGCTTCAGAATTAATAAATCTTCAGCCACTGTGTGCTAATTTGTAAAAGCTATTGTAACCCGAAACTATTCAGTTTTACATTTTCATTACTCACAATAAGTAAACTATAAACTGTGAGAGTAGTTGTCTTGACAATAATCCCTAAAGAGGTGAGCGACCCGCCGGGCAGGTCATCGCCGCGCGGGCAGGATCCATGCCCTCACTGATTCATCTTCATTGCGCAATGCATTGCTCACCATCAACTATTTCATAAACCTTTACTTTGTCACCGCTTTCTCATAACATTGGACTATTTGCACTCTTTATTCATTGAATGAAGTTATCAACTTAATAAAACCTTCCTGGGAATGTTATGTTACATAATATAACAAGAAATCGTAAGTGAGTACAATTAAAACTTGACAAAAGGAAAAAAACACTCAATTGAAATTGTTCTGCGAAGAGACTGTTCTTTGTAACATTAAAATGCGAGCTACACCGCAACATTATATACGATACACGACACTTTCTATCTGCACCGAACAATGGGATTGACAGTCCGTAGCATATTTTTATTCTACATCTTTGACGCAACACATCATTTTACCGTTAGCATACATGCACTTTCTTAATGTATAAACAAATTGAAACTGCTAATACTTTAATAATTATGTTTTTTCGTGATACCACTATCAAGGACAATTTGCGGCTGCGGCATTGACAGGCGGTTCAAATAATATCATAAACAACAGATAAATTAACATTATCAGTGAGAAATATGAGTAACGCAAATTTTAAGCGACAAATGTATAAAAAGGCAAGCGACCGAAGTATGAAAAATAAAGAGCCTTTACAAAAATATTGATTAAGCTCGAGAGGTTCGAACTAATGCCTTTACAATATACATACAAGAGGCATAGCAATTACAATTTCATTCATTCATTCATATACTCACGGCTATAAATCCCTTAACGGGGTAGCCAGAGCTTTGGAATGAGAAATTCCTCAGCCACTTTTAGAAGTTGAATGGGGAAAAGGTGGTAATAATAAATGTTTTTGGTGACGGGTCTCCAACCACATCGCCCAAAAATCACTTAAGAAGCCCCATACCCTTAGTCGCCTCTTACGATCACCCACGGGTAGAAATGGGGTAGTGTTATTCTAAGCCGACACTACACGGCTCACAATAATGAGAAAAATATGTATCAAAAGGAAAATTAAGATGTCGCAATCTTTTTCATAGTAAAAAAACACTTTTATGCTATTATTTAAGAGGTATAGTTTGTAATTTTATTTGTTATGGCTAAACTTCAGAAATACTGTAACGACCTGTACTAGACAGGAGTGCTGTAGGCTGTATGTATATCATCTCCCTGATGGAAAAATCCTTAGATATTTAAAATATAAACTACCCGTGCAAAACTGGGTTGATCCACAAGAAAAAAATAAAGGCTAATCAATCGACATAAAAGATCAATTTTCAGAAGCATTGTGGTAAGTGCAGAATAGTAAAGACAACGAATTATTGTACAGAACATCTACAATTATCATGGACCTTCAGTATGCATATATGGGAGTAGTCCTGTTTGAGTTTAGTTGCTAAGGCCTCCCTGTCCGTATCAGGCAGTAACAATACATGTTATTAATTGGCCGACTGGGAACAACAGCATTCCACAAGAGATTGGGATATTATTACTTGCCAACCCAAAATGAACACAAGCGCCAATAATACTACTCTATGCAATAAATTTACTTTTAATTAAGGTCGCACCAACAGGAACAAGTGCAGTGATGAGATATGAGAGAATCAATCAATTTGAAAATCTCTTAATTGTACATCACAAAAGAGTAGAATGACAAAAATGCGTTTGAAAAAACAATTTATAATTTGCGGCCGATGGGCCAAAAGAGCCACGCAATGGACTCCCGGTGTAAAGAGAAAGCGTGGCCGACCAAGGAAAAGATGGAGTGACGAGTTAGGTCTCTGGGGCAAGAAATGGTGGGAGACCACTCAAAACCGTCTGGAGTGGAAGAAAGGGAGGGAGGCCTTTGCCCAGCAGTGGGACATAAATGGCTAATAATAAAAAAATTGCGGCCATAACATTATAAGTTAAATTAGTCATAGTAGTGAATTGTAGGCCTAATCAACTTAATGAATACAAACTAATTCTCAATGAATATATACTTCAAGTAAGTCAAATGATGTATTCGCACAAAGCAGCAACAAACCTGATTATAAAAAAAACGTGTGATGTATGTATTAGTACCTATCATTTAGAGCGACAAAATAGGAAGTATTGCTTAGTAAAACCGTGGTGTTAGTTATTTTTTTAAGTTATGTACGTATTTCGGTAACATTTAGCTTCAATAAGTACCTTATTTATCAAAGAATTGAAAGTAATTTGTATAAAGCAATCGCACGTGCAGAACGATCTTATTGCCCGATGTGAAACGTAATTGTATCAAATTTGTGACCAACGACTAAAGTGAATGACAAAAACAAAATAATAGGAAATCGATAAGACATTTCGTGGCAGCATGATTACCGCAAGGTCGGAGCCTCATATATTTGCCACACCTGACCGGGGCGTAGTAAATAAGTTACTTTATATAAATTATATTTAAACGAGATTACACGAAACGAGCGAAACGAATTATTGTAAAACAATCACAGAGCGGAAAATCTAATAAAAATTGTGCGACGACGAAGCGACTAACTTAAGTTGATATAAATCAGAACTTTGAAAGCTTGTACATCAAGATTTAATAGCACAGGAAAACGCTTTCACATTTGGTGGCTTGGCATATTAGATTTTTAATGCTCAATATAACTAAATATTGATAGTATAAGGCATAAGGCATGTCCACTTAGTTCACCCCCATGACACCCATTACAGAAACGAGATGGTGTTTTTCGACACAGCAAACTAAAACACATAAACGTTAGATTAAACACGCGAAAACAATTTAATGTTAGGTAATAAAGAAACCGTGCCAACATGGCCTACCCTACCCTAGGTCCGCAGCGTCACAATGACCTTGCAAGGTCGCGCTACCCTCCGCATTCAATAGGCTGCATATCAAGCACGAGCGACCTTTTGACTAGATACCGCATAGCATAAAACAGCCATCTCTTATGCACTTACATAGTATCGTATACTGTCATCTCATTCTAACCGACATCGTGACGATACAATAGCGCTCGTGCTAAGCCTCCTGGACAGCTTTCATTCAATTAACTATACCTTAGCCAATGTTCAGCATGCCTTTATTGTAGTTTTCGTGTCGGCCGTAATAGGAAAGAAAGTGATTTGCATAACATGTCTGGACGATGCCCACGCTATAATATTGCCTCAGGGTAACGTTGCATTAATCTATTAGTGATTATTTACGCATACTTTGTCGAATGACGACAAGACGACCCACCACCCTTGGCGCATTATATACATTGATTAAGGTTCTAGGAATATTGGGTTTTAATTCCGATAAGGGTAAGGGCACATTACTTTGATTAAATAAAGTTTTGTCATGTGGAATGTGGATTCTTTACTTTTCATATAGTATGTATGGAAGGCACGGTCGCTTACATTTCTTACTTACATTTTCTTTCTTTCTTTATTTAAAAATGTGTTTATACCACAAAGAGTAAGGAAAGACGATATTTGTCGTTAATAATAAACATTCTATGAAAACTTTTTTTTTCATTAGTTTTTGAGTTATAATAGTTTGATACTCCTTTGCGGAGGATCGTCAAGATCAAGAAATACAACCGATGGAGGTAAGTGTTGTTCAGAGTTCAGCATCGTATTAATTAGTTGCCAAAATACACTACAACTGAGAGCACGGGTGATAATTCCATGACAGACGTACAATAATATTGTTTAGTAGAACAATGAGAGGGAAAACAAATGATGTCGATGGGCCGCCGCGCCGGTTGCGAGTCGTGTCCTCGCCAAGCCTATTGTAGCGGCGATACGAACGTTTTCAATGGAAAACTTTATCACTCACACAATGCCATGTCTAAATTAAAATAACAGCTATGAATACTTTAATTGATGTAGTATGCTTATACAGTTCTCATTTATTTTAAGAGCTAATGGTTTATATTACAATATATCTTCACCTGTTTTAGCAGGACGGAAGCTGAAAATATAATAATCTCAATCAACTGTTAAAGAGACAATGAAGTATTTACTTAAGATCAACTAAAGCCGTCTTAAGCACTTATGTTAATCATACACTAAGACTAGAGCGACTAAGGGTATGGAGATTTTTTAAGTGGTTTTTGGGCGATGCGGTTGGAGACCCATTACCAACAATGCTATATTTCTACCATCTTGTCCCGTATCAACTTCAAAATGTGGCTGAAGAGTTTCTAGCTCTAAAGCTCTGGCTTCCCTTTTTTGGGGTTTACGGTCGTGAGTGTATATATATAAATTAATCATAAATATATAAAGTTCAAATATTTTTCGAACTTAGATAATAACCAAAATACTCCGCAAACAACATTTGTAAAGCTTTCTTAAGTAAGCGATAATGTGAAATTCTATTTTGGGACTTCAAGTGATGTCGCAGTTCTCGTTTTGTGACCCTTCAAGACGAGATCGAGATCATTCGAGAGGATAAAAAACCAAACACTTGAACCTCCCGGGAGCCATACTGAACTGAAATAAATATTCTATAGGGCCAAAATTTTTGAGAAACTTATTGACGAGTGATGTTTCACGTATGTTTGTTAAATACTATTTCCATCGTGCCATGTTACGCTAAAACTAAAATAATACCTATTATAAGTTACTGTACTAATTAAGAAATATGGCCCCCAATTATTGGAGCGAAGCGAGCGTAGCGAGCGAAGCTCCATTTACCCCCGACTTTTGCATTTCGTTGTGATCGTACTCCTCCCAAACGGCTCAACTCAGAACCCTGAAATTTTGCATGGTTGTCAAGGACTATGTCTAGATGGTTTATGTCAATTTTGATAAATATCGGAGGAATAATCACAATTAAAAAAATATAATGTTAGTATATGGAAAAATTACGTAAACAATGCCAGCGCGTGAAAATAGAATCTATATTAATAATTTCGTCACGGGGTACGGTAGACTCGATCGAAACCTTACCTGAATAATAATACATAAAAAAATAATGATTTTGAGTCGACAACATATATCCGCAAACTTCGGATTGTCGAGTATTTTGCTAAATTTTAATGGTGCTGATTGCTGACAAACAAACCTTAGTCGCCATATTGACTGTCACCCGATGACATAAACGTTCCGTTTCATAATGTATTTCAATCGTTTCGCCAACGACAAGGAGGTTTCGATTGAGTCTACCATACTCCTTAACGAAATTATTATTATAGATTCTCGATAATATTCTTTTTGCCACTTTTGTATCCGCTGTAGTACATCACCAAATTGTAGTGCAGACTTCCAAACTACAATAAGCCTAGCAATTACGCAAGCAGGAACTTAGAACACGTTTGTTCGAATTCATGACTTATATCCAGTCAGTAATGACAGTTTCTGCGTCTCTATTTGTATTAATTTGTTCTGATTGTACTCATTATGCCGAAAATCGTATTGAAGTAGTCGAAATATTTCATAAAATCTTTCATTGGTCGTGTATTTGTTTGTTCTTTCTCCTTGCATTTGGTAAATGTTGTCACAATTCTCAATACTCAATACTCAATAGATTTATTGCGTTCCACAATGGTTTTCTTAATTCTGGCAAGTGGATGCAGCGAAGGGCTCTAGCGAAGGGTTTGCGCTCCGACAGTTGGTAATTTTTCGAACTTTTGAACGCTAATATTCAAGTTCTAGAACATTTTTCCCAAAAAATTTTTAACATTTTTTTTTCAAAGAAAATAGGTATTTAGCTATTTAGATATGTTTTTTTAAACAATGAAAATTGTAAACAATTTAAGTTTTCCAAAATCAGGACTGTAACTACATTGCAGTTTTGTGTAGAACCAATCACGCGTTTAGGTAAACCAACAAGTATATTCAAAGAATAATAACAAATTGCATAGCAACGCGTGTTGAGATATTTGTAGAATAAATCGTTCAACGATAAGTAATATCTGAGAATCAGGCAATTGCTCGCTTCGCTCCTTTTATTGGCATCCGACGGTTCCATGCCAACCTAGTTAAACAGTTTATTACTGAGTAGAACAATTAATACGTCTATACTTGCCTATATTTTGCATTAATATCCCAACAAGGGGTAGCCAGAGCTTCAGAGCTAGAAAGTTGATAGAGGACGAGATGGTAGAAAGAAATAATATAAAATTTTTGCATTCCTGTATAAATTTACTGACGAATTTTAATCCTAAATATTGCAAGCCAGGACTTTGAAATTTCTCACCAACTTATTGAAGTTGATTGTGGAAATATGTGGAAAAACAAATGTAGTTGGTAGTAGGTTTACATTAACATCCTTATTAATTAATTAATTCAATCAATATTAATTTAATTGAAGGTAAATGTCAGAACAAAACCTTAGCAAATGTGTATTAATTAGTAAAAGTTCATGAGAATGGACAAGGTTTTGTAGCAAATTAATATCATGATATCAGCAAAATTTATGACAAAAACGAAACAGGGCATTCATCTTTTATTTGGTCATTCATCTTTGAAAAACGAAACGTGATATGATGTAATGTATAAAGCTATTTTTGTAGCAACTTTTATTATTTTTTATAAAGGTGTAATACAGGGTCAGGGTATAAGGGCGTAGAAAAATATACAGTAGTTTAATCCATTGTAACTATATTATATTCTTTTTAGAATTTTCGATTGTACTCTCACTAATTGTAGCTATTACATCCACTAATTCAAGAAGTAAGTACATAAACGATGATTTCGTTAATCCTTCCGCTGCAATCTCATGTTTGACTTTGTCGTATGACATTAAGTAGTTCTGTTTGATTGAATGAGTAATAAGTTCCGGTGCGAGTACTTGTATCGCACTGTTGAGTGACGATTGTCGTTATCAAACATAGCACGTGAAGGGCTGCCGTGTATTGGAAAATTTGCGCTTCATGCTTTTACCGTTTGTGTTTGTTTACTTATGTATCATCACGACTATATTAGCGGTAAAGGGTGATCAAAATTTCGGAACAAATTGGATCTAATAGGCTATTTGACTGTAATAAAAATATACATTTCTTTTATTTCATTAGTCTTAATATTTATTTTTTGGAGCAATATGTAATAATGCGAGATAAAAATATTGCATTACTTCACTAAAATCCGTCTTCTAAAATAAGTATTTTTGATGCAAGGCTATTTCTATAATGACGTAGATCGCGCATAAACAGACTGTGTATCGCTTCGCTCATTGGTGTTTAATGCGGAATTGACGTCATTTGTGCTACAGCCGCCATATTACTTAAAGTCGCGTTTTCGCGGCACATTTGAATATTGAATTTTCTTTTTCGATTTTTTAATAAAATAGCTAAAATGAAGACAGAAAAATATTTTTTTAGGGCTCCTTATAAACAAATTAACACCGTAAGATAGTTTTCAAAACTTAGTCAAATAGCCTATTATTATTATATTGGCTTTTAGACTGACGATAGTAAAAAAATAGATCTATTGCTTTATCTCGAGTCAGAACCCCTAATGTTAGTTTGCCTTCAACTTAACTTATGGGAGAATGGTGGTGATGGGAGATGGCACTAAACACTTCAGTCTTTAAGGTGCCTTAAAAAAGGGAAGCTATAACCCGTATTGTGACGGTAATCAAATCACAGAAATACACTTATTCCCCACGTTGACTTTCACGTTCGTTGTTGTCACAATCATACGATCGATATATTATCTAGTTCATAATATAAACAGCGCCCTAGTCTCCTGACCTTGATCATTTAACTTTCGTATTGAGCACAAGCACGGCTTGGTAGTTGGTGAGGGAACCTTGAACGAAATAGTAGATTCGTGTCTTTCAAACTAGCTTTTCAAAAGTATTCTATTACTGTTAAAACACATTGTTTCAGTGCGATAAAACAAAATACTTACCCAACAATTTTAATATTACTACCATCATATTTTTAAAGGGGGATGAAGAGTATAATAAGGGTACATGGTATCACATGAATGGTGATTGGCAAGTTTATGTAAATATGTGCACTTAATAACACTACCTTTAAGTTTTAAATTGACAACTGGAAATAATTGACAAAGGCATGATATAACCTTTATAACCACTAATTGATTGGAAAGGCTAGCTGAAAGAAAGGATAGCTGTGTAGTGTCGGCTTAGAATAACTTTACCCCATTTCTGCCGGTGGGTGTACGTAAGAGGCGAGTAACGGTGTTGGGGCTTTTAAGGGATTTTTGGGCGATGCGGTTGGAGACCCATCACCAACAACCTTTGTTTTGCCATCTTTTCCCCACTCAACTTTCCAGGAGTGGCTGAGGAATTTCTAGTTCCTTAGCTCTGGCTACCCCTTCTAGGGATTTGTAGCCGTGAGTATATATGATTGGAAAGGATTAATTGTTGAGAACATTGTGTACAAAGTAACTACTTTTGGCTGGACAGTGTTTTCACGTAATAGGGGCGGGGACCGGACGAGCGCCAAGATTCAAACCCCTAAACAAAGGAAACCAATTCACAAGCTAACTCTCATAGCTGGCTTTCCCATTCAATAAGAAAACCTTATTGACAGGGAAATAATACGTTTTTTTAATATACTGCTTATAAATTAAATGAAAGGAAAATTCCGTTTCGAAACACCTTAGTAAGTTTGAAGAGGATAACCCGTCAAACTGTAAAGGATAAAATATCTTTCTTAAAGATATCCTTTAGGATATCTTAGCGCCTCAAAATACTAAGTCAATTAAATATTCCTGATAAAATCCCTTAAAGTGAAACGGTCCCTGAATAGGATATGACTAAGTATTAAAGTATAAGTAAGATAAATAGATTCCTTTCCTGTTCAATATAATATACATAACATATGGTATGGATCTTATATTTTTCCTTATATGAAGTACAATTGTTGTCTTTTTCCAACCATTTCATCAGACCGGACTATTGCCGTTATATACAGATCATTATCATACTGTTTCTCACGATTATGTTCTATATAGTTGTTCAACCTTTTTGAAATCTGTCAGTATTAGCTTAATAAGACATAGCACTTAACAGACGAATGATATCAGTTACAAAGTCTGTATTCCATGTATTTTTTTTGTAGTTACAATGACATCGTCCTAGAGAGATATTTTTTTATTTCTTGGATTAAGTGTCCGATCTAATCCAACTCATTGTGTGTTGTTTAGTATTTTATTTTACAGTTTATCTATTAATCCGCTCACTGCTGTAATACAACAAATATGTTAATACTGTGCTGTGATGTACAGATTGAATTAATAAAGTACTGCAGTATGTCTATAAAGCTTTTTGCCGCGGCTCGGCTATTCCACTGTGCACGCTTGGCCGGTTGGCCCGAGTCTTGCACAACGGTTCTTGCGTCAAGCCGAGTCGCGGCGATCGGCCATTTTCTATTCCGCCAATACTGATTCGAACCGAGATAATTAACTGAAACGGAACGTACAGATTTCGCTTGACTGATTGGTTGTTTGAATGCAATCTAGTCAATCTATTTACTTTTTGTAGATTACATTTTTTTATTTGTGAATGAACGAATGGTTTTATTTTTACAAATAAATCAATTTGCAGCACACATATATATTCGAGTCTATATATGTTATATGTTTCAAATATAATGTTTTTAAAATTTCGCTTGTGCGTCTTTTTTTCCAAGTAATATCTGAAATGGTGGGACTGATTTTGACGCTACTTTTACTGACGATTTGCTGATGTGATGACGTAAGGAGTTACTAAGGAAAGGAAATCTTGATACCCGTGCGAAACGGTGATCCGCTAGTGATCCATAAATGCTGAAGTTTAAGAATTAGAAAAAAATAATAATGTATCGTTCCGCTGTTTTTAATCAACGTAAGAAGCTGCTCCATGTATGCCATTGTACTATACATACGGTGTGGTGCCGGCTTAGAATGTCACTACCCCCTTCTACCCCCGGGTGCCGTAAGAGGCGACTGATAGATACTTTATTTCTATCATCTTGTTCCTTTTCAACTTCCAAATATGGCTTAGGAGTATTGGGACTTATGGCTGTGAGTATGTGTATGTATGTAAATAAAAAACCCTGGTTACTAAATTTCTAGTATACCTAAAATAACGGAAAAGTCCAATGCTTCTAAATATAACTCGATGTTTCATTACTGAGTTATCGATTCTACTGTTTATAAATACAAATAATATCTACGTAACTTCAAACAACGTGTATTATTCAACACAATAATGTAATTTAATCTGTACAAGGCACCTTGTAATTGCGAAAGATTAAATTGAAGTGAATTAGGTTATGCAGTCTTGATTGGTGTCATGATCTGTAAAATTAAACTAACAATGCACAGTACGTAAGTACTCTAACCGAATGATCATCTTATCAATAAAAACGTAGTAAATTTCAAATACAACCGTTTCAAAGACGTAAATTACAATCGGCCGTGTAGTGCCCCGGCTTAGAATATCACTACCCCTTCTACCTACGGGTGTCGTAAGAGGCGACTATGGAGATTTTTTAAGTGGTTTTGGTTGATGCGGTTGGAGACCCATCACCAATGATACTTTATTTCTGCCATCATGGCCTCTATCAACTTTCAAATGTGGCTGAGGAGTTACTAGCTACGAAGTTCTGGATACATCTTTTTGGGATTTACGGCCTCCATATGTATGTACAGTATATGTAGTAGCAGCCGTGATAGCCCAGTGGGTAGAACACTCGGTTATCGTGCAAACGACTAGTGTTCAAATCCTGGGTCGGGCCTACACCAATTTGTCTTTTCTAAAGACATATGTGTGGTTAATTTATCATGGTTGTTAACGGTGAGGGAAAACATCGTGAGTAAACCCACATGGCTGAGTTGTACTTAGTCATGTGACAGTGTAATCGTACAAAACGGCGATAGACCTGCCCCCTATCACGTGAGTACACTGTCCATGCAAAACGTGGGTACTCTGAACACCAGGTGACAAAGTCACGTGATGTTCAGAAGTATTAGTACCTCTGCTAACCCCTTCGGGGATATTCGGCGTGAACGTTTATGTTATGTTTATATATGTATGTACATACATTCATACATATACTCACGGCTATAAATCCCAAGAAGGGGTAGCGAGAGCTAAGGAACTAGAAGTTCCTCAGTCACTTATGGAAAGTTGAGTGGGGAAAATTTGGCAAAATAAAGGTTGTTGGTGATGGGTCCGTTAGTCCCCTCTTACGTACACCCACCGGCAGAAACGGGGTAGTGTTATTCTAAGCCGACACTACACAGCAAATGTATGTATGCAAGCAAATTACAACATCCTCGTCAATTTTTTTTTTCATAATGATTGGTTGCTGCTGGCCCTGTGGCCTGTGCGGCTTAACCATGATTTTATGTGTGTGCCCGGCACACACCGGCCGCCCTTGCGGGGCAAAGGGGTGTACCTAAGCTAAATCGGATAGAGGGTATCGTCAATTCGTCTCGTTTTCATTTATATAATTCAAATCTACATATGCTCACAGATATAAATCAGAAAAAAGGGATAGCCATCCACATTTGTAGAGATAATACTTTTTTAAATTTAATGAAGAGGACATGTTAAATAAAAGATGGTCGGTGATGGTCTCCAGCCACATCACCCAACATTCACTTAGTCCCAAAATCTTTTGCCACCTATTCTACCACGCTGTGAAATAAATGGATTAGATACAAATGGTAGCAGAAGAATAATGAAAAAAGAATGAGCATGTTCTATGTAATGGTAATGGTACATATTAATTTAATTTTCTTTCTTACATCGCCTTATGCAAGTCAATTAATGCTTACAAGAATTTGTAACGAAAGATAAGAAGAAAAACGTACGTTCTTATGATTCTCTAAATGTTAAGACAAAATTATGCGACCAAGAATGTTTTAATTAAAGTAATATTAATTGGACTAAGCCGTTTTCGTTACCAAAGAAAGGATATTTATCATCATTTGGAGCACCCATTAGTAAAGTCGGGTGATTTAAGGGTTTTTTAAGGATGGTAAGGTTTTGACTACTCTTCCTTTCATGAGGTGGTTTCGTGAGATTAAGCATAAACGTAAGATTTATATATTTAAAATCATTTGATGCTAACAATTCGTATAATAATGATTGTCCAAGACTTCTCTCTCTCCCCAAAGTAAGTAAAGATGAGAGTTGGTTCGATCTAATCCCTTGAACGCCTCACGTCAAAAATGGATGCCCTCATTTTGGAAATGTCGCGTAGAAAGTAAGCATGACATGGCTAATGTTTCGCGACCTTTCTTATTATAAATAGTGGTACGGCACGAACTATAACAATTAGGAAACCGCGTATATTTAGCCGGCACCTAGTTTAGACACAGCCCCGGTCCACTGCACATCGAGAGTGTGTGCAATGTATTGCAAAGAGCACGTTGCTGGCAAGAGCACTGCGGAGACGGAAGCACACACTGACCCAAATGCATTATCTAATTTATCTGCTTCGCGCAAATGTGACCGCTGATTTCGGTTCGACGTCCGAGATTCACACGGAGCAATCAATCGGTGAATCATTGTGTTAAACAAAGAATATCAGTTTGGCCTCGGGCTAAACGTTTCTAACAAGCGGAAGAGTTGGTGTTATAAACAAACAATTTAATATTAATTTGCAGTCAGCTTAGCTTGTTAATTGCGAGATCATATTGGCATTGCTATCCAAAACGATGGTAATTGTTCACTATGAAACAAGTATGTTGAGGAACAAGTGTTTAGCCAAACGTCGACTGTTGGACAGAGGCCTCTCATAAAGATTTGCTCAACAATAGGTCTGATAGTGCTCTCATCCATCAGCTTCCCTTAATCTTCACCAAATTATTGGTCGCAACTGTAAAACCATTGAGCTCTAGTGGCCATCACACACTCCTCAAAGACCTTTGACACTAGAAATTGCAAAATTTCAGTTTTTACCGCTTTCTGAGAGCTGCCCATCAGAACTCTAGCTTATTGGTTGGATGGTTCTAGGTATATATATATATATATATATATATATATATATATATATAGACCTATGTGTGTAAACTAATAAATTTCAGTCTTTTAAACTTAAAGTTACAAACTATTTTTGGTAGCTATAATGTAACTTAGTTATATTTTTTTTGTTATTTGCTGCATACTAGAATCTAACTCTTTTGTGTTTTTGAAAGTAATTTGTGCCTGTACCTTATGTTCTATCTTTCACACTTTTGATTTAGTATTGTACACACACATGCTGTACTTACATATTAGGTGGTCACATTCTTGCTTCCTGCTTAGTATCTTGTGTTTTAATTTGAATTTAATGTATCTTCTTTTGTAAGTTAAATATAAGTAAATACATTTAATCTAGTGACTAGAGAGAGCAGGCCCAAAACAGGGATGAGTTGAAAATCCAAGGAGAGACCTTTGCCCAGCACTGGGACACGATAGGTAAAAAAAAAACTAGTGATTTCATTTGATAGTAAATTAGTGTAAGAGATCTACAAAGCCAATGTGGAAAGTAATGTTAGTAGAGGACAACCTCGGAGGACTCATTTGGACCAAATAGAGAATGTGCTCAAAAAGGCAGGTATCAAAAGTATGAAAAATAAAGGAGCATGTATGAAAAGATTGATGGATGTGAGAGAGGTTTGCCAGGATTGTACAAAGTGGCCATTGATAGTCTCTGCCTTGCCTACCCTAATGGGAACTAACGGCATGAGTGTATGTATGTATTTCATCTAGCTCAATTTATGAATCTTCTCAATAATGTTTGTGTTGTGCTTAGACTTTGCATTTAATATTTCTTATATATCTATATAGAAGAAAGAAGAAGAAGAAAGAAAGAAAAACATTTATTTGCTGCTATACACTTACAAAAAAGACACATAGCAAAAAAAAAACTATACAAACACACAGAATATTTTTAATAATAAAAAAAACAATGTCATACACACTAATTCCGAATATAAAACAATATATATAACTGGCGATAGGCCTGCCCCCTATCACGTGAGTACACTGTCTAAGCAAAACGTGGGTACCTTCTCTGGAAACTAGATGGCGCTTGCCATGTGAGTTCAGGAGTATTGGTACCTCTGCCAACCCCTTCGGGGATAAACGGCGTGAACATTTATGTTATGTTATGTATATATAACTGGGCTTGAATAATATCACAATGATAAAGAAATAATTTACTATAAAATAGATGATATTCGTTAAATATCTATAATATATTGTATGATTAATATTTGTATTGTTATTTAAATTAAATAAGTTAGTTTTAAGTTAGCTTAATAGATTATTATATTTTTTTGGCCTTGTTTTGTGCATCTACCCAAACAATTAATTTATCGATCTCACCTTCCAAAGGTTGTCTGGAAGAGATCGCTTTTAGCGATAAGACCGCCAATTGTACCTCACTGTAAACTGTTTGATCATATCATTATATTTGTAAATTTGTGTTTGATGTGCAATAAAGTGTTATTCTATTCTATTCTATCAATAATAGATTTCAGTTGGGGCTAAACTGATCTTTGCAATATGTTGTTATATCAGAATAGAATCAAAAGAAAGCAGAAAACCTAATAATTAATTTCTAAATAAAGTCTATGCTGGACTAAAATATAAAGTTAACCCAGTTCTGAATCAGTTTAATTTAATTCTGGGTTGAGTGCTGAAGGTGTGTTATGAGGAGAATATCCTGTTTATAAAAATATAACTTCATGAAATGATTTTAAGTCAAATGGATAATAATTTTGATATATCATCATAATAATTATTCACGATAATTTTATAATTAATCAAGTAATCAGTCAGAATTTTAATATTGATCTTTGATTTCATTTCTGGCATATTCAAATTGTATGGTGTCATGACATATTTTATTATGTAAATTTATAAATAACCCTCTTAATTATTCCTGATATTTAAACTCAACTTATAATTTTTTATATGTATAAAAGACTTTGCTTGTGTAACATTTTTTATTGTTTGAAGCATAAATTTAGGTAAAAATTAATTAAATTGGATAGTTAAATGCTTCTGTAATATCTTTACCAGGTAAATTGATTTACGTTAGGTGGTCAAAGTTATGAAACGATCTAGTTTTACCTTCAAGAATATTTCAATACTCTTGAAGGTATAACCAAAATAATGAAATGGTTGGATCTTTTATATCATGATAATTATTAAATGCAGAGGCACACTATAAAGTCAATTGATGCTGGCTAGTTTAACAGAAACATCTATAAAATATACCTTGTGCAGTAACGAGGACTCACATTTAATAGAGCAATCATTATGAATTAATAACATATATGTTCAAAAAGATGGAATGAGCTATTTGTTTAGATAGATTTTTGTTATTCTTCTACGTTATTTTAGTGTACTTGTAACTACTAACACATTGTTATTGCTGTTGAACGTTGTAAAGAATAAATTTCATTACTCTACTTACGTTAAGCGTGTGTTTTTCTTGTTCTGAACGCGGAGAAAACAATGGATTCTCGTTCGTGAACAAATGTAATCCTTTGCAGACCTTCTAAAACACTTATATTGATAATGACACTAGAAATATATTGCTTTTACTTCACTGTTTATTGCACTAAAACACTTAGAATTTCTATCAACAAAATGAACAATGGATTATCTCGGTCCACGACACGACTTTCACCAACAAACAACAAAATTTTACTGAACTGCTTGAAGTTGGTTGCATTTGAAAAGCAAAACATTGCAACAGCTGATTCCGGTCGATATCGTTTAGCGTTTCATTCGTTCTTCCGTTCAATGTTTATCATGATGAGTGTCTATGGGTTTAGTCTCTGCTTTCTACACTGAGATCATGAGTCCACATCCACAGCCTATTTTCATTCGTTTTATGACTTGCAGTGCCATCTATAGAAAAGACGTCGAACTGCTTGATCGTGCAGTATGTTAGAATGTAAAATAAGCATAAGTTGACTTTGTATCTAGTAGAGGGCGTAATTACAGTATTTAAAATATATTTAATTAATTTAACTCGTTTGTTTTGAATAATTTGAAATGTTAAATAACGAATTATGCTGCGTATCCTTTTTGCTTTTATTAAAATAGTTTTAGTTGTAAAACAAAAGAAGGGCCCCTCCGGGATTTGAACCCGGGACCTCCTGCACCCAAAGCAGGAATCATACCCCTAGACCAAGAGGCCACTGTTAAAGCTTGTTGAAATAGCTATATGCATACTATATTATTAGAAAAGTTTTTGTAATAAGTAGATATTTCTACAATTCGCATACAACGTGATATTTTACGTACCCATAAGTTTTGAAAGAATTGTATCGTATTTTTATTTGTATAAATTATTATTTAATAGTGTTCATTATAAACTATTTATTTATAGATATGAGTTTATTTGTTAAGTTTAAAATAATTGCTTTTCCCATTTCATTATGTCTAGCACATTCCTACCTATTGTTTTCATGAACGTACTAATCTCTGACATAATCTATCAATTCTTATTATTCATTATGTGTCTATAATATATATACCCCTAGACACATCAAAAGTGTCTAGGGATCAACATATATTTTTGCAATAACTTTATTACTGATTGATATTAACTAAAAATTTTTTTAAGGATTCATCAAATAAAGTGTTTTCGTTTGTCTACAGTAACGATAAACCAAGTCACCTTTGCATTAATAAAGAAATATAGGTTACCTCGATAGGTTGCCCGATAGACGAAAAATATGGCACAGAGCGCCCCACGCTTTTTCACAATAATACCAGTATTTTTTGTTCATTACCGTTTTCAGCTTTATATTAGGAATTATTTTTCACTTTTTAGTTTGATTTGCTTTAAAAGCTTGTTTTTTAGTTTTTTTAAACTATATTTACATACATACATATACTCACGGCTATAAATCCCTTAACGGGGTAGCCAGAGCTTTGGAATGAGAAATTCCTCAGCCACTTTTAGAAGTTGATTGGGGAAAAGGTGGTAATAATAAATGATTTTGGTGACGGGTCTCCAACCACATCGCCCAAAAATCACTTAAGAAGCCCCATACCCTTAGTCGCCTCTTACAATCACCCACGGGTAGAAATGGGGTAGTGTTATTCTGAGCCGACACTACACAGCTAACTATATTTAATTTTTATTTTTTTAGTACTGAATCATTTGAAATGATTTAATCCTTTCGACCCTAATCAGGATAGCGGAATGAACATATGAAATTTTTATATTGTCTCTGATTCTCGATAAGTGTTAAAATTTTGAGTTCAATCGGTTCATTTAAAGTGGGTCAAAATTCAGTTTAAAGAAGTCGTTTACATACATACATATATACCTACATACATACTTACATATATACAGGTGAAGCTAATATAAGCGTGTTAAAAAATGGTCTTTTTGCGACTGGATACCCTCTATCAATATCTATTAAGTTAAATAAGGGACCAATATGCACTTGTAGAGGAACGATGACGTCTGATACAATCGTCTCAGCATTAATTTGAGCGTTGAGGTTGCCTCTGATCCAAATCAATTCAGTTCTTCCGCCGATCCAAATACCCGCCCATACCATTTTCCATTGTTCCACCACTATAAGGATGGACTTCCTGGCAGGATTTTAATCACTTTTGGAGTCCAGGGGTTCTCCAGTGTCGTATACGTCTTGTATCCGGTCTCATACCAAAACGAGACTCATCAGAAAAGCACACGAAACGCCATTGTTCTTCTGCCCAATTTCTGTGTTCAAGAGCCCATTGACATCGAATCCTACGATTGTGCAATTCTATAGGTGGTACCCGTAGTGGTCTTCGGGAATTAAGGTTTACTTCATGCAAGCGGTTTCTGACTGTTTGGTCGCTAATTAAGTTCCCTGAAGAGCGATGAAGCCTCACGTCTAACATCATTGCGGTTATTTTTGGAGCTCTTCGAGCTGTGATTTGAATGTATCTATCTTGTATCCGTGTGGTGCAGCGATACCGTCTTCCATGGCGCTCAGCCACGGTACCAGTGCTTTGGTAACGTGTCCAAAGTCGACTGATAACACTCTGATCTGAATTGTATTGGTTTTAATCAGTAGTAGGGAAACAGTAGCACTAATAATGTTTTCAAGGCGTTGTATGTTTTTATAGGGAGAATAAACACGAAATGCACACCAACTAAATATTTTGTCGGTAAAATATGTGTCCTTACAATCATCTATTTTATATTGAATCATTTATACGATCATCTATATGAAACCAATATTGATATTTAAAGTATTTGCTAGAGTATCATAAGGTAGATAACTTGAGAACGAATTTAAAGAACGCCTTGAATAATCTTTAGTAAGATTGCTCGTAACAGCCAACAAGCTAATTCGCCTAGGTAGGCGCGTAGATTACAGTACCAGTATGGCGACTATGCCACATGTATCTTGTTTATTGTTTGTGAAAATTTAAATGCAAAATGACATTATGTTTAACCAGCTGCACGTAAAAAAGAAGAATTTACCGTAAGTATTTTTTTTTCTAAATAACATAGTGTCGGATATTAAAGAAAGACTATGAATTTTAACATTTGATGTGAAAATTAAAAGCTGATATGTTATGTTATGAAATTGATGTTGACAGCGACATAACAACTGGCATTATCATAAGTACCGTAAGTACTAATACATTTTTGAGAGACAGGACGATGTGACAGAATGCGTGATTGCGATTGATGGTAAGGATGTAGAACAGGTGAACGAGTTTGTATATCTGGGAAGTTTGTTTACAAGGGATGGAAAATGTGATGAAGATATTGAAAGAAGAGTAAAAAAGGGTAATGCGGTAAATGAAGCAATGAATAGCCTAATGACCTGTCAATCGGTGTCTGAAAAGGCCCGAATGGCTGTGCATGATGCTGTTCTTGTTCCTACGCTTATGTATGGAAGCGAATGTTGGGTGTGGCAGAAGAAGCATGAGAGCAGAGTGAATGCAGTAGAGATGAGGTCCCTCAGAAAAATTTGTAATGTTAGATTATGTGACCGAGTGAGAAATAGTGTTATTCGTGAAAAGTGTGGTGTGAAAGATGATATTGTAAGAAAGATAGAAAAAGGAATGTTGAGATGGTTTGGGCACATAGAGAGGATGGATGATAGAAAATTGGTAAAAGGGATCTATAGAGCTAGTGTGGATGGTAATGTTAGTAGAGGACGACCACGGAGAACACACTTGGACCAAATTGAGAGTGTGCTCAAAAAGGCCGGCGTCCGAAGTATGAAAAATAAAAGAGCATGTATGAAAATATTGATGGATGTAAACGAAGCTAGAGAGGTTTGTCAGGATCGTGCGAAAGTGGCGATCAATAGTCCCTGCCTACCCCAATGGGAACTAATGGCGTGAGTATATGTTATGTATGTTATATGTTACTAATAAATATATGTAAATAATGCAGCTTAACAATGTCATGGCCCTGTATACCCATTAAATCAGAGCTTCGGACTTTGAAATTTCACAGCTTCTATTTGACAATGCGGGGAAGGGTTGCAAAATAAAGGATGTTTGGTGATGGGTCTCCTGTTACATCACCCAACGAACTCAACTCAAACTCAAACGTTCACGCCATATATCTCCGAAGGGGTTGGCAGAGCTAAGACTTATGAGCATCACGTGACTGTGTCACCTGGTGTTCAGAGTACCCACGTTCTGCTAGGACAGTGTACTGACGTGATATGGGGCAGGCCTATCGCCGTTTTGTACGAATACACTGTCACATGACAAAATACAACTTAGCCATATGGGTTCCCTCACGATGTTTTCCCTCACCGTTAATAATCATGATAAATTAACCACACATATGGCTTTAGAAAAGACAAATTGGTGTGGGTCCAACCCGGGATTTAAACCCACATCTTCTGCACGACAAGCGGTGTTCTACCCACTAAGCTATCAAGCCTGTTTTTCTATTACTACTTTTGTATTTAGTCTTATACACATACATAGATCCAGGCTATTTAAATTGTTTTAGGAACAGCACAGCTAACGGGAAATTGGAAAAGCCGACGTTTCCAATTAAGAAGGACGTCAAACAGGGCGACATACTGTCCCCTAACTTGTTTACAAGTTGCCTTGAGGAAGTCTTCAAGAAGTTGATGCAGTCATGGGAGAATAAGGGCATCGATATCGGAGACCACAAATTGACAAATCTCCGGTTCGCTGACGATATAGTCCTACTCTCCCACTCAGCACCCGAGCTCCAACGAATGTTGCGAGATCTATCCACAGCAAGCTTTGAGGTTGGACTGATGATAAACCGGTCGAAGACGAAAGCTATGGCAAATAGCACAAAACATAGCGTTGAGGTAGATGAGCAGGAAATACAATAAGTCGATGAGTACATTTACTTGAAGCAGATAGCTTATCTTAAAATATCCTTAGAATCCAGACAGGACAGGGAAATCGATCGTAGGATTGAAAACGCCTGTAAGAGCTTCTGGTCCATGAAGTCACTAATGAAGAAGCGTAAACTCATTGACATGTGTGAGTATCCTGCCTGCCCTAACTTACGGTGGTCTATGGTCACTGACTGAGTCTCAACAGTCCAAACTCAAGGTTTGTCAGAGAGCGATGGAGAGCAGTATTTTGGGTATAAAGCGAACAGACGGCATTCGTAACACTGACCTGCGCTCCAAAACTCAAATAGCCGACGTGGGTGCTAAGACTACCAAACTGTAGTGGGACTGAGCGGAGCATGTCTGCCGTATGTCGCTGGGTAGGTAGGCTAAAATTGACACCCAATGGGTTCCCATTCCCAGCAACGGCCGCCGGCTCAGAGTCAGACCAAGAAGGAGAAGGCGGGACGACCTGGACACCTTTAGTAAAGACTGCCTAAGACAGGCATGAGTGGAAAATCCAGAAAGAGACCTTTGCCCAGCATTGGGACACAAAAGGTTAATAAAAAAATATAGTTAATATTATTATTTTTGTTATAGTAAGTATAACTTGATCACTATTAATCATAGAGCAGCTTACTAAGATATCTATTATATACTATAAAAAGACTGTACCGAGGGCAAAACTGTACATTAAAGAAAAAAAGAAAAACCGGTGGAATATGTTAAGTTTTCGAACCTGAAGCTAAATTTGCGCATTTTGAAAAAAATGACTGCCTGCCTGTTTGTATATCCGGTTATCACGTTTAGTTAGGTAAGATCTATGAGCGACTAATCCTCGCTAGGATCAAACATTACTTGCACACTAGCGGCATTCAGATACACGAACAATTCGGGTTCAGGGCACAACACTCATGCGTCCAACAAGCACATCGCTTTACCGAGCATGTGCTTGATGGATTCAATGACATTTACACCAAACAGACGGGCGCCGTCTTCTTTGACGTGGCGAAGGCATTTGACAAAGTCTGGCATAACGGTCTGCTATACAAGGTATACCAGATCGGTATGCCAGACAAGATCGTGGCTATAGTCCGCGACTACTTGTCGGATCGCCGATTCCGCTTCAGAGTGGAGGACGCCCACTCACATCACCACCCCATACAAGCGGGAGTCCCACAGGGCTCCACGCTCTCACCCACACTCTTCAATATATACACTAACGACATCCCGCGTACACCGCTGGTGGAGTTAGCACTATTTGCAGACGACACACTACTCTATACGAGTCACCAAAATCATAACTTCATACGGCTTCGCCTTCAGCGAGCCGTAACACAACTCGGAGAGTGGTTCAGGAAGTGGCGGATCGAGGTTTATCCCTCCAAAAGCGCAGCCATGCTCTTCCGGAAGGGAGGCCCCTCACACGACCCACCGCGGCCTGTTCAACTCTTCGGCACACCTATTCCGTGGGTGAAAAAGACTAAATACCTCGGTATTTTCTTTGATTCCCGGCTTAGATGGACACACTACATCAGATACATACAAAACAAAGCCTCATTCGTCCTGAATAGGCTATCACCGATCCTTTGTGCCCGCAGTAAGTTACCACTGCGTCACAAAGTTACACTATACAAAACATGTATACGTTCGGTCCTCTCGTACGGTAGTGTTGCGTTCGCACACGCCAGAGAGGGCTTGATACACCGCCTCCAGGTGATACAGAATAGGTTCATGCGCAAGGCGGTAGGGGCGCCTAGGTATGTTAGGAACTACGATCTCCACAGAGACTTAGGACTCAATATAATCAGGGATCACTTCAAACAAATCTCACGTAGATACTTTGATAAGATCCCCGATCACCCCAACCCCTTACTCCGAGCCTCGCTCGAATACACGATTTCCCCGGACGCCGGGATTCGACGCCCACGTAGCGTGCTCTCGGATCCCGACGACGACATCACCCGCTAGCTCGAGGCCTCAGGGGCCACCGGCACTCGCGGTCACACCAACAACTACTATCACTCCCGACACCGACCCCGCCGGCGAGGTCGTAGAACTTAACACTAACTTTAGAGCCACACCAGACTCAACGCCTAGAGTCTATTTTATTTTATACTCACCCTATTCGACTTAGCTTAGGTACACTCCTTTGCCGTGCCAGGGCGGCCTTCAGCCGCCCGGCACAACACATCAAGGTGACGCCGCATAGGCCGCAGGGCCAGCAGCACCGAACCGGTGGGGTTTTAGTCGGTAAGAGTCCGACATACCTCGAGAGAGCGACGGGGGATCCTATGAGGATTTCCCACCAATAAACAAAAAAAAAAACTTTTATGACACGGGCGCCGTCTTCTTTGATGTGGCGAAGGCTTTTGACAAGGTCTGGCATAACGGTCTGCTATACAAGCTATACCAGATCGGTATGCCAGACAAGCTCGTGGCTATAGTCCGCGACTACTTGTTGGATCGCCGATTCCGCTTCAGAGTGGAGGACGCCCACTCACATCACCACCCCATACACGCGGGTGTCCCACAGGGCTCCACGCTCTCACCCACACTCTTCAATATATACACTAACGACATCCCGCGTACACCGCTGGTGGAGTTAGCACTATTTATATATAGCACATATAGTTTTTCGATGATTGTACTCGTTCTTAAACTTTTTACCCATTATAGACTATAAAAGTTAACTGTGCTGGTTCCTTGTGTTGCCAGAAGGTGGCGTGATTGACTTTAAATGGCTAGCTCCTCGTATAAATTGCAAGTATGTGAAGGGTGTCAAAAGGATCTTCCACGCAGAGAATTTGTTCGATGCTCGACATGTAATAGTTATTATGACTTACAATGTGGCAATGTTAGTGCCGAAGTATTTAATTCTTTAAAAGGTAAAGCTGTTTGGAAATGTCCGAAATGTATTAATCAGCTACCAAAAGTTGGCAACTTGGAAACACCCGTTCGTGGTACAATGAATCTAGCTCAACATAACACCAACCAAACAAAGAATAATGATAATAGCGTAATGGATGGGGTAACTTCAAATCAAATGGACGCCCTGATCTCGGAGATGCGACTATTCAGGGAACAGTTGTCATCCACCAGTTCTGAGTTGAGGGAAGAGTTAGCGACTACTCGTGTATGGATTGAACAGCTTAATAGCACTATAAGTACGCTAACTACCAGGTTGGATGGTTGTGAGACCAGAGTCGCTCATGTGGAGGAACGGCTGGTGACTTTGGAGTGCCGCATGGAGTCTGGAGAACCTAATGGATGTGGTGATGCATCTTTATTGGCTACTGTAGAGGCTCTGAAGCAGGAACTCAACGATAGAGACCAGGAAATGTTGGGAAATGACATTGAATTGTCTTGTGTCCCCGAGCATAAAGGTGAAGTTATAATTCATAATGTTATGACTCTTGCAAATAAACTGGGTGTTAATTTGGTGGAAAGTGACATTGTATATGCAACACGCGTGGGCCGCGCCGGGGTGGAGGTGTCGCCGTCGCCGCCGGGGGAGGCTGCGCGGCCGCGGCTCATAGTGGTGCGGCTGGCGAGGCGAGCGTTGCGCGATCAACTACTGAAAGCGGCACGAGTGCGCCGCGGAGTCACTACTGAGGGGACCGGCCTGCCTACCCCGGCGAGAAGATTCTACGTAAACGAACGACTGACCCGGAATAACAGGCTGCTCTTCCGTCGCGCCCGCGAGATTGCCACTCGCCTTAACTGGCGCTTTGTGTGGACCAGGGATGGCAGGGTGTTTGCACGACAGCGACCGGATGATGATGCGCCGCGACACCGGATCCGCGTTGAATCTGATCTTGCCCGGGTTTTTGGACATAATGCAGTTGGTAGCCAAACAAAATAAGTTCCGATTTTTACGTTGCGTGTCTGTTAACGTGTTTTACTGTTTTTTTCATTTAATTGTTTTAGTTTTATGGCAGTTTTTATATTATAATGGTAGTACCGTTGGTTTTAGATTTTCAAATACTATAGTGATTAAGATTTATCGTAATAGTCATGTGTTTATACTATTGAATACTGGAAAGTTTCAAGTATGCACTATAGTTAGTAAATATAAATATATTAATGGTATATTATTATGCATACTAATCTTTGGTAATCTGTCACTGGATATTGAACGTTTTTATGTATGGTTGAGATTCTTAGTATTCGCATATTATAGTTCATGGTTTTACATTGTTTATTTATTGTGTGAATTCTTATGTCGTTACATATACTTTCTTTACTTTTATTTGATATTGTTGCGAGGTAATTTTATGCTTTCCTTACGAATAGAGCACAATGGTAACACAGACTACGTTCAAAATAAGATAATAAGTGCATATGTATTTTTCTTTGGCGGTATTTATGTATGGATCTGTGCATATTATGTCGGAAAGGCAGATTTATCTTGGATCTCCTTAACATACCACATATGTTTTAAGATTGAGTCGTTCAATTTATCATCATTGATTCTTTATTCAGAGTTCCTTTGTGTCCAGAATATTTTCTTTTTCATATTGTATATTTTCATGCTTTTATGCTTAAATGGTCCGCACTAAGAATCACAATTTGAATGTGGCACTATTTAATGCGGGTTCTTTGAATACGGGGCATGATAACTTCCTGATCGCTATGGACAGGGTAAAGCCCGATTTGATAGCTATTAATGAGAGCTGGCTGCCGGCTGGAGAAGGAGGTCGTGCTCCCGCCCCGCCCGGCTACCGCCTGGTGCTCACACCTCGCCCTACCCATATGCGTCGCGGAAGAGGAGGTGGAGTGGCGTTCTATATTAGTGACTCTCTTACTACGACTCACCATAGAGTAAATGATGATAGACTTGAACAGATGTGGTTGTCTACTAAATGTAATGGTTTCAAAATTATAATAGGCACAGCATACAGACCACAGTGGTTGAATGTTGATGTGTTTATCGACGCGTTAACTGATTCAGTCTCACTGTTTTCAAAATACGATTATATGATTCTACTCGGTGATTTTAACATAAATTTACTTGATAAGAGTGATAGAAAAACTGCAAAATTGAATCAATTCTTGCACTGTATGGATTTAAAACAGGTCGTCAAAGAACCTACTCATTTTACCGATGTATCTGAAACTCTTATTGATGTTGTCTCAACAAACTGCAGTGTAACAAACGTAGAAGTTCTGGATATTACTGGAACCATTGGACATCGAATGATTAACGTCACTTTGGCAATTAGAAAACTAAAAATTTTACCGAAAACTATATAGACCTATTAAAAACATTGATTTTGATAAATTTAATACTTACTTGAATGCAATAGATTTTAGTTCTGTGTTTAATTTAAAAACGGTTGATGAAATGGTCGACAAGTTTAATAGTGTAATACTCTTGTTGTTTGATAAGTTTGCTCCAATGAAGACAGTAACGTTAAAGCCTAAGTCTCTACCCTGGATCACAGAAAACCTAAAAACTATGATTCTAGACCGTGACAAATCTCTGCAAAAATATAAAAAATCTAATACAGACCTTGATAGATATTGTTACAAAAATGATAAAAAAAATGTTCTGAAAACTATACAGGAAGAAAAAAGACAATATTATAATAATTTGGTAAATTCTAATGTAAAAGATAGTAAGCAATTTTGGAGTAATATAAAGAATAAAATATTGGTTGATTCGACTAATAGTAAAACGTTGCCCGATTTTCTCTGTAATCCCGATAAAATTAACGATAATTTTCTTAATTTACCTGCATTGAATACTGTGCAACTATCTGACTTGACATATTTTGAGTATAATCGTTTCAGCTCAGCCACTTTTACCATAAGACAAGTAACAGAATCTGAGGTTCTTAAAATAATTAAGTCAATACCGTCTAATGCCACAGGAATTGATGGTATCAGTAGGGAGATGATCTTGCTTACAGTACCAAACTCACTTACAGCTATAACTACTATGATAAATTGTTCTATTGCTACTTCTACAGTTCCGCGTATATTTAAGACGGCATTAGTAAATCCAATGCCTAAAATTAGTCAACCAAAGGAGTACACTGATTTAAGACCTATTAGTGTTTTGCCATTTTTGTCGAAGATCTTGGAGAAGGTTATTTATTTACAGCTGGTCAAGTATGTCGAAATTAATGAAATACTACCTCCGCTTCAGTCTGGCTTTCGTAGAGGTCGTGGTACTGTAACTGCATTACTGGACGTGACTGATAATATACTGGCTGACCAAGATAATGGACGTGGTACACTTTTAACGCTCCTTGATTGCTCCCGAGCATTTGATAGTATTTTTAGGCCACTTATTTTGTCTAAGTTGTCATACTACGGTCTTGACTTAGCATGCATAAACTGGTTTGACAGCTACTTGAGTGAGCGGATACAATCTGTTAAACTTCAAACGAGTAATGGAGAACAAATGGTCTCACGACCAAGGGTAGTTACGCACGGTGTTCCACAAGGATCCATACTAGGCCCTCTCTTGTTCATAATTTATACGGCTGACATAGTGAAATGTATAAAAAACTGCAGATTTCACTTATATGCAGATGATGCTCAGCTTTACATATCGGAGGTGCCTAGTAATATACAATGCGCAGTCTCTGACATGAACGAAGATCTTGGGTCAATAACAACGTGGTGCAACAGAAACGCTCTGTTACTAAATCCTCTCAAATCGAAATATATGGTTCTAGGTAGTAAAACGCATATCAGCAAAATTATTTCTCAAAATTTGGATATTCAAATTGAAGGCCAAGCAATAGAACGTGTTGATAGTGCAAGAAACCTAGGACTCGAGTTTGACGGATCATTACGTTTTGAAAAACATATAGATAATTTGATGCGAAATTGTTTTTACCGTTTAAAAATATTATATAAAATAAGAGACTATTTGACAGTAGATGCACGCGTTACTCTTTGTGAGGCTGTGGTTTTATCGAAACTTAATTATGCGGATGTTGTGTACGGGCCACGTCTTTTAGCAACGTCAGAACGTCAGATTCAGCGAATCCAAAATGCTTGCTATAGATTTTCCCATAGTATACCGCCACGTTGTCATATCTCACCTTACCTGAATAGTTCTTCTACACTTAACATGGAATCCCGTAGGCGCTTACATATGGCTTCATTAATGTTTGATGTAATGAAGTTCAAATGCCCAGAATATCTTTTTAACAAATTGAAGTATTCATCATTTGGAAGTTTCTATTGTGTTCGTAGCCTGCTCCCACCTTTATCACTGATCCATCATCGTACTGTAGCTTTTACTGGAAGTTTTCGTTACAATGCAACTAAGTGTTGGAATAATATTCCTCCACCAATGCGTGAAATATTAAATAAATTTAATTTCAAAAAACAGTACAATACGCTCCTTCTGAATCAACAAAAAATTAATATCTCAAAGACTTTCTCACACGTGCAAGTAAACTTCCAGTAAAATAATAAAAATAACTAATGTATAAATGTATTGCTTGGTTTTCTTATGTGAACCTTTACTTGAGAATTTGTGAATGCTGATAATGTTTTCTTGTTCTTTTAATTATTTAATGTTCTGAGACTAAGCGAATATGTTTCAAGATAATTTTAAAAGATATTGTTTTTTATTATATTTTTTTTGTTGTGCATTTGTTTAGTTTACTATCTGTTCCTTTACTATTTATTCAATTTTGTTTACTTCAAATGTGGCAGACACAGATTATTTTGTTTATATATTAATTAATTATGTGTAGTGTAGTGTAGGCCTTAACTGAAAACCAGTGTTTTGCCACTTGGCAATATCAAGCACTGAGTTAGGACCTAGTTTGTGTTACCATAGCACTAATTTTAAGTTTAAAATATTGTTTTTTTTTCACTTTATGTATTGTTTTCCATATTGTATGTGGTGTTATGTTAACACAAATAAACGAGTTATCTATCTATCTATCTATTTGCAGACGACACACTACTCTATACGAGTCACCAAAATCATAACTTCATACGGCTTCGCCTTCAGCGAGCCGTAACACAACTCGGAGAGTGGTTCAGGAAGTGGCGGATCGAGGTTTATCCCTCCAAAAGCGCAGCCATGCTCTTCCGGAAGGGAGGCCCCTCACACGACCCGCCGCGGCCTGTTCAACTCTTCGGCACACCTATTCCGTGGGTGAAAAAGACTAAATACCTCGGTATTGTCTTTGAGTTCCGGCTTAGATGGACACACCACATCAGATACATACAAAACGAAGCCTCATTCGTCCTGAATAGGCTATCACCGATGCTTTGTGCCCGCAGTAAGTTACCACTGCGTCACAAAGTCACACTATACAAAATAGGTTCATGAGCAAGGCGGTAGGTTCGCCTTGGTATGTTAGGAACTATGATCTCCACAGAGACTTAGAGCTCCCTACAGTCAGGGATCACTTCAAAGAAATCTCACGTAGATACTTTGATAGGATCCCTGATCACCCCAACCCCTTACTCAGAGCTTCGCTCGACTACACTATTTCACCGGATGTCGGAAATCGAGAGAGACGCCCTCGAAGCGTGCTCTCGGATCCCAACGACCCGATCACCCGTGAGCTCAAGGCCTCAGGGGCCACTAGCGCTCGCGCACTCACCAACAACCACCAGAAGCGAGGCGAGGTCGTAGAACATAACACTAAATTTAGAGTCACACTAGACTCAAGATAGAGACCCTTTTATATTTATACTCACCCTACCCGACTTAGATTAGGTGCACTCCTTTGCCGCGCCAGGGCGGCCTTCAGCCGCCCGGCAACAACGTCAAGGTGACGCCGCATAGGCCGCAGGGCCAGCAGCACCAAAACCGGGGGGTTTTAGTCAGTAAGAGTCTGACATACCCGCGCCGCTCTCTCGAGAGGCGGGATATCCATGAGGGTTTCCCCCCGGTATAAAAACGAAAAAAAAAAAACTTTTATGACAGTTCGAAGTCTGCCGGGTCAGTTAGTTTGTAAATATTAACATACATTACATTACAACCCTATTTTAGAACTGCCATCTATGACTGATCGGCTACAAACTCTCACACAATCACCAACGGACAGTGTAGGGGGCAGCACCGGGCCACTACCGTAGCGCCAAAATGCTATCCATCCATACTTACTAAAAAAAAATCTATTTTTGGACATAGTAACTTGGTACAAATTGGTTTGTTTCATGATTCTTATGAATAATTAAAAAGGGTTTTTGAAACTCACCTCCTAAGGGGTTGAAATATCAAGTACATATATATTTTTGACATATATATTATATGAAATTCATCTATCAGTCATTCATGAGTATATAATAACGGCTATAAATGGCATAAAAGGGTAGCCATACCTTCAGAGATAGTAATTCTTTACCCACTTTTGGAAGTTGAATGGAGAAAAGGTAGTAGGTAGGTAGTAGGTGGGTCTCCAACTGCATCGCCCAACAATCATTTAAAAAGCCTCAATGTTCTTTATACGAGTATCCTTTACAACGACCGCGGGAATGTAAATATAAAAAACAGAAGTTAAGAAAGTGTTTTGGTATTTTGGATGTAAACCGGATGCAAAAAATGTAGTCCACGCAGACGTAGTCGCGGGCAAAAAGCTACTCTTAAATATATTTGCTTTGTTCGATATGTTTCCAAACACGGAGCTAGCGATTAATTTTGCAATGTTTTAGTATAAAATACTATTTGACAAAGAAAGGTCAATCACTGTTCAAATAAATGCTAATAAGGTCGTATTGAATCGATAAAAGGTTAATTGATATACTATTTTGTAATATTCCGAAAACACAAACTTCTAGAGTAGATGTCATATACTTAAAGAATAATTATTCTTCATATTGCAGTAATTATAATTACTGCAAGTTCTGTTCTTTCACCATATTTTTCAAGCAACTTCTTAACACGATCTAAATTAATAATTTTGAGCTTGCTTCTAAAAAAGAACCATCACCATGGCCAAGAAAAAAATCGCTTATGGTACTGAATAATCGCACGAGATTAATGATAAATAAATTGGCCACAGCTATGGTAATAAGCGGTTTTATATGCGTAAATGCAGTGCAAATAAAGTTTCTTTATGAGCAAATGTGCGGAAAACTATCATTTATATATAGATTAAGAAAGAGACAATTGTTCCGCTAAAGCAAGTTGTTTGGTTCATATTCATGGTTCATATCTTTGATTTAAAACCCTTATATTTTATGTTATTAAATTTATTTACATTTTGAATGTTTTTATAGAATTCGCCGATAGGTGCGAGGAAGTATTAGCATTTAACTCAAATAATTAATAATCATGGTGTAAGAAATATCTGTAACTTTCCAAAAGGTGGTACTTATATGTATTTTCTATCGCCCCTGGAAACCTAAGACTATTATTTATATCACAGTAGTGCACATTACCTAATTATTATTATGCACAATACCGGGCTTTATCCGTTAAAGTTGAGAAAATTGTGCAGAACTTCTAGGTATCTCTGCACACTAAAGAACAAGCTAACGGTGGAGTGTATAAAACTTGTAGTAACTAAGGCTAAGATTGTATGAACAGGCTGTTTACTTGGTGCAAAAAGCCCAGAGGCTCGACTAGCTAGGTTTTAGGATACTCGGTGTTCATACTGCTAGCTATATGCATTAGAGGGGAAATAAAGTTGTTATAGATTTTTAGAGTGATTGTGGATAGCAATGTTAGTAGAGAACGACCTTGGAGGACACCTTTGGATCAAAAAGAGAGTGTGCCCACAAAGGCAGGCGTCTTTAGTATGAAGAATAAAAGAGCATGTATGAAAAGGTTAATGGATGTAAATGAAGCTAGAGAGGTTTGCCAGGATCGCACGAGTGGCGATCGATAGTCTCTGCATACCCCAATAGGAACTGATGGCATGAGTATATGTATGTATGAAATATATATTCAAACCAAGAGCTGCGCGAAGCGGAGTGAGGATTTTTAGTTACCCGACATCTTCTTCTTTCTATATAATAAAAATGGAACGCTAAATGTAGAAAAGAATAGAATAGAATAACTCTTTATTGCACATCAAACACAAAATTACAAAAATAATAATATGATCAAACAGTTTACATTGAGGTACAATTGGCGGTCTTATCGCTAAAAGCGATCTCTTCCAGACAACCTTTGGAAGGTGGGATCGATAAATTAACTATTTGGGTAGATGCACAAAACAAGACCAAAAAAACATAATAATCTATTAAGCTTACTTAAAACTAACTTGTTTAATTTAAATAACAGTATAAATATTAATCATACAAAATAATTTAGATATTTAACGAATATGAACACATACATAAATAACTACATACTTTTATCTAAACAAGGAATACAAATACCTAAATAAAATACACATATACGTTTTAGAAATATAAATAAAACATAAAAAAAAACGTTCACTCCGAATATCCCCGAAGGGGTTGGCAGAGGTACTAATACTTCTGAACATGACGTGACTTTGTCACCTGGTGTTCAGAGTACCCACGTTTTGCATGGACAGTGTACTCACGTGATAGGGGGCAGGCCTAAATAATAAATAATATAATAAATATATATAGTTTAAAAAGCAACAGTATTACAGCGCTTCAGTGAGATAGTGTTGTTTCACCAGATCTTTGAACACATTCAGTGATTTAGCCAATCGCACCTCCACAGGAAGTGCGTTCCACAATTGCACAGCGTGTACAGAAAAAGAAGAGCCATAGAAATTGGTTGTATGAGAGTGAATAGATAATTGAAGATTACGATGGATGATGTATAAGAGAAAAACTCGAAAACGGCTAGACCGATTGAGGTTTTATGCTAAGTGACTTTTCTAAGTGTTACTTACATTTTAGAGAAGCTTCTTAGCTATAGAAAAGAGGGAAAAATTGTGGGATAATTAGATTTATTATCGCATGACAGAGACCCTCAGCGGGTCGGCTTTTGATAATTTGATGATATTATTGTTGATGATATCCATCAAGTGAATGGCAATTATTTTTTGCCAATACTAAGGGGTAAGGGTACGAAAGAGTAACATAAGGGTCAGCTTAAAAAAAAACCATTTTATCTTCAATAATTTTCGCACTTGGACGGCAAGACATTCGGTAACACGAAGATTAAATAAGTAATGTACTCATAACACGATATTTCTGTAGAAACTCCACACTGTAACAGGTCTGGTCAGGCACATGCACATTAATGTATTTTGCACCTAAAAGAACATTCATATAAAAACGGGAATAAATCCCTAGCAGGGGTAACCAGAGCTACAGAATAAAAAAATCCTCTAATTGGAAGTTGAGTGGGGACGAGATTGTAACGTGAAGATTGGTGATGGGTCTCCAACCTAATTGGCCAAAACTCACTTAAAAATCCCCATACCCTTAGTCGCCTCTTACAAATACCCACGGGAAGAAATAGGGTACTGTTTATTTATTTGTTCATACATGATAACCATCATTACATACATTACATAACAATTTATAAAATATATTCATATTAATATCTCGCCGCTGAGGAACCGTGACTGGGACTACCGTTCTGGGCCATTTTTGATGCAGAGGACCTCCCTAGCTGTTCAGCGGGGTAACGCTGCCAGCGTAATGGGGACCTTTGGATCGGATATGTCTCGGATCGGAACGGTTTGTTTAATTGACTTTTCTATCCTTTTTTTTAATTTAATTTTAAGTTTTGTAAGGTGCTTTTTGTATCAATTTTATATTTTCATTCCTAATAAACACTTTATATTTGACGTAACATATTTATTAACACGAAAACACTAATTTGAACTTTAAAACATTACTTGACTCATTGACATCACTGTCATGCGCAACTCTTCAGATACTATTAATTCGTATGGAAATACACAAAACTTATTGAATAACTTCCTTTATAACAATACAGCAATACAGTTTAAATATAAAAGTTTTTTTATTTAATATAACGTTAAATATAATTATATTTGAGAAAATATGTCAAGTTAAGTCAAGCGAAGCTTAAGGCGCCGTTGGTTCAGCAAAAAATATCATCTCAGGGGGTGCGGCCCCCGCGCGCGCGGGGAAGCGCCTGCGCGCCGATCGAGCGGCCGTCTCCCCGACGCGACGCCGCGTGCGCGCGTTTTAAAAACATACAGTAGGGTAAGCAATACAGATCCACAATCTTTTCTTGGCCGGCGACTACCTACCTACCTAGTCGCCGCCGGCCAAGAAAAGATTGTGGATCTGTACAGTTATTGTCAACTCGACAGTTTTAGCCACTCGCAAATATTTTCTATGGTATGGGTTCGGACATTTGTTTATGATTATTTACATTTTCTTTCTAAAATATTTACGAGTGGTTATAACAGTCAGGGTGACGAAAACTGTATCGCTTACCCTAGGTTATCAATTTAATAAATAGTTTCTACCATGGCCGTTTACAATATAAAATGTAATTATACGATAGATTTGTCTACCCCTGTCAGTTTATACAAAATTATTACAGTGATAATTTCATAACTTTTGCCGTGTCGTGTCGGCTTAGAATAACACTACCCCATTTCTACCCGTGATCGTAAGAGGCGACTAAGGGTATAGGGGCTTTTTAAGTGATTTTTGGGCGATGTGGTTAGAGAACCGTCACCGAAATCATATATTATTACTATCTTTTCCCAAATCAACTTCCAAAAGTGGCTGAGGATTTTCTCATTCCAAAGCTCTGGCTATCCCGTTAAGGGATTTATAGCCGTGAGTAAATGTATGTATATAATTTTCAGTTTACACCTGTAACTATTTATTATTATTAATTGAAATTAGAAGTTACTTTAACGGTTTTGTTCTTTTTCCCATTCCTAATAAATTAAACAATAAAATATAAAAATGAGTGCAATCTATGAATTGAATGAATTCTTTTATATTTGCTAATGCTAACCATACGCACGGTCACTCTCACGCCTACATTGACGCGCATCGTATACAGATAGGTCACTCGCACACTAACGGCGCCGCACGCGCGTAAATTGTAAGATCTGTTACACAAGGCGCGCGCGACATAGGTCCATCCCCTAAAACAGCTCGCCGAGCACTGAGCGGGCGGCGGGCGGCGCTCGGGCACGAGTAGGACTGCGAATATCGATGTTTTTAAAATATTTGTTTTATTGAATTTATTAAAAAAGAAAACTAATCGCCAATTATTATTAGAAATACAAATGCTCAAATTATGATGCAAGTTATATGTAAGTAGGTAAAATAAATAAAATATAAAACCATTTTAAAGAGTGTAATTAGAGGTATGTTGGCGATTTTTTTCTATCGAGCCAAAATGTATTAATCATGTTTCGAATCGCCAATTTCACAGCAGAAAAGCCTCAAGATTTTGATGTATTTTTTTCAAAACCATATTGTTATAAACATACGCATTATACTGTTTCAAAAACTCTGTTCGCTGGACTAACGGCACCTTAAAGTTCGTGTTGTTAGTAATTTACACGCATTGAAGAACTCTGCTTTTACGAAGGGACAGTAGATGCACCAGTTTTCAGGATTATTATGTGATTTGGTATTACTTGGTTATTTTCGTATGTACAGAGTATTAAATACTACAATCATGTGAAAAACTGTCACATGACCAAGTTGGTACAGCTGTAGGGCGTGATCACCTTTTTGATATGTTTCCTGCTCGTTAGCTAAAATATTAAAAAAAAAAATTGATGAAAATGACATATCATCCGCATTCCAAACTATAATGCCTAAGCCACTGAGCTACCAAGGTTTCAGTTCGATCTTGAATAGTGTTATATATGCAACACTTATTATATCGTCAAACTTCGAAGTGTCAAGATTACCGGTTCATACATTGTGATGTTTGCCGACGTTCAAACTTTGTTTGCAGTCCTCGTACGGTGCGCTTGCCACGCGAGGCACGTCTGCCTTTGTTGAAGCAAAATGTAACATATTATGTCACTAAATCCACGCAATTTAACGTAATTGCAAATTACCTGTTCGCAGGCGCGAGCGCATCGCTGTCGCGTCACGAAACACAAATACAAGGAAGCCTACAGTTGCTGCTTTAACATACTAATCAATGAATCCTGTTTAACAAATTTATCGGATTTCTTCGCGTGTTTGAATGGGACTGACATTTGTGGTCTACTTACTATCTTTGTGTTTTCAATTTCTCACATACTTGGAATTATCGTTTCGTAATTATTCGTCGGACTGTTTATGCGCCGGTGGATTCGTATCAATCATAATTTATGGCCTTGTTCATCTGGTCTTCTACACTAGATATTATGATAATTTATTCAATTGAACCACTGATTTATTTATTCATAATGTAACGACTTTATTAGCATGAATGAGAAATGAAGGTATCATACATCTTGCGTTTAGAATAGGGCACGTAATACCGCCTTTAGCTGACCTAATAAGAGATACGAGTATCTTCAATTGAGTAAATAGATCTTTGGCATAGGTGGTGCTACCAAAACATTGTTGGAAATTATAAATGGTATAAAATATTCTTAAAATATCAAACGCATTATGATGAGGGGTTCCTTAGTCGAATAGCAAAAATCTGAACCCACACCTATAGATTTGGAAAGAGTGTATGTCTAGCCGTATTCTGTAAGCCACCTTATGATTCTGATCATAAAAGTATTTAATGTTTGGGGATGATTCGCCTATATTGAAACTAATTTGAGTTGCTTGGTGTCGGAGAATAAGTAATTTTAAAAAACTTTTTTAGTTTTAATAATATAGTTTACAATTTATGCTCATAAATATTACTTATAATTTTATATAACTTTATATTACATTTTATATTTTTTACATACCCGTTTTTGTAAATTGTTTATATTTAAACCGATTATAAACATTCAACGCAACTTCCCAAAGTGGCTGAGGAATTTCTAATTCCTTAGCTCTGGCTACCCCTTCTAGGGATTTATAAACGTATGTGTGAATGTATGTGTATGTATAAACATTTATGTAATCTTTAAATTGGCCTAAGTAAATAAAGAGTCAAAAAAGAGCACTACCCATAAAAAATGCGGAATAGGCGCAAGTGAGATTATCAACTATTCATTAGGAAGTCTACCGCGGAAAAGTCCACTGCATTCGATTTATTTATAAGTATAATGGCATTTTATTGAAATAAAGAACCTCTCCTCCTTCCTCCTAATCCCATCCTAAAATAACAATCTACTATACCTCTTCTCTACAAATTTTAATATTACATTTTATCTCACCAGTTAGTCTATATACCGGCAATCGGACATAAGAAAAATTCATGTCTGTATTTTATGTTTCTTTTATTAGTCAGTGGTCAGTAGTTGCAGCAGGTGTGGCTGAGTAATGGGTACATAAAACATTGAGATTGCAAAATTTGTACTTTAAATTTATTTAGTAGAAGCCTGTTGGTGTGGCAACCGTTCATTACGAGGAATGACAATGAGATTATTTTGACTGGGTAATGTGAATAACGTACTTTGAAGAGAAATGGCCTATACTAAGCAAAATACAACGAATCAATAAAGTATATGTATATTTACTGCAAATCGGAAAAATAATATAGTGCTTCAAAATTATTGATTTTAAAACGCTATATATTTCTTTCAGCATCACGTCCTGTTTTCGGGCCTTTTCGGATGTTAACATTGAGCTATTTACAGCTCGATTTCCCACATTCTCCTTTTTCATTAATCTTTAATTATCCTCGTCACACTTTTCTTCACTTGTAAACTAAATTCCAGTATATTTAAACTCTTTAACTTGTTCCACTTCCTTATAATAAATATATATCACGCAGTTTTATTCTCATTTACTCTCATTTTCTTTTCAAATGAAGTACATGCAATATCCATTTTCTCTACCAACTTTTGATCGTCGGCGAATAAGAGGCATATAATGGCGATTCCATAATTCCATCGTTAAAAATATTTATTTATTTACAAAGACATTACAGATATAAACCTAATTCGATTATATTCCACTTTATAGTAACACACAAAATATCTAGTAGTCTATTTTTTATTGTATCTCAATAAAAAAAAGACTACTAAAAGAAAAAAATAAACTTTCAAGAAATGCATAGAAAAGATATACATTCATTGGATTCAAAAGATAAAAAAATCGGTGAAATTACGTGATTTGCTACTGAATATTGTTTATGTACAGAAACCGATTCATGCAAGGAAATCATAAAAGGTTAATTATTTGTAATATAACACTACATTAAATTTCGTTAGCAAAAATAGGAATGCTATCACGTGCTGTACTAATTAAAGCATCCAAAATACAAATTGTATAATTGAATCGTTCATATAACCCGATAAAGAATGAACAGAAGTGCAAAAAGATGATTTCAATGCATCAGTAACTAGCCACGCACTGATTATTAAAATTATAATAGTGTTTGCTTACAACTTCTACCAGCTTTGTATAAGATAAATTGTATTTAGATAGAAAGAAAGAAAGAAAGAAAAGTTATTTATTTGCTATTAAAGGCACAAAAATTAACAATATTCACACAACAAGTAATAATACAAAAAAAGAGAAAAAGCTATACATAATATAAATAAGGTCTAGATAGCCAGTATAAACAAAAAAATATATATATACAAATTATTATTAATATTTAACTATATTAGCTTCCCTGAGATGAAAATTTCGCGTATCATCATGGTTATGGTTATAAATTTCCATATAAACTGGTTTTATAAAGACCGCATCTCCAACCTTCGTAGACACACAAAGGTGTTTATTAAAATGTTTATAATCATTAATATCATTCAATGGAAAAGTCAAGGTTACTCTGATATATCTTGTAAGCATGAAGCAGCACTTTCTTTATTAATCAAGTAATTACATATATATCTATATACACATACTTCAACAATTATTTCCCATTAGGGTAGGCAGAGACCACAGACCTATATTGCAGAGATTATTATATCCTTGCAAACCTTTCTAACATCGTTTACATCCACCTATCTTTTCATATCTTTTAGCCGTGTAGTGTCGGCTTAGAATAACACTACCCCATTTCTACCCGTGGGTGATCGTAAGAGGTGACTAAGGGTATAGGGGCTTCTTAAGTGATTTTTGGGCTATGTGGTTGGAGGCCCGTCACCAAAAACATTTATTATTACCATCTTTTCCCCAATCAATTCCCAAAAGTGGCTGAGGAATTTTTCATTCCAAAGCTCTGGCTACCCCGTTAAGGGATTTGTAGCCGTGAGTATATGTATGTATGTATGTATCTTTTCATACATGCTCTTCTATTCTTCATACTTCGGAGGCCTGTCTTTTTAAACACACTCTCTATTTGGTCTAGGTGTGTCGTCATCTACTCTCAATACCTTCCACAAAACATTGACTCTATAGACCTGTTTCACCAATTTACTGCCATAAATCCCCTCTGTAATCAAGTTATTGCTTTCGTATAGTTAAGGGCGTCCCCGGAAAAATAGGTTGATATTGATTTGATGAAATTCTATAAAGTCTGATTTGATGATGAATAAAATATATGTTGGTGATTAGTTCATGGTGTTAAAATTTGATGTTAAAATAAAATGTTTATTTTAATAATTTGTTGAAAAATATGATGAAAAAAATTGAATTGGAACATGCTTTGTTTTCATAAAAACCGTATAGGCTCCACTGGCATATCAAATCAATATCAACCTATTTTTCCGGGGACGCCCTTAACTATACGAAAGCAATAACTTGATTACAGAGGGGATTTATGGCAGTAAATTGGTGAAACAGGTCTATAGAGTCAATGTGAACTCATTATGTGTCTATATACGCGTAGCTTTAAGATCTGTAACTTTGATGTTTAACTTTTCATTTAAACATTATAGTTATTCAATAAAACTAAATAAACTACATTTATCCTGCGCGCGCGTTTTTTCCGTCCCTGTCACTCTCAGTAAATTTGACGTAAGAGTGAGCGCAATAGCTGCAAAATGCGGGGAGGCCCTTAAGTAAGATAATAACTAGCTTATTTAAATAAAAATTTAAGATGTGGTTTTAGGAAAAGCAGTGCCTCTGTCTACCACAATGCTTGGAATCATCTTTCTTTTAATTTGACACTTGCCACACAATGCCATCGATTGTGTGTTCGCTGAACTTGGCTTTGACTAAACAAAAAAGTACAAATATTAATTTGGTTCAGTTAAATAGCTAATATTTGCTAAAACTATAGTTTAGTAAGGTGACGTTCAGTTGACGTCTATGCTAAAAATTCTTAAAACGATTCTGAGATATGAATAGATTTTAAGAATTACAATTCTTTGAAATACTTTCAGCGAGGCCAGCAGAAGTTTGTGAATGGGTGATTCGGCTAAACATATTTGTTTTAATTTACAAGACAGTTTAAAATTTATTATACTTCCTTCAACTTATTGGAATAGGCTATTTGACTAAGTTTTGAAAACTATCTTACGGTGCCGGTGTTAAGTTGTTTATAAGGAGCCCTAAAAAAATATTTTTCTGTCTTCATTTTAGCTATTTTATTAAAAAATCGAAAAAGAAACTGCAATATTCAAATGTGCCGCGAAAACGCGACTTTAGGTAATATGGCGGCTTAAGCACAAATGACGTCAATTCCGCATTAACCACCAATGAGCGAAGCGATACTCAGTCTGTTTATGCGTGATCTACGTCATTATAGAAATAGCCAATCACGGTCGTTTTTAGTCACGTGACAGTTGCATCGAAAATACTTATTTTAGAAGACGGATTTTAGTGAAATACTGCAATATTTTTATCTCGCATTGTTACATATTGCTCCAAAAAAGAAATATTAAGACTAGTGATATGAAAGAAATGTATATTTTTATTACAGTCAAATAGCCTATTGCAACGGGTTTAGCAACAAAAAGAAAGATTTGGTTTAAATTATTTTGTTATTCTTTTCCTAGCTTTTCAATATGCGTAGCTGAGCCTGTGCAGTGTTGGCTTAAGAGGAAATAAAAACTGTAACTAGAATGCAATGAGTCTGATCAGGGATGACTTTGCAGTATGGCTAGTAACTTAACAGTTTCTTGGATGAAATGAAACGAGGAATTCATATCGTGGTTTTTTGGTCTGAAATTTATAAATGTATAGACATATTTACTCTCGTAATTCCTACTCATTGGGGCACGCAGAGTGAAATGATTGCAATTTCAAACGATTCTAGCAAACGTTTCATGCGTAATTATTTTTCATCCATCTTTTCAAGCCTGTTCTTTCATAATAATCCCCACATGAGCTTTTCATGAACAAAAAGATTTAAATTATGTTCTTTCATATTTTTTATTTCATCACCTGTCTTTGTGATACAGCATTGGCTATTTGATGAATTTGACTATTTCCCCAATTAATGGGTGATCTATCTTCTTATAGTTTCTAAAGCCACCTTGACTCTCTTATTTTTTATCATTTATCTAATAAAATCTTTCATACTGCCGTGCCGTTTACAAATCACACTATTTTTCAGTCTATCTCAAAAACCATAATTTTATTTTTTTGAGAGATTTGCAAAAAGACTGCACTATATACACAAATAAGACTACAAATAATGAAGAATAAAAGAGCATGTATGAAAATAATGATTGATGTTAATGAAACTAGAGAAGTTGGTCAGAGGATTGCCACTTTGTACGTTACAAAGTGGCAATCGATACACTAATGCATATTAATGGCGTAAGTATATGTAAACATAAACATATTACATAAACATTCACGCCGAATATCCCCGAAGGGGTTGGCAGAGGTACTAATACTTCTGAAAATCACGTTACTTTGTCACCTGGTGTTCAGAGTACCCAAGTTTTGCTTGGACAGTGTACTTACGTGATAGGGGGCAGGCCTATCGCCGTTTTGTACGATTACACTGTCACATGAGTAAGTACAAATCAGTCACAATGTTTTTCCCTCACCGTTAAAAACCATGATAAATTAACTACACATATGTCCTTAGAAAAAATAAATTGGTGTAGGCCCGACCCGGGATTTGAACACTAGTCGCTTGCACGTTAACCAGTGTTCTACCCATTTCGCTATCACGTCGTCTATATGTAAGTATATGTATGCTTATTTTTGCAGTTTAGGGCAGATAGACGATTTAGGTTTTAGTTTGGATTGAAATTTAATTTATATTTTAGAAGTTGCGTCTGATCATTGTAGGATTTAGTACATAAGTTCTTTAAAATCTCGTTCAGAACTATACATTTATATTATAAAAAAAACAACATGAGATGAGGTGTATGTGTTACGGACACTTACTTACAAGTAATACGATATATGTTCGTGGTATGTGTTGTCTGAAGAAATTAAATTAAGTACTTAATTTTTTGCAAACACTTCTTTCCTAATAAATAAAGGAAAGAAAAACTTCGACACAGGCGGGATTTTCGAAGTTTTTCTTTCCTTTATTTGTTCTTTATTTATTAGTAACCAGCTTTTTGCCCGCGACTTCGTCCGCGTGGACTACATTTTTTGCATCCGCTTTACATCCAAAACACCTAAACACTATCACAACTTCTGTTTTTTTATATTTATATTCCCGCGGGCGTTGTAAAGAATATAAAGGACATTGAGGCTTTTTAAGTGATTGTTGGGCGATGCAGTTGGTGACCCATCACTAACAACCTTTATTTAACTACGTTTTCCCCAATCTATTTCCAAAAGTGGATGAAGAATTACTATCTCTGAAGCTATGGCTACCCTTTTATGAGATTTATGCCCGTTAATATATACTCATTAATGATGGATAGATGAATTAAATGGACATTTATTTTGATGAAAATGGATAAAACCCTTATTTTTTTCAAAAACACTATTAATAATGAAGAGTCCGATAAAGTCGGTCGATGAAAAAATTAATCGTGTAAATATGGGGAGCAATAAGTTGGTGATGTGTGAGAGATTGCAATCATCGGCCAATAGATGGCGGGCGGTACTGAATTAATTTGAGATATTTACTATTATTTACAAACTATGCATTCTGAGGCTTAAACAGAATATTAATTTATGCGTAAGTAAAGTATAATATATCTATGAGAATATTAGTTAAAAATAGTTAAATAAACAAAAGTTATAAACATATTCTCAAACCTACCAAATGAATACGCAAAATTCATACAATATGCTTTCAATTATCTTTATTCATACATATTCGCTTAGTTGAATGTGAAAAAGAAGGATTAGTGCATCCTGTTATTCTAACCTAACACAAAAAAAAATACACAAAAACACTTACACCACCCGGGATTCGAACCTGGGTCTTTCGTACTTAGTATTTACCGAATGGTATACCGCTACGCCAAGCAGACATTTGAGTAAGTTTCAAATTTGTGATATCCTATATATCTAGTAGTCATACTATTGACAAACATTTAAATGGACAATTATTTTGATGAAAATGGATAAAACCCTTATTTTTTCCAAAAATAATATTAATGAAGAGTCCGATAAAGTCGGTCGATGAAAAAATTTATCGTGTAAATATGGGGAACCATATAAAAGTAATGTTTTTTTTATGCTCCTGTGGGAACCCTTGCGAAATCCGGGATAAATTATATCCTATATGTTGGCCAGGTGTATAACCTACATTCATGCCAAATTTGATCAAGATCGGTCCGGTAGAGTTAACGTGATGAACGGACATACGGACAGACAGACAGACAGACAGACATTTTTTTTAAAAATAGCAAATTTGGCTTCAGTATCGAATATAAAACATATTCCACCGGTTTTTTTTATGTACAGTTTTGACCTCGTTACAGTCTTATTATAGTATAGAAGATAGATAGAAGATAATCCCCACATGAGGTTTTCATGAACAAAAAGATTTAAATTACACTTCTTTCCTGTTGATTTGATGTGTATATTATGAATTGATGCATCTTATTATGGTAATAAAATCTATTAAATAATCCAATGCAAAAATTTCTTAAAAAGTAATACCAATTTAAATACAATACAACAGGGAAATATAAAAATATGAACTGTTCTTATTATAATAATTCCGGTGGACCGCCCTATTTTCACAAGGGTAGTAAATATCAATCGTTTAATAAAACTCTACCTACCCCTTACGAAATTTTGCGTTATTCTATTAATAAAATATTGTTTTAAATCTATTGAGACGTGTCGGAGCCTATTCATTACAGAAAACCAAACCCACAAACATGTCTATCCTCTTTTTAATTATATTATTAAAATAAAATAATAAAATAATCATCAAAAAGAAAAATCTTTGCTTTTTTTAATGTCAAATAAATAAAAAATAAATAAATAAAAAGTTTATTTCAGATTCGGAAAGTGTTTTGTTGGGAGAAGAACCCATAAGAAACTCATCAACACACATCTTTTTAGAGCCCTGAGGACACCAAGCCATTTTATCATTAATCATTAGCATTCGAATTAACTTTTCTTACTTTCTAAGATTTCTTTTAAGTACTAATTTAATATATTTTAACTACTAATTACTTGGCTAACAAGGGCAGTTGTGTCTATTTATCAACGGTGAGGCAAACATCGTCACGTGAGGATTTCCTCACCCATGATTCATTGATTGACATGATTTGATCACCCATTTACCCACGATGGAGTTGTACTTCTTTAAGTAATTGCGTTTTCGTACAAAGTGGCAGTGAGTTCAGGCCCAATGTATAAAATTACGTACTGATTACTTTAAACGAAAGTATTGGCAGGGATATAATTACGGGGTAGGAAGGACAGTCACGTGATAGGGGTCGAACTTTACTTGCGGAGTTATATGTATGTATGTTATTTTTTATAGTTAAAGCAACTAAGGAGTAGATATGACCTAGGCATTGAACCATGTGTCCTTCTCCTACTCAAATTGTTCTCAATGTTTTTCACATTGACATGTCAGTTAACAACGATTAAGAGAAACTATAAATCTTAAATTTATTTTTCATTAACATACGTTTGCTATGTAGCGTCCAACTTAAGTAATTACAGTCCATAGAACAATATGTCCATTATTATTATTATATTATTAGATGGGCGGTAAACGCCACGGGTTTCCGCACTGAGCCCGGCATGGCAGGCCATTGTGCGTGGACCAAATGGTCATTTAATTCTCCCAACCTAATTCCGTCCAGAAGGCGAGTAGCTTATCCAGGTCAGCTACCGCCTCTGGGAGCGACTTTATGGTTCCTATTGTGTTATAGCGGATATCGGCTACCCCAGTGCATTCCTGGAGCACGTGAGCAACCGTTTCGTCAGCTTCCATGCACGCTCGGCACATGGGGCTGTCGGTAATGCCTATAGTGTATAAGTGTTTATTTAGTGTGGTATGTCCTGTAAGTACTCCAGTCACTGTCCGCAGATCTTTCCTGCTTAGTCGCAGGGCGCGCCCGGTCAGCTTCCTGTCAAGGGTTGGCATGATTTCCTTCGACTGCCTGCAACCGGGCTCTTCCTGCCAGTGTATCTTGGAGAGGGAGTGAGTGCGTTCTTTTAGCCATGCGTGAAGCTGACCGTAGGGTAGGGGTATGATCGGTTCAGGACCATGTAGGTCCCTTGCCGAGCCCCCCCTAGCCAGTTCGTCAGCAGCGTCGTTACCTAAGGAGCCGCTGTGGCCCCTTATCCATTGTAGGGTTAAAGTGTTGTTCCGAGCTGCCTCTTCAAGAGCTCTGTGGCACTCCAGGACTAGCCCTGAAGTGAATTCACAGCGGTCCAGAGCCTGCAGCACAGATGCACTGTCCGAGATGATTCTGATATGCATATCGGACACTGCTCGGGCTTTAATTGCCATGGCCGCCTCGGTTATTCCAAGACACTCTGCTTGGAATACCGTGTTGTGTTGACCTAGGCTTTTGGAAATTTTAATATTGAGGTCTTGTGAATATACGCCGGCTCCAGTCCCTTGGTTGGTCTTAGAGCCGTCTGTGTATACACGCACCTCTTTAATATTGGAGTAGTCATGCTGTTCCTCTTCGAGTATAACAGTGTAATTGTGTTTGGTAATTATAGTTTTAGTTATCCTATCACAGGGCGCAGCAAGCAAGGGCTGATATTGAATCGCCGTTGTGTGTATACTGGTGTGTAGGATTCTGGAGTCATTTCTAAGGTGCCCTGCATTTTTCAGCCTAAGTGAGGACATCGCCGCCTCTTGCTGTATGTGTAAGTGTAAGGGTGGCAGGTTCAGTAAAGCCTGAAGAGCTGCAGTAGGTGCGGTTCTCATACAGCCTGTAATGGCCAGGCAGGCAAGCCGTTGCATCTTTTCCAGGTCATTTTGAGCTGTTGTTAATTTGGTTCTCGGCCACCAGACCAGTGAGCCGTAGGTTATTACTGGTCTGATAATGATGGTATAAAGCCAGTGTACGATCTTAGGTTTCAGTCCCCAGTTTTTACCTAGTACTCTATTACACTGCCATAGCATAGCGCTGGCTTTCTTAATTATGTTATCTAGATGAGGCTTCCAGCTAAGCTTATCATCTAGGGTTATTCCTAGATACTTAACTGTTCTTGAGAGAGTGAGTTCAGTTCCAAAAAGTTTTGGAAGTTCAAATGGGGGGAGTTTCCTTTTGTGAGTGAAAAGTATAAGTTCAGTCTTTTTGGGATTTACTTTTAGGTCGTATTCTTTGCACCATGTCTCCACAACTCTCAATGCTTGACCCATTTTTTTGCAGAGCATGTTTACATGGTTTCCATTTAAGAGAATTGTGAGGTCGTCGGCGTAGCCTACCGTTAGGTAGGATAAGTCATTGAGTCTCTTAAGTAAGGAGTCGACCACCATGTTCCATAGGAGTGGAGAGAGGACCCCCCCTTGGGGGCAGCCTCTCGTCACAATGGCTCTGGTGGTGTCTCTTACAGTTACTTGCACCGCTCTAAGTCTCAACATGTTAACAATCCAACCCCTGAGTGCGGAATTGACATGGAAATCTTTCAGAGTTTTGTTGATACAAGGTATGCTGGTTTTATCGAAAGCACCTTCAATGTCTATGAAGGTGCCTAGTGTGGACAACTTTGAGTTCAGTGCACATTCTATTTTAGATATTACATTGTGCAAAGCAGTCTCCGTTGATTTATCTTTGGTATAGGCATGTTGATTTGTATGGAGGGGTTTTTTCGTAAGTGATTTTTCTCTTATACATCTGTCACAGAGTCTTTCCAGAGTTTTTAAGAGAAAGGATGTAAGGCTAATGGGTCTAAAGGATTTTGGGTCGGTATAGTCCGACTTACCAGGTTTAGGTATGAAAGTTACTTTAACTTCACGCCAGGCTATCGGTACATATCTGTACGCGATGCATGATTGATAGATTTTGACCAGCCAGGAAGACAGGATGTCTCTCGCCCACTGTAGTAAAGCAGGGAAGATCCCATCTAGGCCTGGTGATTTGAAAGGGTTGAAAGACTTAATCGCCCATTCAATCTGGTCTTTAGTGACAAGCTCTTGTGCGAAGAGCCAGTCCGCTTCATTGGGGTAGATGTTCTGCTCCTCATTCCAGTTTGCATCATCTGTATGACGACAATCTGGGAAGTGGCAGTCTAGGAGCATTTTGTGTGTTTCTGTATCTGTCGTGGTATATGTGTTATCAGGTTTTTTAAGCGGGCCTACAGCGGGGTTACTATCGGTGGACAGAATTTTCCGTACCCTCGCCGCTTTATTGTTCGACTCAATTGATCCACAAAACTTTCGCCAGGCTTGCCTTTTGCGAGATCGGATACGTTTTTTGTAGGTGGCTAACATGCATTTATAGTTGTCCCAGTCCATAGGTAGTCTGGAGTTTTTTGCTTTATTAAAGAGTCTGCGTAGTTCACCGCGCATTTTTTCCAACTCAGGGTCCCACCACCTACTTGTTTCTTTCCCTGGAATTGTTGGTTGTTTGAGCGGGCAGGTGGATTCAAAAGATTCCATTATAGCTGCGGTGACCATTTTTAGATTGCCTTCGATTTGTGTTGGGCCATCCGTGTTTTCATTGGTGAGTGTGTTAAGTTTAGATTTTAAAAGAGATCTGTAAGAGAGTACGTTTGTGACTCGTGGATTACGTTTTGGGGGGGGTAGTGTGTAGTCGCTAGTTAGGTTGAAGCAGATCCGCCGATGGTCAGCGCAACTTAGCTCCTTTGACACATGCCAATTGGAGACTAAGTGTGAGGCTCCAGTGCTAACTAGAGTGATATCGACTATAGTTTGGCCTCTGGATGTGACCCAGGTGGGTTCTGATCCGATATTGTTGATATATTTAGGGTTGATAATAAGATAAATTAGACAACCATTACACGCAACAGTATTTAATGCAACTTCACTTCACAGTACAGTGTAGCCATAAGACAATAATACAATGTTGCCAGTTGGCAAATATAAATGGATGCGTTCTTATTAACTAACACTCCCTCTAGAACGCAATCCCATTTTAGAAATACAGTACAGATGTTTTTTTAAAAGTAACACCCTTAGTTAAATTGTCAGCTATCATTTTACAACCATTCATAAACAAAAAAATAACTTTAGAATTAACAATATTTTCTCTGAGAAAATGCAACCTTATGTCTATATGTTTAGTCTTAGGTTTATAACAGTCAGTTGACGCTAGTCTTAATGCACTTTGGTTATCACTATAGATAGTTAACGCACTGTCCACACCTTGACCAAGTTCAGCTTGTAGTTGTCTAAGCCACAGGGCCTCCTGGGTCGCCGAAGCCATCGCCATATATTCGGCCTCTGCTGTAGAAAGTGCCACCGTCTGTTGTTTACAGGAATTCCAAGATATGCAAGCATTTTGAAATATAAAAACATACCCGGTGCATGATCTTCTATCCTGTGGGTCGCCGGCCCAGTCTGCATCACAGTACCCAGTTATTTCTTTGGAGTCTTCTCTCATATAACATAACTTAAAGTTTTTAGTTCCTTGTAGGTACCTCAATACCCTCTTTACTCCAAGCCAATGTTGTATCCCTGGATCATTACAGTACTGACTCAATTTATTCACTGCATAAGTGATATCCGGTCTTGTTACTTGTGCCAGATATATCAGACAACCCACTGCTTCCCTGTATGGAACAAAAGTAACTCACATCATGATCGTCCTCTTCTATACGCTGGGGAGCTCTGCGTGGACGTAAGTTTATATTACATACTGGGATTGAGTCGTCCAAGGTCTTATCTGGCTCGTAAGATGGATCATCATCTCCTCCTGACTGATACTCATCACTTGAAGACTGATTTGTGCTTGTTTGCGATTCTCTTTTGCAGGTTTCTTCAGGTAACTGTATTTCAGGGTCACTGTAAGGTGAGCAAGGTAAGTATACATTATGCTCAAATCTTTGAACATTTTCTAAAAACACTACATCTCTACTTTTAATGATTTTATTTGTGACAGGGTCAAGCAGGCGATATCCCTTGCTTGATTCACAATAACCAACAAATAAAAGTTTTCTAGACTTAGAATCCCATTTCTGACGTTTTTCTTTGGGTACTTGAGCCATCACTTGAGAGCCAAAAATTTTTATATTTGATAAATTTGGTTTCTTGCCTGACCACATCTCTAATGGGGTTTTGCCATCAAGTGATCTAGTGGGTGATCTATTGACAATATAGGCTGCTGTAGCTAGTGCCTCTGCCCAAAATTCTTTAGTAAAATGAGCATCAAACAACATACACGTAGCTCTTTCTACCAATGTCCTATTCATCCTCTCAGCTAGGCCATTCTGTTCTGGTGAATATGGGGTACTGGTTTGATGTTGAATGCCATGCTTACTCAGAAAACCATGAAACGCTCTGTTACAATATTCCTTCCCATTATCTGATCTAATATTTTTAATTCTAGAACCAAGTTCATTCTCTACTTTACTTTTATAGTCTTTAAACACATCTAGCACACTCAGTTTGTCTTTCAAAAAATATACATGAACTCTTCTTGTATAGTCATCTATGAAAGTAATGAAATACTTCATACCTCCCAGTGATGTCTGTTCCATTGGTCCACATAAGTCTGTGTGGATAAGCTGCAGTGGGTGTGAAGCTCTGATGCCAATGTTATTGAATGGCAGTCTACTTTGTTTACCTTCGAGACAAGTGGTGCATGTGAAAGGTCCTTTGCTTTTGTCTGGCAACAGAGTGACTCCCTCTGCACATTCTGGCAACTTGCTAACATCTGAAAAATTCAGGTGTCCCATTCTTCTATGCCATAGGACAACATCATTTAAGTTATTTGACCATGTTAGGTTAGATAAGACTTCTCTGTGAGTGTTTAACTGATACAAATTATTTACTAGTGTGGCTGAGCAGAGGAATTTATTATTATTATCATAAATATCACAATATTCATCTCTGAAATTAACCTTACAGCCATTTTTCACCATAGCACTTACTGATAAGAGATTGGCAGCAAGTTTGGGTATATACAAAACTTCTCTCACCTGTATTTTTCTTTGTTCATCACCATTTAGCAACAAATTAACCTTTCCCATATTTTGCACAGGTAGTGGTGTCTTACTGGCAACTGTTATGGTGGGTATCGGTGGGCTTGTAACATCATACATCCAGTCACATCTATTTGTCATGTGCATGGAAGCACCTGAGTCCACATACCAAAGGTCCGGATTCATTGTCTGTGAACATGCTGATAATGCTGCAATGAAACTCTTATTTCCTTCTGCTTTCTCTACTGGTTTCTTCTTCGGAGCACGACAGTTCTTAGCAAAATGTCCGTGCTTGTTGCAATTGTAACATCGGGGCCCTTTTGGATTGTAGCCCTTTCTCATACTGTGGTTCTCAGAAACGGTTGTCTTCCTTGTGAAGAATGCTGTATTGTCTGAGCATTGAACTTCCTGCAGGAGCTTTGTTTTAATGGAGTCTGCGCTGATCTTAATCCCTGAGCTCTCTAATCCCATAATCATCGGCTTATAAATTTCTGGTAAGCCGGCTAACATCAGCGTTCCAAGCCATTCATCGTTAATGTCAAATTTAATGTTCCTTAGCTTATGAGCGGTCGACATTATCTTGGTCACATAGTCATCCACATTACGAGAACTGTCTAACGTAGTAGTGATGAGATCTCTCAACAACGCAACTTTTCTGTACAAACCGCTGTCATCAAAAGCTTGTTGTAGGCAGTCCCAGACTTCTTTACATGTATTTGCGTTCTGTACATGTACGTAATTAGTCGGATGCAGCAGCAAAATAAGTTTAGACTTCGCCTTTATTTCCTTTATGACGTCGTTGTTGGTTCCTTCAACACAACTCCACAAGTCATCAAGCTTGAAATACGCTTCCACGGCAAATATAAATGGATGCGTTCTTATTAACTAACAGATATTCGCTATGTTAAGGTTAGTAGAAAATAAATAGGTTGATAGTACCTTTCCTCTTTGGCAGCCCCACAGCGGGTGATGCGCATTCGCATCAGCTCCGATGATGAGCTCAGTACCGGACTGCTCACAGTACTGCACCAGCTCGGTCATTTCTTTGGGTGGGCAGTCGTCGTCACCAGGCATGTAGCAGGACGCTAGGACAACATCTTGAGTCTCCTTGCTAGCCGTGGTGATCTTGGTAGCTATCAGGTCTCTAGAACAGTATTGGATTAGTGGCATGCTTTGTACAAATTTAGGAAGATAGATGCATGCTCTGGGGTTAGTGCATGTGGTGTCGTATAACAACTTACCTCCGATGTTGCTGAGACCACATATGCGGTTTGCCCTGATCCACGGCTCCTGGATCAGTGCAATGCTGGTAGGTGATGTATCCAGCACTGTGCGTAGGGTAGCCGTAGCCGCTTGACTGTGCTGGATATTGGTTTGGAGGATGGGTAGAACTTTAGGAGGGGGGAGCATCGCTAAGAATCTCCCCCTCTAGTCCCTCCTCCAGGTCAAATTCGGATAGAGCCCCGGGTGATGAGGTTAGCATGGCCTCGTCCCAGGGTTACGGGACGGATTCACCACATGCTAGCCGGCCGAGCTTGTCCACGGTCTCTTGGAGAGCTTCCGGTTCCTCCACAGGCCTGCTGGTGTAGGGTTTCGGCTCATCCGGCCTTGGGATCGTGGTGGCTGGCTGGTTGCCACAGGGCTCAGCGGATTCTTTGGTGTTGGGCGGTGTATCGCTTAGTTTCTTCCTCCCAACTATAAACTTCGCGTACACCGGCCCAAACCCAAAGGCGATTCGGCGGTCTCTACTCATCAGCTTCTCCACCTCGTCCGGTGATAGTCCCAACGTTAGGAGGGTGCCCTTCTTTTCCCCATCGACGGTGGTCGCCTTGTATAGGTGCCACTGTGGTATGTTATACCAACGGCCGTTCTGCTTGCACAGCAGAGTCTGCAGCCGTTTCAGTGGCCCCGTATACCTGGGGATGAAGAGGGCTATTCGTGTGCGGGTGGGGATATCAGCCTGGCTGACAACCCGGATCTTATCGCCCGAGGGGAGCTTGACGGCGGATGCGAATTCCTGTATCCAGGTCAGCGCAAACTCGTCTTCGCACAGGATGTGCAGCGTGCCCCCGGACAGTTTTGGGCATCCTCTGAAGCTCGGCGCTACCGCGACATCGGTGTCGACGGTGTCGAAGACCTTCTCCTCAATAAGGTTCCCGAGGTATTCGGCTTCCGAGGGGGTCAAATCCCTCAGGGACGTCGAGGTGAGTGCCACTTCGAACCTGGAGCGGTCCTCAGCGGCTTGGGCGTATGTTTTCCCTCCCTTGGTGGTTTTTGCCCGTTTGGGCTCAACCATCTGGGCGGGGGATCTGCTGTCGTCCGGTCGACCTCTCTTAGATGCCTCGTGAACCTTGGAGGGTCCCGATTCAGCTAAGGGGCGATCAGATTTGCCGGCACGTTTGCCGCGGCTCCCATGGGGTGTGTCGCGCCGGTGGCGGTTGTCTTCGGGCTCCTGTGCGGGGTTATTGCCGCCGGATCCCTCCCCCGACCCCCCAGCTCGCGGAGGTAAGTCCGCGCTCTGGGGTGATCGGGGGCGAGAGCTCGGCGCGCTAGGCTTTGCCGGTCCCGCATTCGGAGTCCGCCCGCGGGTGAGCTGGCTCACGTCCCCTCGCAAAGCTTGGGGGCGAGATCCATCTCCCCCGCCACAACCCACCTGGCTCTGTGACGGCCGCGCGACATCCCCCGCGAGCTCCGCAGCTTTCCGGGCTTTGGTTGAGCGGCGGTAAGCGCCGCTCTTACGATTACGATGGCGGGTTCTCCCCTGGTCGGGGCCGCTTTTGGGATTTCCGTTGTCTCGTCCCTGCGCGTGCGCAAAGCGCCCGTGTGGGTCGGTCAACGGCGATTTGGGGCGAGGCTTTCTAGCCTGCCTTAGGGGCACGGTTTCCCATGTGCCATAGAATTGGTCCCGGTTGCACGGTGGGGACCCTGCGGAAGACGTCATCGCCTCTTCGGTCTTCCTCTCTTCTCCTCTTCTGACTTCCTCCTTCAGCGAAACTGTGCCCCCCCCAGAATACGAGGGGCAGCCTGAACCCTGCAAGCAGGTTTCAGGGAGGGATTCCCGGTCCCGGTTGGGACACGTACCCTCCTGGGGTAGTTTCTCTTCTCTTTGTTGCGCCATATTTGGAAGTTGGGGGTTTTTCGGCATAGGTTTTGGTTGACGCTTGCATCAGAGTGATGCAAAGCGCGTAACAGGCGGCAACGACGTGAACGATAACCATAGCCTTGCCCTGGAGGTTGTAACCGACCCCTCCAGGACCATTCGCCAGCTTGGATAATTAAAATAAGTTTAACCCTCCAAAGCTAGGGAGGTCCTCAGTCTTGGTTGGCATAGGGCCTTAATATACATAAAACTAAACTAAAGATCTGAAAGCCCCCCCGCCCACAATATGTCCATACCGAGGGGCTCAAACAAATCTTGAATGAGGATATTAAGCCATAGTCCACCACACTGGCGTAAGTGGGTTAACTAATTTTAACAGCTACAATGACTGACGGATTTACTTGCCCTCCAAAGTACGAAGTCCTCAAAATATTCTGATAATCAGGCGATTTCTACTGGAATATCTTGTGATTTTTTTTAGTTAATTAATCTCACAGGAATCTAAGCTGAATCTTTTAAGGCGTGACGTTTCCAACCCGTTTTACTAAGAAGGCAGAGGCATAGGTTTTAAACCATACTGCCATCTGCTCTTATGTCTTAGAGTTATTGGATAAGGAAATTGTTTGGCTATGCGAGTATATACATATACACACAGCTATAAGTCCCAAGTAAGAGAAGCTGTGTAGTGTCGGCTTAGAATAGCACTACCCCATTTCTTCCGGTGGGTGTACTTAAGAGGCGACTAGCGGTATTGGGGCTTTTAAGGGATTTTTGGGGGATGCGGTTGGAGACCCATCACTAACAACCTTTATTTTTACCATCTTTTCCCCACTATCATTTCCAAAAGTGGCTGAGGAAATTCTAATTCCTTAGCTCTGGCTACCCCTTCTAGGAATTTACAGCCGTGAGTATATGTATATGTATGTATGTAAGAGAAGCTAGAGCCTCAGAATCAAAAAATCCTCAATCACTTTTAGGAGTCGAGTGGGAAACAGATTGTAAAATAAAGGATGGTTGGCGGAGACGGATCTCCAACCACGTCACTGTAAAATAAATTTAAAAAAGTTGCTATGTTTCAACGGGTTTAATGTATTTATACTTTAAAATATTACTTTTCATAAAAATATAATTTAGTATTATTAAATCTGACCGTAATAAATAATGGTCTATATATAGAGTCTTTCTTTGGCTCTCACGTTTATCGAAATGTTTGAAAACATTTATTTTCTTATTTAACATACATACATACATATTCTCACGGCCGTAAATCCCAAAAAGGGGTAGCCAGAGCTTCAGAGCTAGAAACTCTTCAGCCGCATTTGGAAGTTAGTAGGGGAGAAGATGGAAAAAATAAAGTATTGTTGGTGATGGGTCTCCAACCGCATCGCCCAAAAACCACTTAAAAGCCCCACACCCTTAGTCGCCTCATACGACACCCTCGGGTAGAAAGGGGTAGTGATATTCTAAGTCGGCACTACACGGCAAATATTTAACATGAGCATGAATACCTAGGAAAATAGAAAAAAGATAGATAGTTTTTAATGAGTTATGTTAACAACTGTAATTATTATCTTTCTTCAAAATTTTAGTGAACCATAAGTTAACAAAACTACCACTTAAGAATATTCTACGAAACATTCAATACCACCGATAATCACCCGAGTTTCGGTGTACATATCACCGTAGGAATTTTCACTGAATTAGACGTAACACAGTGTTTATACTTGTTTATTGATTGTAACTAATTACGCATTGTGCGAGTGCACCGCCGCCGCGCCGCCACCCTGCCCTCCCAACTCTTAACTTAGCATGCCTTTTGTATAAAAGAAATTGAAGCCGCCGCAGTGTCATCATCTGTGCATCAGAGAGCCTAAGTGCAGTGTTGTCTTACTAGAAAAACACAAGGTATTTAAAAAACGAATTTAGTGTAAGTGGCATCAAGAATAGTGGCGTGTGCGAAAATAAGTGCCATCGAACCGTGGATATCTCGGAACATATACCTAACTTATTTAATATGCAGAAGTCGTTAAATACAGATTGCCTAAAATGAAATATTTGCATTTGATTAGAATCTTGAGTCGGAGCCTAAAGTATAAATTTGTCTTTTTTGGTAACCATACAATTCTCAAAATCAAAGCCTCTCAAAATCGATTGGATATGTAAAGTTTGAGAAACATGTTACTAAAGTTAAGGAAACTTTAGAAAATCTTAAATAATACGTATTTTTTTCATGGGAACATTTAAACAATATTTTTAACAATTTAAATCTATTGTTTTTTAACTACTCCGTTTTAATTTTATACACCTCATTCCCTTATCAAATTAATTAATTACCAACAGCTGAAATAAAACACAATAAGGACCTTACAAACCAACTGTGTTATTCTTGACCTAAATTAAAACATTCAGGAAGCAAACCAAAACATCAAAAACAACTTATACGGATAAAGATTTTAACTTGATAAATAATTAAATATTCCACTTTGCAACCTTGCATTATGTGATGAAAGTCATATTTTTTGTATATCGTGTAGGTTACGCTGAGAAGGACCTTTTTGGCAAAAAGTATTTCTATCCAACTTTAAAGTGTTTAAATTTTACGCGTTGTTTTAAATATGCGTACATACATATGCTCACGCCATTAGTTCCCGTAGAGATAGACAGAGACTATCCGTTACCACTTTTTACCATCCTGGCAAATGCTTGATTTCCATTAATCTGTTCTTCTTGCAGTTTTATCAAATAGTTAGACATAAAAATTTTACTAAATAAATGTTATTATCCCTAGATCCACATCATCATGCACTCCTCAACCTTGTTCGTGCTGGCTTGCCTGGTGGTCGCCGTGTCGGCCAAAGCGCTGCAGTCTCCAGCTGTTGACGAGCTCACGGAAGTAGGAGACCTGGACTCAGTCTACGGAAGCCCACAAGACTCTAGCGTCAGGAACAAGAGAAGTTTACTGCTTTTGAAGAAGAAGCTTTTGTTGGGTTTGTAATTTTTAATTTGTTCGTACCTTTACGGTTCTGTATGTGAGTTGGAGAAATGGGTTTTTTTGTTTAAATGATTTTGAGCTTCACATTTAATTCATTAACAGTAATATCCTCCTATACTATTGGAGAATTGCGTTTTTTTTGTTTAATTGTTTTGAGATTCACATTTAACTTATCAACAGTTACATCCTCCGTTTGTATTTTAGTTTTACTGAATTACATAACATAACATATACTCACGGCTATAAATCCCTAGAAGGGGTAGCCAGAGCTAAGGAATTAGAAATTCCTCAGCCACTTTTGGAAATTGAGTGGGGAAAAGATGGCAAAGTAAAGGTTGTTGGTGATGGGTCTCCAGCCGCATCGCCCAAAAGTCCCTTAAAAGCCCCAATACCGTTAGTCGCCTCTTACGTACACCCATCGGTAGAAACGGGGTAGTGCTATTCTAAGCCGACACTACAAGGCAACTACGACTTTTACTGAATTCTTTGAACAATTTAAATCAATAAGTAAAAACAATAAATATACCCAAAAAATTCAACAGGCTCAAGATAACTAGTTTTGAATAAAATACGATAACTAAGAAAAACTGGTCATTCTAGTTCTTTTTTAGGATATACAATTTTGAACATCACTTACTTAAAGCGACCACCTGGCAAAAGAAATAAATTTCTTATGTCAATTAACGCAGTTATATCAACATTTTGTTATGAAAAATTCCGGGAAATGGAAAAACCAAAACTAATTTAAGTAACTGAACAGCGAAATGCTGATGAAATTTTTACGTCTTGCAGCTTATAAATTCAGTGTTTATTCTGGAAACTAATTGAGAGGATTCGAATCCTTCTGGGGGCAAAATCTATATAAATGGTGGTTTCTCAGACTTAGATGTCATTTATATGTGTATAAAAAATATTGTTATTTATTAAATGTATCTTTGTATCAGTATATCTGATAACAAAATGTTTACGTTTTTCCTCTTTTATTAATCACTATTCTATTATCCAAATTTTACATTGATATTTACCTGCAGGTGCTCTCGGACTGAAAGCCGCCAAGGTGGGAGCGATAGGAGCGGTGGCCGGCGCCGCCCTGGCCTCCAAGCACAGCAAACCCAGCTATGTGCACATCCGCTCCCCACAGCACCACCATAGTTATGGCTACAGCAGGTAATTAAGCTAATATTGTTGGTGACATGGAATTCAGCAGTATGACAGTGGTTTGTTTCTATATAATTGTTATAATTACATACAATTTCAACTGAGGGTTAAATTACCATAAAAGGATATCTTAAGTTTTTATTAAACAGCTTGTTTTATAAAAATACTATGAGGCAGTGATCAAAACAGTATTTGATCATAGGTTGCTGACTAAACCAAATCTTCTATCAAAATTGCAATCTTATTAGACTTTTGCTAATACTAAAGAACAAAATATAGTACAATATATTTATTTGAAAAGTGGTAGACAGAATGTAAACGTGAAAACAACAATTTTTCAGTCACGGTCCAGCCTGGAACGTAGAAGTAAATAGGTGAGTAAGGATATATTAACACCTGCACTCATTTGTATGGTCTGAATGCACTAGCACCAGAGGCGTTTCAACATATGTTTAGCCATATACGCCATTTTGAATACAAAGTATCAATTGAATGCTCCAGTTATTTAAAAAAGTTCCATTAATGTATTCATTTCTCTGTGTTCGGAATTATTCTGTTTTTTCGTGTAGCATTCCCGCCATAAAACTTTTAGCTTTGAGAGGATTAGTAGTTTAAAAAACGTGGAATTGTTTGAAAACTTCGGAATTCTAGTGCTATTTGTGTTAGCTGATTTTATGATATTTGGGTATGTCACGTTATTCTTAACCACAGATGCTTCAAGAGTAAAAATTCGTCAAAGTTAAAGTGCCACCGAAATTGCATAGTAGTACAGCTAATAGGTCCAATGTACGCTAGTTATCTAAAAAGTCATCTTCTGTAAATGTGGGTTACACTTGAGTACTTCCCTTATAATTTTATATTGATCTTAAGAATAAAAATCTATATAGACAAAATATCACCAATTATATTAACAGCCTCTTTGGAAAAGAATAAACGATTGCAAGTTGTAGCCTAATTTCAGTGTCTTTGATATAATTACTTGTTATGTTAATAATATAATAAAGCACTTTTAATAATATAATTAAATACGAAAACTAGCGCGGAAATACAAAAAATAAGTCATTAACTTATAAATGTACATAAAAATCCATTAAATACAATAATGAAAGTATTATGACTGATTCTGGCACTACCGAATCACTGTATGAGGAGCCACCGAGCATGAAAATTTGGGCATTCGCACTTATATCACCCTTTAATTATCGTACTAGCTAACACAGAACTTTGTTACGTTAATATTGACTCATGGACCTGTTATTCTCAATGTTATGTTAACAAAGGCGGTGCAGATAGTTATTGACCCATATGTATTTTTTTGGACTTATTGTGAGAACTAGTTTTCCCTAAAGCTTCTTAAACAACAGAAATTAAAAAAATAATGTCAAGTATCTTTTCTATACTTTCTTCTTAGACCCAATCACACTAAACATAGATTATTAGGTACTTTAATATAAATATATCGTTTGGCATTAATGATTAATTCTAAATGCTAATGTTAGTTAAGAATTAACGAAAACTATAAAAATATTAATTTTACGGTGTTATACATTTTTCTTGTGTTTCCTACAACTGATGAAGTTGCTATAATAAAAAAACTGAGGCCAGTTATAGTAATCAGTACATTTTCACTCAAATCCAAACCTCGTTCAGTTTTGTGAGATGTTCACAATACACAGGGTATGAACTTAAATTTAATTAAGGTCATGAATGTTACACTACTACGTACTATATCATTGAATTTTTTGGCAATTAGCAAGGTTGTAAGAAACACACGTAAAATGTTTGCGAACGATACACATCGTAAGCATTGTAACTCACTGAACTCCTTGACATTCTCATGTTACTATCAATCTTGTATCATAGTTCGTTAACTGAATCATCTGTAATTATTTGCATGGTATTGTAAATTGATTTTATTGCTTAGTAAGTGACCTTACCATAACGCGATGTCGGTACACGAAAGGGCAATTACCACCAAAGATGGTGTCCTGATGCACTCGAGACCCTTGACCTGCTCATTCTTAGTTTACCGACGCGGCTGTCCCATCTCATATTTTCCATTATATTCGATTGATGATCAATAATGTTTCGACATATTTTTATAATCTCTTGACAACAATTTCTCGTTACGTAAACACGTTACAATGCCACGCATCAAGTACTTTACGAGTCATTTGCGATGGAGGGTTATTTTTTGTACACATTCCATTACGTACAAGAATACATCGAATGCCATTCATGACAAAAGAAATGAATTTTAGCATGAGCAAAACTGGTTGCCCGGGTGGGACGGGGTCACGGAAGATGGTCATTGGTTTACGAGAGCGGCTCCGATCTCGATACGTTTTACGACATGGAAAGACCCATTTCGGAGGTTCTCTGCGGAATGCGGTTTGGTGTCGATGTTTGCAGGTGGAGGAGACGTTATTCTTAGCTCTGGAAATTTAATATCGCTTATTTTGTTCACAGCTGGCATTAAGGCGGGTGACTTGCAAGTTTTCTGACGTCGCGTTGTGCGCACCGCAGATAACACGACCGCTCCATTAGTTTAAGCTCTGCTATATTGTGAGGAATTTCATGATTGGGAGATTTTATGAAATCACTCTGGTGTAAATACGACACAAAATAGAGGCCATTTCTTGAGATAGTACTCACAGATTAATCGAAAAATGTTCAAGTTTAGTGAAATTGTAATAACAAATATCATCTCGGGTAAAAGCCGATGACTGAGCAGAAATTAATATGCAGATGATATTGATCTTGTCAGTGTTTGATGACTTGGCTGTATCTTGAACTGGTTTTTAATTATTTTGCTCTTGAAACAGTTTCGAATGTTTGTGAGAATTATCGAATAAGTTTTACTTATGTAAACATAAGAAATTTTAAGGCATTTAAGACCTATCTTTGCTTGTTATAATATTTATGACAAGCGGTTCTGCCTTTAGATTTAGTTTACATTTTGATAAATAAAAGACTTGATTTTTTTACCATATTAATTGTTTCATTCCTACCATTCCCAAAAACGGTTTAATAAGAGAAAATGAAAGTTATGAAAAAGACCACCCATAAAAGCCCAATAAAAAACATTAAGTTTTTTTATGAAATATCATACATATTTCGATTGCTGTATCTAATACATACATTTAATGTGTTCGAGGAAGCAAAAGACTATATTCATACATATCTAATTTAAATTATGGGGTTTCATACGTTTAGTACCATAAAGTTTTGTTATTTGGATATTTGGATGCTTGTTGGTTCATCACGCCTAAGCTCAGTAGTTTAGTGATATTAGCAATGGGAAAGTTTACGCTAAAAATAACAGGAATTTGAATAAATACTTATAATCCTGAAAAATATGTGAATGCTTTGGGACCATAAGTCCTGCCTAATCAATTAAAACTTTCACAACGTAACAGTTAATATTTATCAAAAACATGCAATAAATTTAAAATGACTATTTGAATAAATATAAATTTAATAAATTGAAGGCGAATCTGATAGATATCAACAGATAGATAATTGAATAAAAATCCCCGAGACATAGAATAATAATGTCAATTTTATTTCATAACTGAAATAAATATATCCGCCATCGGTACCGGTGCATAATCAATAAAATGCTTGAAACACAATGAAGTAATGACTGCGTAGCTGTCACTAAAATGTATATGAGTTTTTTAATTGAAAACGATTAAAGTTGTAGTTAAAATCTCGTTCATTGTGTACATACATATACTCACGCCATTATTTTCGATTAGGTTAGGTAAAGGTTAGGTTGCCGTGTAGTGCCGGCTTAGAATGTCGCTACCCCTTTCTACCCACGGGTGTCGTAAGAGGCGACTAAGGGTATTGGGGCTTTTTATTGGATTTTTGGGCGATGCGGTTGGAGACCCATCACCAAAAACCTTTATTTTTACCATCTTTTCCCCACTCAACTTCCAAAAGTGGCTGAGGAATTTATAATTCCTTAGCTCTGGTTACCCCTTCTAGGGAAATATAGCCGTGAGTATATGTATGTATGTATGTTAGGTAAAGACATTCGATCGCTACTATAATCTTTTCATACATGCTCTTTTATTCTTCATACTTTAGACGCTTGTCTTTTTGAGCACGTTCTCTATTTGGTCTTAATGTGTCCTCCGTGGTCGTCCTCTACTAGCATTTCCTTCAACTTCAACTCTATAAATGACGCTTTCACCAGTTCACTGTCATGCATCCTCTCTAGGTGCCCAAACCATCTAAACATTCCTTCCATCATCTTTCACATCACAACCATCACAAATCACGCTGTTTCACATTCGATCACTGTGTATTGTCTTTCAAACGTTTTAGAAAAGAATTGGATAGGAAACTGCTATTGCACATCATAGTTTTAACATTTTTGTTATTACAACGGTCTTATCTCTTAAAGCGATCTCTTCCAGACAACTCAGTCGCACAGTGACTCAACCATATTTTTGGAGTGCCATAAATAATAATTCGTTAAGGTTTTTAACTGGTACTGTGAGAGACACATTAAGAATGAACCTACATGGTTAAGTTGTATTTAAAGTACTAACACACAATATACAATCGATCTTATATATAAAAAAGGGTAGAAATAAATACTTATTATTCGGATCAACGGATCTTGCTAAGATGTGATATACAATCTTCGGTCAAAAAGTGGGTACACTGACTCAGGTTACAGAATATCGGACATCTGGAAGTACCTATATATAGTTACGGCTAGTCTATATCTATACTATCTATACTAATATTATAAAGAGGAAAGGTTTGATTTTTTGTTTGTTTGTTTGTTTGAATTGAATAGGCTCCAAAACTACTGAACGGATTTGAAAAATTCTTTCACTGTTTTAATGCTACACTATTCCCGAGTGACATAGGCTATATTTCATTTCCAAAAAATTAGGGACCCTTACGTAAACTTCAAAAATGTAACCCAAGGTGTTAAAGAAATACCAAAAAAAAATCCTTACATCGCGTGCGCTGCGAAAACTATTGACAATAGAATAAAATTATGTACTACAATTTTATAACACATTATTATCTAAAAAAAATGCCCAGACAGCATGTCTCTAACTATTATAGTTATCTCACAACAAGCGTCATTATATAAAATTATTTAAAAATTAAATTAAAATCCTGCTTTAGAAAAGGTTCTTTATTTGTACCTATCTAATCCTTATAAAAAACGTATATATTATTTCAGACTACTTCAATACCCTTATATTACTTTTTGAATTATTCAATTCGAACATTCCATTCGAAAGTTATCTCGAATTAAAAAAATAGATAAAACTCCGCTCGATTAGCTATGCATAGTAAGTTGTTGCAGGCGTCACGAAGGGGTACGGGAGGCTGCTTATCAAAGAGTAAAAGCAAAATTTGATTGTAGCGACTATTATCACTGGCCCAGCAGCCGGTCAATTAGCTCATATACCGAGGATACCGATGATCCCAACTGATCTGCCAATTCCATTTAAACGGCTACAATTTCCGGTTAAAACATCTTTTGCTTTAACAATTAATAAGTCCCAAGGCCAAACCTTCAAATTAGTAGGGATTGACCTGCGAAAGAATTGTTTTACTCACGGTCAACTGTACGTTGGCCTGTCGCGGGTGGGAGCTCCTGAACATCAATTTATTTTGCTGCCCCAAAATACAACAACGTCAAATAGTGTTTACAGGGAAGCTCTAACTCTATAAATTGAATGGCTTTTGATGTAATTACTCATTATGGAAAATAAAATAATATATATAAATATAAATACAAAAAAATATAACATACATACATACATATACTCACGGCTAAAAATCCTTAGGTAGGTAGTTGTGTGGGGAAAAGATGGTGACATAAAGGTTGTTGGTGATGGGTCTCCAACCACATCGCCCAAAAATCCCTCAAAAGCCCCAAAACCGTTAGTCGCCTCTTGCGTACACCCACCGGAAGAAATGGGGTAGTGCTATTCTAAGCCGACACTACACAGTAAAAAAATATAACATAGCTTAAAACTTAAAAAAAAATATTAAAATAATAATACATGTAATAAAATAAAAAACAAAATTTTAATGATACTTTATGCCCGAGCGAAGCCGGGACAGGCTGCTAGTATTTTATAAAAAGGTTAGCCATAGCTCTTAGGTCATAGGTCTCCTCTGCCTCTCCTGTTGATTTTGATAAAAAAATAACATAACATAACATAAACGTTCACGCCGTTTTATCCCCGAAGGGGTTGGCAGAGGTACCAATACTCCTGAACTCACATGGCAAGCGCCATCTAGTTTCCAGAGAAGGTACCCACGTTTTGCTTAGACAGTGTACTCACGTAATAGGGGGCAGGCCTATCGCCGTTTAGTACGAATACACTGTCACATGACTAAGTACAACTCAGCCATGTGGGTTTCCTCACGATGTTTTCCCTCACCGTTAGCAACCATGATAAATTAACCACACATATGACTTTAGAAAAGACAAATTGGTGTAGGCCCGTCCCAGGATTGGAACTCACGCCCTTCTGTTTTTCGGGCGGGTGTTCTTACCCACTGGACTATCATGTCGCAAAATAATGTAAAATAAAGTATCGAGGACGAGTGTCTGCCACCATTTCGAGAATATACGGTATATGATGATGAGTATGAATAAATTATAATCTTATAAGCTCCATGAGAAGACAATAGCCTTACATACAAAGAGGTTAAGCCATCCTGAGTCTTTTGCTTGACGTTTATTTATTAGGGTCTAACCATGGCTTAACATTTTATTTTATATACATACATACATATACTCACGGCTATAAATCCCTAGAAGGGGTAGCCAGAGCTAAGGAACTAGAAGTTCATCAGCCACTTTTGGGAAGTTGAGTGGGGAAAAGATGGCAAAATAAAGGTTGTTGGTGATGGGTCTCCAACCGCATCGCCCAAAATCCCTTAAAATCCCCAATACCGTTAGTCGCCTCTTACGTACACCCACTGGAAGAAATGGGGTAGTGTTATTCTAAGCCGACACTACACAGCAAATTTATATGTATCCGTGTATTGCTAGCGCAACAATACTATGGAAGAAAAAAATAGGTTAAAATAAAATTTGGTGTATTTTTGACCGAATTCAAAAAGGTAAAGTACTCGATTCGGTGGATAAAGAGTATTATTCAAAAAAGTAGCATTAAAAATTTCATCGTTTACAAAATCCAATAGTTTTTTTATATATACTTATTTTGTGAAAACAGAGCAAAGGATTGTTATCACATGAAAATATCATATGTACGTAAACAATTACCACGATTGATTATAGAAGTTCTATTTAATTTTAACTGCATACTTGGTGAAATGGTACGAATATTAGACGCAAAATCCAAATAATGTAAGACTACTCTGTGCCTTAAAGGGCCACTCCTTCTATCAAGCGCAGCAGTCTCTTACGGCATATTAGTCCTCGGAGTGCTCTTTGACTTAAAGATCCAAACCAGGGTAGGCTAGAAACCCTTGGTGGGAATATACGTGAGCTGTGATGATTATAAAAATACAAAAATAATTTGTCTTCGGCAAAGCGTAAAATGAAAATTTCCTTTAAAATTTATCTTTAAATAATATACGACTATCTAAAATATACCCTTAATTTCTTTAATAATGCAAAACTTGCGAGAATTTTCAACACTTACGGGTGGCAAGCCAATAAAAACAACAGATATTTTTAAGGACTTTATAAAAATTTACAACCATTGCTTTTGTATACATTAAACATTATGAATAATTTCCATCGCTTGTATAGACGCATCCAAGTAATAAACACAAAAGTTGTAAAGATAAAGCTAGGAATAACTCAAAGGACCACCGCATCAAAAACGCGGAACTCAGCATCATAATTAATATCTCTCCGATGATTTCTTTCGTCGATGTCCGTAAATGTTTTATGGGACACGGAAGGCAATTACTGTAGAGCCTAATTTTGAAACAATGTCGTCGAGATGAGAGTAAACAAAGTACTTTAAGTAACTGATGGTGAACTCCGACACGTACGAATCATGAACCGAGGGAGTAATTATTTGAAGTTTGTGTTTGGGAAACATACGCGCGAGGGCCACGCCTTTTGTTTTTGTGGTAGGAATCCATTTAGTCTTTTTATTGACCGTATTTTTAAAAATATATTACATCAGCTGGTCTACTTTTAGCAACATTAGATCGATATTCGAGGAGTAGTAGAGATAATGGCACGTGGCATTTTACGACTGCTATTTAACATACTCACTTTTCGCGTCAAAATCCAACATATTTTTTTCTTGAGTTATACAAAAAAAGATCACATCTCAAGACCTAACGTTAACACCGTATGCCCCGAAGGGATATACTCACGGCTATAAATCCCGTAACGGGGTAGCCAGAGCTTTGGAATGGAAAATTCCTCAGCCACTTTTGGAAGTTGATTGGGAAAAGATGGTAATAATAAATGTTTTTGGTGACGGGTCTCCAACCACATCGCCCAAAATCACTTAAAAAGCCCCTATACCCTTAGTCGCCTCTTACGATCACCCACGGGTAGAAATGGGGTAGTGTTATTCTAAGCCGACACTACATGGCGTGGGATGGCGGAGGTACTAATACTTCTGAATATAACGTGACATTATAGTCACCTGGTGTTCAGAGTACCCACATTTTCCTTGGCCAGTGCAAACGTGATAGGGGCGGGGCAGCTCTATCGCCGATTTGTATTAATACACTTTCACATGACTAAGTATAACTCGACCATGTGGGTTTCCTCACGATGTTTTCCCTCACCGTTAACAACCAAAAGGAACACCGAGATTACGATAGCGGGGAGCCTATGGTGTGGGCAGGACCGGTCGATGAGGAGACCTTTATAGCCTATGTCCAACCGTGGCTGATAATATAACATGTCAACCTGAAGTATACTCATTAGCAAAAAATATGAGGGCTCATAAACCAGGAAAATGAAAGCTCAAGGGATGGAAACCTTGTACATGGAAATTTTAATTAATGATTTGGTTGGGTACAATAGTAAAAGAGGGTAAAGTTTTGGACCAAGCTGGTTATCGCTTATCTTCACTCTACTTCTTCAAATGGTAGATTTGGAGAAGTTCGCGCTACTAATATGCGTGTATCCTATATGAGTGTATGAACGGCCGTTATTTTTAAGATATCCTGAAGAGAGGTAGCGACCAGTGACCACCCATCGAGTCATAAGTAAACATGACAAAACGAAGAGTGTTGGTAATTGGTTTCTAGCTGTATCGCCCACACCATCACTTAAATAAACTCACTCTCAGGGCTTTAGAGGTAGAAACTCAGCCACATTTCGAAGTTGATAGAGGACAAGATTATAGAAATAAATTATCGTTGGTAATAAGCTCCAACCGCATCGCCCAAGACCACTTAAAAAGCCACATATTCTTAGTCACCTCTTACAACACCTGTGGGTAGAAAGGGGTAGTGATTTTGTAAGCCGGCACGACACGGCAAATTTACATATAAACAATTAGTTATCGTCGTCGGGCATTACAAATAGTAATTAATTGACCAACTTATAAAATTTCAATAAGTCAATGACCGTGAATGAATCAAAGATTATATTATTATAAGTAAAGGTAACGGACTCGTACAAAATATTTGATTTTAATTAGCCAAATTTATTCTTGCTTGGTCATCATGACACTATTACGTCAATAATGAAATCGTAACGATTGATATCTACGTTATTGTATATATTAAATTTGGAAGCAGGTGTGGTGAGCTCTTCCTACATTCCAAGGTTACAGATAAGATGAAAACCATTAAAACAAAGTAAGAAATATATTTCTTTTGAATGCCATAAACCAACCTACTTCTGGGCACTTCCAACTGTCTTGTTTTCATTAATTGATAATTTATGAGTTATATTAATGTTGCTGTGTTGAATCGGCTTAGAATAGCACTACCCCTTTTCTTCCTAACGTTAACGTTACTAACGGTATTGGGGCTTTTTAAGGGATTTTTGGGCGATGCGGTTGGAGACCCATCACCAACAACCTTTATTTTACCATCTTTTCCCCACGCAACTTCCAAAAGTGGCTGAGGAATTTCTAAGTCGTTAGCTCTGGCTACCCCTTCTAGAGATTTATAGCCTTGAGTATATATATGTATGTATGTATAAATCTTTACGTTGTGTTGTAGCTTTGAAGTCTCGGCTGAGAATAGCGCTAGCCCATTTCTTCCTGCGGGTGTCGTAGTCGTAGGGGGTGACTTTTGGGCGATGTGGCTAGAGGCCTATCACCAACCATTCTTTTTTCAAATTTATCTTATATACACACATACATATACTCACGGCTATAAATCCCTTAACGGGGTAGCCAGAGCTTTGGGATGAAAAATTCCTCAGCCACTTTTGGAAGTTGATTGGGAAAAGATTGTTATAATAATTGTTTTTGGTGACGGGTCTCCAACCACATCGCCCAGAAATCACTTAAAAAGCGCCCTATACCCTTAGTCGCCTCTTACTATCACCCACGGGTAGAAATGGGGTAGTGTTATTCTAAGCCGACACTACACGGCAATTAACTAATTAATTTATCTTACAATATCCTTTTATCTAAGTATCTTCTTATTCCTAAGATCTGGCTATCCCTTTTTGGGATTCATATATTGCGTTTGTACGTACGTTGTATTGCTTAACTTTTTATAAATGTATGGGCCTTTTCTGATTGGCGTGTTCATCGTATTCGTCAACTTCGTTGTTGACCCTATATTTCTTGGAGCTATCGAGATAGGCAGCCAATATTCTTTACTTTTAAGTTTATATCATTGTTAGTATTATATCATATTCATCACCATCATTCAGCCAATAGACGTCCACTGCTGAACATAGGCCTCCCCTAAAGATCTCCTCAACGACTTGTCCTGTGCTGTCCTCATCCAACGGCTTCCCGCGTTTTTCACCAAATCGTCGGTCCACCTTGTGGGAGGCCTACCCACACTGTGTCGTCCTGTACGTGGCCGCCACTCCAGAACCTTCGAGCCCCAACGGCCGTCGGTTCTGAGTGCAATGTGCCCTGCCCATTGCCACTTGAGTTTCGGAATTCTTCGGGCTATGTCAGTTACCCCGGTTCTTCTACGGAACTCCTCGTTTCGGATTCGATCACGTAGTGAAACTTCTAACATAGCCCTCTCCATTTCTCCAAAGCCTTCTGATGAGGCCCATTGTTTAAGGCCACGTCTCTGTGCCATATGTCATGACTGGCAAGACACAATGGCAAACACCTTGGTTTTGAGACACTGTGGAAATTTAGACGAGAAGATATGGTACAGCTTCCCAAACGCTGCCCATCCGAGCTGGATTTGACGGTTGACCTCAGTCTCGAAGTTGGCTCTACCTAACCGAATGGTTTGTCCGTGGTTTTAGCCATGACCACAATATCATTAGCAAATCGGAGATGAGTGATGTATTTGCCGTTGATGTTGATACCGAGTCCTTCCCAATCCAGAAGCTTAAAAACATCTTCCAACGAAGCAGTGAACAGTTTCGATGAGATAAAATCTCTCTGTCTCACTCCACGCTGTAGTTCGATAGGATTTGAGTTCTGGTCTTGAAGTCGAACCGACATAGTGGTGTTTTCGTACAAACACTTTAACACCTCAATGTATCTGTGGTCAACATGGCACCTCAACTGCAAAGATTCGAGTACCGCCCACCATTCCATCAAATCAAAGGCTTTTACATAGTCCACAAGCCCTAAACATAATGGCAGTTTATACTCCTCGGTCTTCTGTATAATCTGGCGTAGAGTGTGAATATGGTCTATGGTACTAAAGCCTTTTCGGAAACCGGCTTGTTCGGGAGGCTGGAAATCATCAAACCTACGAGAAAGACGGTTTGTAATGACCCTCGAAAATAGTTTATAAACATGGCTCAGAAGCGATATTGGCCTATAGTTCTTTAAGAGGGTATTATCGCCCTTCTTAAAAAACACCACAACCACATCGATCCGTCGTTCCATTGAGTTCCATCGTGGTTCCATTGAGAAGAACAAAATAAAATAGGAAGGAAGGGTCTTTAGGACTGGTTTTCCACCTGCCTTTAAAAGTTCAGCAGTAATTCCGTCCTCACCCGTGCCTTGTTGTTCTTCAACTGTTTGAGAGCCATACTAATCTCGTAAAGGCTGTTATATTCATATAACTTTATTTATTGTTGCTCATCTGCTATTGTACCATTTCCTGTTGATTTTAAACCGTCCCTAGTGAACATGCTCTTATAATGGTAGCAGTAGTATTTGTCTCTAAACAACAAAATTAAATCTTTTTAACTTATTCTTCTAAAAGATAACCTTCTTAAATGAATGGGCTTTAATAATAATTTTTAACAAAAAGAAAACCGACTTCATACTTGGAAAGACAACCGAAAATAAACAATGTAGTACTAAAAAGTACGAAATAAGTTTTTTAATTGAATATGAGAACTGTGATTAATACCTTAGCAATTTCTTTACACGCGTCAGTTCAACCTACCTAAATATTAAAATTCTCTTAAATTAATTTGTGAGCCGGTGCCATCCTGCGTGATGATTGATAATAATAAGTGTGTATTTCGCACTTCATATACATGTACAATGTAGGATACTCGTACCTTGCAGTTGTAGGGTAAATTGATTTTTGTACGTATTACCATTTAAAACGTTAGGCGATAGATATATATTGTTTAGATTGTAATAATCAGAGATAGATAGTAGGGTGAATTTACTTTTGTTTGACTGGCACCGACTCAAAAATTAATTTAAGAGAATTTTAATATTTAGGTAGGTTAAAAATTATTTTATTTTACGAGTTTTAGAGATGGGTAGACCTGGCAAAGATGCCTCTCGGATGAGGAAGCGACGGTTACTGTATTATTCTTCGTATTTCCGGTATTTCTATTACTGTACGATATTAAATAGGCTTAACCATATGTAACTTTACATTGTTCTTGAAATCCATCGAAAGGCGATGGTCTACAGTTCTACATCTCAAGAAAGACTCAAACGTTCACGCCGAATATCCCCGAAGGGGTTAGCAGAGGTATAGCTAGAGGTAGAGCAGAGTAATACTTCTGAATATCACGTGACATTCTGACCTGTTGTTCAGAGTACCCACGATTTGCTTGGACAGTGTTCTCACGTTATACAGGGCAGGCCTATCGGCGTTTTGAACAAATACACTGTCACATGATTGTGAGTTTCGACAGTCCCCTCGATTTCCAGGGATCCCATGATCAGATCCTGGTCTCATGGTACTTTCTCGGTAACAATAACATAACAAAAGAAATGTTTAGTGAACCTGTACTTCTCTTCATAAAAGCTACGAAGAGGAGTATAAATCTATATGGAATGTTGAAAGAACTGTTTCCTAACTCCTAGTGATTGAAGACTCACTCCTTCCATCATCTGCTCAGCAGCATAACAATATGATTTTCAGAAGCAAATGCCAATATAAGTTCAGAAAATATGTAAAACGCGGTGCATTTGCCTATAAAATTTGAGGGTTCCCCTCGATTTCTCCAGGATCCCATCATCAGACCCTGATATCCTCATCATGGTACCAATCCGGGAGTATCTTCTTCCGAATAAAAAAATAATAATCAAAATCGGTTCATAAATGGCAAAGTAATCGGCGAACAAACATAAAAAAAATAAAAATAATATACGGTCGAATTGAGAATACTCCTTTTTTTGAAGTCGGTTAAAAATAGCTACTCGAATTCGTGACACGCATGTCCACGAGAGCGGAGCCCGTTCAAGATATAGTTCACCTTCTACAATGTCGAATAATAATTTTATTCATTATCTTTCACTTATATACTCTTAAAAAGACAGCAATTAACATTTCTGGTCGTTTAAGGCTTCTCATTAGAGTATTGATAAATTATGTGGGTCATTGATGTTACATAAAATTGAAAAAAATGCCTAAATTACTTATACCGCGATGGGTCCCAGCAACATCATCTCACTTTAGACGGCAAAGGTAACACTTAATGGCAATTTATCGATACTTAGGATGATACAAACAAAGTACAACAACTATATAAATTAAAATAATGTTAGGCAATGTGGAGACCTATATCCCCATTTTTTATTGCTTACTTTTCATACTTATCCTCCAAAACTGGCTGAAGAATTTCCTGAAATCTCTGAATTTAAACTAAACTGAACTCTAGATACCCATTTTTGGAATATATAGACATAAGCAAAGTACCAGGATTAGCGAAATGACTTCAAAAACACGAATAATACTTTGTTCCGAAAAGACGATTATACTATCACAATTTAATAGATATATTACAATAATAGTGCACCGATATTCAAATCAGATTCATTCATCATTATTTTAAGTTCTGTTTATTTATATTATTTGTGTGTTTGATTGTAATGTTAAGGCCCCTCAACAACAATTTCCAAAAAGTTTAGGCTTCATAACATATAGGTGAATATCAACAGGGGTGAGCAGAAATAATAATTGCATATCATTATAGATTTAATAAAATATCTTTAAACGCGCACGTTGGGACAGACGACTAATTAGATATATTTTTGTCCCCATGGAATGGGTACATTATACAACAACTTATTATCTTTATAACCTTACACTTGTTTAAACCCTATATTGCCTTGAACATATCGCGGTTACTTAGTAGCTTAGTTTTCCTTTCATCAGTAAGAGATTGTCATTTTTTTTACAACAGAATGATGGTAAAATAGAAGATCGTGCGTTTTTCTTTTTGGATCGAAAAAAGCCTCATATCAGTAGAAATAAAATGTTGATAACAAGCAATCAATGGAGAGAAGTTATTTTTGAATTCTAGCAGTGAAAGAAAAAATATACATTGTGTCTACTCTTAAAGCATATGGTTTATTATAAAAATAGCGCTTTACTCACTCTGAACTATCAACACTGCTATACAATACTATCAAGTTTCCTAGTTCCGTTAATAAACTTTGTTTCTTCGCAACGAGCTAAGTAGATAGTTGAGTTTTCTTTTCATTACATTAATATGCTCATAATATCGCCGCTTAATTCCGAAGTTTACATAATACAGTTAGCGAGGTCCCGGCGGAATCTTGGCTGCTTTCACACCCGAGAGATTTATGATGCTCTAATACAAACATTTTCCGGATAAGCATGGTAATTGAAGACTGTACCTGTTACTATCCATTATAAGAATAAAGTAAGTGAGGTATGAAATAATATTACCCTTATTAAGACATAGTTTTGTGATATTGAATTGTACTTTTCTTACTAGCATTCCGCTACGGAGTCTGACTAAACGATTTCAAAAAAGAAAAGTAAGCCTTGGTTACTCCTCTCTATTTCAATTCTCTGCCAGTGAAAGTTACTTAAAAATATGTCAAGCTGTTTCAGTTAGCTGGATCAAATAGACAAATGCATGTGAAATGTGTGAATTTAAATGTACTCAATTAAATTATTTCAGTCTACAAAATCACTTTTATAGTTTATTATGTTAGTCTCCAACCATAGACGAACCTCAGAGGCTGGATTAAACACAATTTAAATCCAACCTCGAAATTAAATTTCAATACATATTTGTTTTGTTGATTGTACATTTTAAGGTACGATTGCAGATGAAATATTATCGGTGCCACTATAATTACTTAAAATGCTAAAAATTATATAAAATAAACACTTAAACCTTAATAGCTTGAAATATAATAATAAATATTATAATTTGCATAAAAAAACTAATATTGCTCATTCACTTAAAAGGAATTTAAAATTTAAAATATGACTCAATATTTAAAAAGGACCCCCCTTGCTTTTTATATAAATAGTTGTACAAAACCCTTCATGTGCGGACCAACTCGCACTTGGCCGGTATTTATTAAAACTTATTCATGTGACCTCCATCGTCCTCTATCATAAAGTTCACTGTTCGGGTATCGAATACTTTTTATTTTAATCCTTTTATTTTAGAAAATAAAGTGGATGTGTTGGTTTAGAATAATATGTGCCGTGTAAAGTTAGCTTCGAATGACACAATTTCACCTCTTCCTAAGTCATTATTAAGCAATGCGGCAGGAAGCCTACCACCAGCAATCCTTTATCTTGCCACTTATTCCCTTTTAACCTTCGAAAGTGGTGGCTCCATTCTTTATCCGGAGCTTTAGCTACCCCTATTTGGAATCATAGCCATGAGTTTAGATAAAGGCTCGTAGATGGCTACACCTTGCGACAATGATGTTTGTAGTTGTCAGACTGGAATCACCAGCATATTTGTATAATAAAATACAATGGTCATCTATGAAATATCAGTACAAAACAAGAGCAATCCTGCCGAAACACCGAACAGCGGCGTTTCGAGGCTCTTTTAAATTTGCAGCGTCCAAATGTTGGAATGATCTCCCTCCCCCAATCCGTGAAGTGTCAAGTAAAGGTACCTTTAAGCGTAAGCTAAAAGTATACCTACTTGCTCAACAAAATCCGCCTTTCTAAATGTCCGTTCCTTACCGCCGCTCAACCAAAGCCCGGAAAGCTGCGGAGCTCGCGGGGGGTGTCGCGCGGCCGTCACAGAGCCAGGTGGGTTGTGGCGGGGGAGATGGATCTCGCCCCCAAGCTTTGCGAGGGGACGTGAGCCAGCTCACCCGCGGGCGGACTCCGAATGCGGGACCGGCAAAGCCTAGCGCGCCGAGCTCTCGCCCCCGATCACCCCAGAGCGCGGACTTACCTCCGCGAGCTGGGGGGTCGGGGGAGGGATCCGGCGGCAATAACCCCGCACAGGAGCCCGAAGACAACCGCCACCGGCGCGACACACCCCATGGGAGCCGCGGCAAACGTGCCGGCAAATCCGATCGCCCCTTAGCTGAATCGGGACCCTCCAAGGTTCACGAGGCATCTAAGAGAGGTCGACCGGACGACAGCAGATCCCCCGCCCAGATGGTTGAGCCCAAACGGGCAAAAACCACCAAGGGAGGGAAAACATACGCCCAAGCCGCTGAGGACCGCTCCAGGTTCGAAGTGGCACTCACCTCGACGTCCCTGAGGGATTTGACCCCCTCGGAAGCCGAATACCTCGGGAACCTTATTGAGGAGAAGGTCTTCGACACCGTCGACACCGATGTCGCGGTAGCGCCGAGCTTCAGAGGATGCCCAAAACTGTCCGGGGGCACGCTGCACATCCTGTGCGAAGACGAGTTTGCGCTGACCTGGATACAGGAATTCGCATCCGCCGTCAAGCTCCCCTCGGGCGATAAGATCCGGGTTGTCAGCCAGGCTGATATCCCCACCCGCACACGAATAGCCCTCTTCATCCCCAGGTATACGGGGCCACTGAAACGGCTGCAGACTCTGCTGTGCAAGCAGAACGGCCGTTGGTATAACATACCACAGTGGCACCTATACAAGGCGACCACCGTCGATGGGGAAAAGAAGGGCACCCTCCTAACGTTGGGACTATCACCGGACGAGGTGGAGAAGCTGATGAGTAGAGACCGCCGAATCGCCTTTGGGTTTGGGCCGGTGTACGCGAAGTTTATATTTGGGAGGAAGAAACTAAGCGATACACCGCCCAACACCAAAGAATCCGCTGAGCCCTGTGGCAACCAGCCAGCCACCACGATCCCAAGGCCGGATGAGCCGAAACCCTCCACCAGCAGGCCTGTGGAGGAACCGGAAGCTCTCCAAGAGACCGTGGACAAGCTCGGCCGGCTAGCATGTGGTGAATCCGTCCCGGAACCCTGGGACGAGGCCATGCTAACCTCATCACCCGGGGCTCTATCCGAATTTGACCTGGAGGAGGGACTAGAGGGGGAGATTCTTAGCGATGCTCCCCCCTCCTAAAGTTCTACCCATCCTCCAAACCAATATCCAGCACAGTCAAGCGGCTACGGCTACCCTACGCACAGTGCTGGATACATCACCTAACAGCATTGCACTGATCCAGGAGCCGTGGATCAGGGCAAACCGCATATGTGGTCTCAGCAACATCGGAGGTAAGTTGTTATACGACACCACATGCACTAACCCCAGAGCATGCATCTATCTTCCTAAATGTGTACAAAGCATGCCACTAATCCAATACTGTTCTAGAGACCTGATAGCTACCAAGATCACCACGGCTAGCAAGGAGACTCAAGATGTTGTCCTAGCGTCCTGCTACATGCCTGGTGACGACGACTGCCCACCCAAAGAAATGACCGAGCTGGTGCAGTACTGTGAGCAGTCCGGTACTGAGCTCATCATCGGAGCTGATGCGAATGCGCATCACCCGCTGTGGGGCTGCCACGCGGCCAACCAAAGAGGAAAGGTACTATCAACCTATTTATTTTCTACTAACCTTAACATAGCGAATATCGGATCAGAACCCACCTGGGTCACATCCAGAGGCCAAACTATAGTCGATATCACTCTAGTTAGCACTGGAGCCTCACACTTAGTCTCCAATTGGCATGTGTCAAAGGAGCTAAGTTGCGCTGACCATCGGCGGATCTGCTTCAACCTAACTAGCGACTACACACTACCCCCCCCAAAACGTAATCCACGAGTCACAAACGTACTCTCTTACAGATCTCTTTTAAAATCTAAACTTAACACACTCACCAATGAAAACACGGATGGCCCAACACAAATCGAAGGCAATCTAAAAATGGTCACCGCAGCTATAATGGAATCTTTTGAATCCACCTGCCCGCTCAAACAACCAACAATTCCAGGGAAAGAAACAAGTAGGTGGTGGAACCCTGAGTTGGAAAAAATGCGCGGTGAACTACGCAGACTCTTTAATAAAGCAAAAAACTCCAGACTACCTATGGACTGGGACAACTATAAATGCATGTTAGCCACCTACAAAAAACGTATCCGATCTCGCAAAAGGCAAGCCTGGCGAAAGTTTTGTGGATCAATTGAGTCGAACAATAAAGCGGCGAGGGTACGGAAAATTCTGTCCACCGATAGTAACCCCGCTGTAGGCCCGCTTAAAAAACCTGATAACACATATACCACGACAGATACAGAAACACACAAAATGCTCCTAGACTGCCACTTCCCAGATTGTCGTCATACAGATGATGCAAACTGGAATGAGGAGCAGAACATCTACCCCAATGAAGCGGACTGGCTCTTCGCACAAGAGCTTGTCACTAAAGACCAGATTGAATGGGCGATTAAGTCTTTCAACCCTTTCAAATCACCAGGCCTAGATGGGATCTTCCCTGCTTTACTACAGTGGGCGAGAGACATCCTGTCTCCCTGGCTGGTCAAAATCTATCAATCATGCATCGCGTACAGATATGTACCGATAGCATGGCGTGAAGTTAAAGTAACTTTCATACCTAAACCTGGTAAGTCGGACTATACCGACCCAAAATCCTTTAGACCCATTAGCCTTACATCCTTTCTCTTAAAAACTCTGGAAAGACTCTGTGACAGATGTATAAGAGAAAAATCACTTACGAAAAAACCCCTCCATACAAATCAACATGCCTATACCAAAGATAAATCAACGGAGACTGCTTTGCACAATGTAATATCTAAAATAGAATGTGCACTGAACTCAAAGTTGTCCACACTAGGCACCTTCATAGACATTGAAGGTGCTTTCGATAAAACCAGCATACCTTGTATCGACAAAACTCTGAAAGATTTCCATGTTAATTCCGCACTCAGGGGTTGGATTGTTAACATGTTGAGACTTAGAGCGGTGCAAGTAACTGTAAGAGACACCACCAGAGCCATTGTGACGAGAGGCTGCCCCCAAGGGGGGGTCCTCTCCCCACTCCTATGGAACATGGTGGTCGACTCCTTACTTAAGAGACTCAATGACTTATCCTACCTAACGGTAGGCTACGCCGACGACCTCACAATTCTCTTAAATGGAAACCATGTAAACATGCTCTGCAAAAAAATGGGTCAAGCATTGAGAGTTGTGGAGACATGGTGCAAAGAATACGACCTAAAAGTAAATCCCAAAAAGACTGAACTTATACTTTTCACTCACAAAAGGAAACTCCCCCCATTTGAACTTCCAAAACTTTTTGGAACTGAACTCACTCTCTCAAGAACAGTTAAGTATCTAGGAATAACCCTAGATGATAAGCTTAGCTGGAAGCCTCATCTAGATAACATAATTAAGAAAGCCAGCGCTATGCTATGGCAGTGTAATAGAGTACTAGGTAAAAACTGGGGACTGAAACCTAAGATCGTACACTGGCTTTATACCATCATTATCAGACCAGTAATAACCTACGGCTCACTGGTCTGGTGGCCGAGAACCAAATTAACAACAGCTCAAAATGACCTGGAAAAGATGCAACGGCTTGCCTGCCTGGCCATTACAGGCTGTATGAGAACCGCACCTACTGCAGCTCTTCAGGCTTTACTGAACCTGCCACCCTTACACTTACACATACAGCAAGAGGCGGCGATGTCCTCACTTAGGCTGAAAAATGCAGGGCACCTTAGAAATGACTCCAGAATCCTACACACCAGTATACACACAACGGCGATTCAATATCAGCCCTTGCTTGCTGCGCCCTGTGATAGGATAACTAAAACTATAATTACCAAACACAATTACACTGTTATACTCGAAGAGGAACAGCATGACTACTCCAATATTAAAGAGGTGCGTGTATACACAGACGGCTCTAAGACCAACCAAGGGACTGGAGCCGGCGTATATTCACAAGACCTCAATATTAAAATTTCCAAAAGCCTAGGTCAACACAACACGGTATTCCAAGCAGAGTGTCTTGGAATAACCGAGGCGGCCATGGCAATTAAAGCCCGAGCAGTGTCCGATATGCATATCAGAATCATCTCGGACAGTGCATCTGTGCTGCAGGCTCTGGACCGCTGTGAATTCACTTCAGGGCTAGTCCTGGAGTGCCACAGAGCTCTTGAAGAGGCAGCTCGGAACAACACTTTAACCCTACAATGGATAAGGGGCCACAGCGGCTCCTTAGGTAACGACGCTGCTGACGAACTGGCTAGGGGGGGCTCGGCAAGGGACCTACATGGTCCTGAACCGATCATACCCCTACCCTACGGTCAGCTTCGCGCATGGCTAAAAGAACGCACTCACTCCCTCTCCAAGATACACTGGCAGGAAGAGCCCGGTTGCAGGCAGTCGAAGGAAATCATGCCATCCCTTGACAGGAAGCTGACCGGGCGCGCCCTGCGACTAAGCAGGAAAGATCTGCGGACAGTGACTGGAGTACTTACAGGACATACCACACTAAATAAACACTTATACACTATAGGCATTACCGACAGCCCCATGTGCCGAGCGTGCATGGAAGCTGACGAAACGGTTGCTCACGTGCTCCAGGAATGCACTGGGGTAGCCGATATCCGCTATAACACAATAGGAACCATAAAGTCGCTCCCAGAGGCGGTAGCTGACCTGGATAAGCTACTCGCCTTCTGGACGGAATTAGGTTGGGAGAATTAAATGACCATTTGGTCCACGCACAATGGCCTGCCATGCCGGGCTCAGTGCGGAAACCCGTGGCGTTTACCGCCCATCTAATAATAATAATAATAATGTCCGTTCCTGTCCTGTCCATTTTCTATATGCATTAATAATATTCATATTGTTTTTAAATATGTATTATTTAATTTAAACAATCTATTTCCTGCAACTGTTATTGTAAGTAGTTGATGTTGTTTTCTTTTCAATAATTATTTTAATTGTATAGTATGCATGTATTTAGTATAAATATACCTACTAATTCATATTGTAAGTTGTATTTTTTATGTACAGATATATAACGAACGTATTTGTTATTTAAGTTATTATTGATTTGCTATATAAGATTTGAATTCTTATTCAGTATTTAAGTACTAAATATCTTATTTTTATACTTTTATATTTATCACTTATTATATTTGTGTATGTATCTATGTATTCAGCACATTTTAGCACTAATAATTTTTTTTGTTATGTTTTACAGTCAATTGGCTGTAGTGATTTAAATTTATGTAGGGCCGTATGTCACTACAAGTCTGGCGCTGACTGAAAATCAATGTTGTGAGGTAAAACTCACAACGACAACGCTGAGTCAGACGAGTTTGTTGTTTTCGCGCATTATGTGAGATCAACACTGATTTATTGTTAAATGTTTTTTTTTTACCTTCATTTATTTTGTAAAAATATTTACATGTTCATGTGCGACTGGCAGCAAATAAACGTTTTTTCTTCTTCTTCTAAAGTTGGTAAGACACAAAGAATTGCCACCGAACTTACTTTAGTAAGCAAACATATAATGTAACGGTCCTCATCCACAAATGGGGACAGCAAAGTTTTACCATTTACTTTTATGGTCTTATACTTGGACCTAGACTTCGCCAACTTGCCTGCAATTTAGACTATATCTTTACATCTAAGTAATTCTCTACTATACTTTGACGTGATAACACAGTGGGAAAGACGACAGCTTCTATTGCAGAGATGAGGGTGTTCTAATTCTGGCTTAAACTAATGTTGCTTTTATTCTTTCAGAAATACTTTGTTTAATATAGTAATGTATAATATTTGGACCAAATAGCGAGTGTGTTCAAAAAGGCAGACTACCGAAGTATGAAAAATAAAAGAGCATGTATGAGAAGTTTGATGGATATAGATGAAGCTAGAGAGGTTTGTCAGGATCGCACAAAATTGCGATCGATAATCTCTGCCCATCCCAATGGGAACTAATGGCGTGAGTATATGTATGTATGTATATAGTTATGCGAAAGCACTGTCCAAGACAAGGCGAAAGTGGGTACTCTGCACACTGGGCGGCAATAAGTAATAAGTAATAACATATCTGGCGAAAATGATAAAACAATGAGTGTTATTCTATACCTAGTGTGTAGTATACCTTATTAGTATTAATCTGTCCTGAAATAATTGGGAGAGTTCAATCTAATATCCAATGCTGTAGGGGAGTTCATGCTATGAAATTGTAGATCCCAAATGAATAAACAAGTTTATTACGAGCGTTTTTCTTCGAAATTTAATGTAGCTTATTATTAAATAGTATGTTCTGATCAGAATCCATAGATATATTCTTTTATTTTAAAGTTACTGTTAAGTTACCATCATTTCTATTAAGAAATGGTCAACATAGTCCCTCGAGCGAAGTGGCAAAGGGAACCAAGTAAACAATGAGCAATAAAATGGCTTAAAAAAAGTTTTTGAAATCATAAGAATAACCAATGATGTAACACGATGTTTCTTACAACAAATATAAAATTCGTCAATAAATGCTTGTTTTAAAAAGCACTAAAATTGGACGATCTTATTCAAATCAGACATAATGGCGTGTAGAACCGGATAACAAATCCATGATAATGATCCAAAAAATACAAAATGCCTAGGCTGTATCACGTTTTAGGCAAATAAATAAATTAGAAATTTATTAAAGGATCTATAGTTATAGTATAGTTTTATACACACAGGTGTCACAGTAGTGGGGCAGACGTAGTACGGGTAAACATGTTATTATACCAAAGGCGCCCGGCGACCTATAAAAGACGAGGATGGCTCGGGAGGGCCATACTACCAAACGTTGGTTGATTGTGACACATTCAATTTAGGAGAAATGTATGTATACGTATAAATTGTGATGTAGTGAAGTTTTTCTAATATTTGTTTATAGATATGATTAAGAAATTTAAGCGGTGTAGTGAAACTGTTCCTTGATTTTAAATAATAAAAAGACAATTATTTTTTCAACATTACTTTAAAATATTTTTGAATATGAAGTTTTTAACGATTTTTGATTTATAAAGTTGTAAGATTGTTTTTGAAATTTTTTGAATACTTGTAATTTTATTTCATGGATAGATTTATTAAAATAAGCTTTAATATAAACGATTAAATTTATATTTATATATAAATAAATAACGAAAGTTTATGTAACGACAGAATTCTACCTAAACCTAACTCTACAGAAATTTTTAGTTAGACCCAATTTTCAGATAAAAATGAAAATTCCGGTAGCAGTATATGTAGTGGCCACAGCATGTGTGCTGTGCTTGGTGCAATCATCACCAGTGGGTCAGCTCACTCCAGACACCGAAACGGTAACTTCAGGACCAGTGCGGTATCCCGTACCACAGCCTGAAACAGGAGCAATACAGCCTGTTAACAGACAAAAAAGAGGACTTCTTCTAGGTATGTCCCCTTTTCACACTAGAAATTATTTTTGAATTAAATAATGTTACTCTAATGGATAGGAACATACATTCACGCCCGTATTTCCCATTGAGGAAGACGGAGACAATTAATCAATCGACAGAAACTCGATAGCCACTTTCTACGATCCTGGCAAACCTCTTGAGGATCATTTACATTTCATCTTTTATTCACGCTCTTTGATTTTCTCCACACTTCCAATTCCTGCGTTTAGGTCTTTTGTTAATTATTCATGATATTAACGCCGACGGTATACATAATGAGGAATCCTGCATGGTGGAGTTATCCATATATCTTGCAGTACGATGTTTTAAACGTCTTTCATTCTTTACAAGTTTAATCAATGCTATAACGTGTACATACAACTACAAGGAATTATATACGCGATGTTCGGGAGAAAAAAGTATGAGGTGTGAGTGGTGTGACACATAAATTTATGTCATAATGTTTTAAATGCATCACGTTTATATCAATTTATCATCATGACTAAGCATAGTGCTCTTAAACAAGTTAACGAAGTTGGCTGAGTTTTACTTAGTTATAGCACAATGTGATCATCCAAACTGTGATTTGGGTGATCAACTTGTGATTTCTAGAAAGGTCTCTCTAGCCAAAAAATAGAGCGAACGAGTGAAAACAATTGAGTATTGGATAGTAAGGCGAGTAGAGGACGTTCATGGAGACATATTAAGTCAAATAAAGATTGTGCTTAAAAGGCGTCCCAAATGTTAAGAACAAAAGGGAATTTATATATTTTGTATAGCGGTGTCCGACAGGGTTCTGTAGCGTCTCCGTGGCTCTTCAGTTTGTTCATGGATGACTGTTTAACAGAGTTGCGTGAAAGTGATTATGGATTGAGAATAGGTGGATTCATCATTAAATGCCTCTTATATGCCGACGATCAAGTGCTACTTGCATCATCGGTGGAAGAGCTGCAAGAGATGATGAATATTGCATGTGCGTCTTTTGAAAAAAAGGGAATGAGGGTGAATGTGGATAAAACAAAAACTATTGTTTTTGAGAGAGAGGAGAATATGACAGAATGCGTCACTAAGATTAATGGTAAGAAAGTGGAACAAGTGACAGAGTTTGTATATTTGGGGAGTTTGTTTACTAGGGATGGAAAGTGTGATGAAGATATCGAGAGAGACAAAGGGTAATGCGGTAAATGGAGCACTGGATAATCTAATGTCTAGTCAGTCGGTGTCTGAAAAGGCCCGAATGGCTGTGCATGATGCTGTCCTCGTTCCTACGCTCGAGTATGGTAGTGAATGTTGGGTGTGGCAGAGGAAGCATGAAATGAATGAAATGATTGGATGACAGTAAATTGGTGAAAGAAATATATAGAGCCAATGTGGAAGGTAATGTTAGTAGAGGACGACCTCGGAGGACACATCTGGATCAAATAGAAAATGTGCTCAAAAAGGCACGTGTCCGCAGTATGAAGAATAAAATAGCATGTATGAAAAGATTGATGAATGTAAACGAAACCAGAGAGGTTTGCCAGGATCGTACAAAGTGGCGATAGATAGTCTCTGCCTACCCCAATGGGAACTAACGGCGTGAGAATATGTATGTATGTATGTATGTATAAAAACATCAGCGGCAAGAAATTTGGAATGCAATATATATTGTTTACTGAAATGAAATAACATATTTATAACATTAATGAAAATTCTATTTTAGGTGCACTCGGAGCTGGTGTCCTCGGCGCTGGTGTAGTAGGAGCTGGTGTTCTAGGGGCTGGGGCTCTTGGGGCAGGGATCATTGGGGCCAAAGCAGGACTAGTAGGAGGAGCGTTGGCCTCTAAATTTGCCGGCCGCAGTTTCGGAGGTTACGGACATGGGTACGGCGGATACGGAGGTTACGGACACGGGGGTTACGGATACGGACACGGAGGTTACGGTCATGGGTAAGTCTTTTTTTGAATGATATTTATAAATAAAAAGGTTAATCATTTTCTTTTGGCATACGTTTGATTATGTTTTATTTTGTTACAGATACTACGTTCCTACTACATACATAATCGAAGAAAGGTAAGGAAATATATTTTATTAGAGTGTTCCTTAAAATGTGTAGCTTCCGATAGATGTCTACACACTGTCGTGCACACTACAAAATCTATTATCTTAATTTATTATAAAAATCTGTGTAAAGGGATAGCGATAACCTAACCCATTTCTGCATAGTTTGTGACGCAGTCGGAACTAAAAGTTGTCAAAAGTGTCGTGGTCTCATGAAGGGTTAAAACAGACAATACATTTTAATCATGGTTTCGGAATTTTGTTAAGCTTTATTAAGAAAAACTTCTCTTTCTTCTTTCTTCTTCTTCTTCATACGATTTTAACCGAGAGTGCCTAGTTTATATCTGTTGGAAACAGTATATTTCAAATACTCTAACCTATATTAATATCATAAACACAGAATATTTGTTTATTTGTTGAATAAGCCCTGAAACAGTTAAACCGATTTAAAAGGTTCCACTGTACATTGATCGGCTCGTACAATTTCCACGGAAATAATAGGCTTGTGTTATTTTAAGCTGCTACTATACAGCAAAATTTAAATAGTAACACTTTATAAAAATATGTATTATTTTGTCGAATAACTCTAATAATATTCGGTACCTTTATGAAAGCAACAGACTATGTTGATTCTGTGTTAGTAAGCGTAAATACTTGAACTTCAATATCTCCGATATTGTTCATGTCGACGATATTGTTTCATATGGTCATTAATAAAATTTGGCTCTGTTATTTGCACTTCACAGCGTTAACTGAAGTGTTACAATTTCTAAAATCGTCTGTGATTTAAGGAAGCTGCCAACCACATGTTTAATAAAAGGATCACGCATTCACATCATATTTTTATTTGTTACAGATATTGGTGAAGAGGTCCACGGTCTCATGACTGGTTTAAAACGCAAGGATTAAAACAGAATGCTGATTGGAATGAACCAAAATCGTCGGAATAAATTAAGTATTTATAAGGATATCTTGTAAAAATAATCTAAGTCCAAAAGATAAAATAAAAACCTAAAAAATACTTAGTCTTTAATTTATGCAGTCGATATCTGTTGGATTCAACAGCCTTAAAACACTGGAATAACTGCGTGTCATCTTCTCTCTATAGTAAAAATGCATCACCAAAAGTGTTGCTAAGCCGAAAACTCTAAAACGTCTGAACCATTTTGACTTATACTTTTTTTTAAAGAATTATTTATATTGTAAATATTATTTCTGAATGTTTTATTCTCAATCATCTTTATTTATCAAAGTAGTGTGGATGTATATGAGTGTGTGTTAACCTAATAAATTCTTCCTACATTTAGCCTAATTCCCCTATATATTGACACTAATCAGTCTATTGATATATATTTACTCACGCTCTTTATACCCTTTGGCGTAGGGATATACATATAATGGATCGCCATTTATACGACCCAATTTTGATTCGATAGAAGCATAAAAGAATAAAGTTATTTATTCATAGGTTCTTATAGAAAAAAATAATTGCAAAAAAAGTATTAAAATAAAAAAGAATATTTAAAAAATAACTATAAATAAAACAACATACTCAAATAATTTAAATCTTTTTGTTCATGAAAACCTCATGTGGGGATTATTACATGAACAAAAAGATTTAAATTATGTGATAGTTAGGCGTTTTCAACATTTGCATTCTATTTGCTATTTGCATTTTCTTTCCTTTAATAACATCTTTTACTACTTAAAAGTGTAAAAGAAACAAAGGATAGAAGAATTTTGCGCTGGAAGCTATTGACACTGAAGATCAATTGGCAGAGCGACGGGGCCGTATACCCGAGGTCGCGGGTTCGATCCCCGCCGGTATCGAAATATTTCTATCCTTTATTTATCTTTCATTTATTAACATATTCAAATTTAACTTACTAATATGGCAAGGCGAAAAAGAGGTAAGGATAGGACTCTGAGTCAGCAATATAGTAAAGGCAAAAAATACCTTTACAACTGATTTTCTACCAGAACCTAACCTTGTATTTGGTCCTCAAATGTTTTACGCAGTCGGCTTCTACTACCAATATCATCCCTGTGGTTCTTGCACTGTCTGTATTAATATATATCTTTCGCTGTTTACTTTTCTACCATCCGCTCCATGTGCCCAAACTAGTGAGTGGCGCAGGTGCGGGGTGCAGACCTTTAATGTTTGCCAGTAGAACTCGGCTGTGTTAAACTAAAAACAAGTATGTCGTTTTTGGCAAATTTTACAGGAGAGCGAAAAAACACTTTATTTCTATAAATTTAAATATTTCCTAAAGTGATTGTCGGATCTTGATGATTTTGGATATGTCCGACGTGATGTAGTTTCCTAATGAAATTAATATTGTTTTTAACTTGACCTTTACAGTAACGCCAATGCAGAATAAAAATGCTTTTAGCATAGTCTTACCCTATTATTTTTATCAATAGCGCCATAAATAAGAAGATATTTTGAGTTTTAATAATGTAGAAATAAGGGTCTTTCTATGAGGAATCCAACGGTGTAAAAAAAAGCTAACGCTCAAAAATCGACATACTTGTTTTTAGCTTAGAGCAGCCGAACTGTCTTTATAGGAGTCCTTGATCGGCAGTGAAAAAAATACATTGTGTAGAATTAATACATCAATTATCTAATTGATAAATTAAGCAGGTCTACAAAGACAGTTTGACTGGCAAAATTCAAAAATGACATGGTTTTTTTACCAATATTTTATCGTTTGACATTAAGAGAGGCCAATGACGGCTTAGGAAAGTTCAAGTCGGCACGTGTCGGGGCAAATGCAGTTAAGCCTTTAAAAAGAGTTTATAAGATTACTCGTTATAATATATTATTAACATATTGTGTGGACTGAACACCACGTGACGAAATTTGAGGATCTACAACTAGTATATCTAATCAAGCATTCTTCATATCTTTTCTGTTCGACAGTTTAAGTATAAACAGAAAAACTTCAAGCCTGTTTCGGATCGCTTTAACTTTTTGTTTATTAAGGAGTTATTTAATTTTCATCACGGTCGAACTGTTAGAAATTTCGATAGCGGCAAAAATATAAATAAAAGTATTTTCGCCTGTTCGCTGGAATTGTTTTTTGTAACTTTGGAAAAAATCCTTGAACGTTCTTCTCAAAGATTTTATAATTGAGTAGCTTTTATGTTAGGAGCTTTGTTAATTTGTTGGAAGACGGTAATGGGAAAAGTTGTAAATTAATAAGAGAACGAGATTTGCAATGGATTTGGATTTGTTGGAAGCTTTTCATTGTTAAAAACGTTTACGAATTGGAATATATTTACTAATTCAGCATATGACTGATAGAAATTAGACAGACGGACAGAGGTACACTTAAAAAAAATGTGATTTGCAAATTCTTCGTAATTTTTTTGGCAGCAGTTATAGTTCGGAAGCTCATCTTAAGAGATGAACGTCATCTGATAACAATAACATAATTGGTCTAAAAACTATAGACCGCCTACGCAAAATGGGGTCTAAAAATTTATTTATTTATTTATTTATTTATTTACAAAAACATAAACATTACAGGTATATACCTAATTCGATTATGTTTCACATTAATACACACACGAAATAATAACTAAATAACAAAAATTATACTACAATCTACTGATAACAACTAAAACTTAAATCTATTTATAACATAAAACTTTAAGACATACATGTTTATATTCCGTTGCCGAACACGAAAATATATCAACTTGCTCCGCAACCTGATTCAGGGACATGATAGCTCGGGAGAGCGCGCTGTCGCGCAGCAAGTTAGTGCGCGCCGCCGGCGTCGCCAGCAGTCGGCCGCGGCGCCTTCGCAAACACGAGCTTGGAACAATCAGATGAATGATACCGAGTATTGTGGGATTATGAATTGTACCCCTTAAAATTCTAAAACAGTATGAAAGAAGTGCGAAGTCTCTTCTCACACCCAATGAGTTATACCCCACCATACCCAGTACGAATAAAGTAGGGTACATCAAGGGGTAGTAAGGATAAACTCCGTACATCTTCCAGTACATAAATCTAATAAATTTATTTTGTATTTTCTCCACCATAAGGCAATACTTAACCTCATGTGGAGACCAGACAACTGCGTTGAATTCTAGTATGCTTCTAACTAAAGCATTATAAAGAGCCTTTATGGCTTCAAGGTTTTGAAAGTTCTTTACAGTTCGAAGCACAAAGCCCAGCATTCGAAAAGCTTTCTTACACGTGTTTACAATGTGATTACGAAAATGTAGATCCGCTGTGATGTTAATCCCAAGGTCTCGCACTTCATTTACTCGCGGCAATAATGCGCCATCAATCAAGTATTGATAATGGTATGGAGTCCTCTTTCTAGTTAATGTCATTGTGCTACATTTAGTTAAATTTAAGTTAAGTTTGTTAGCTTTACTCCATTCTACTACACTATCGATATCTTTTTGCAAAAGTTCAAAGTCATCAGATGACTTGATAGGAAGGTAAAGCTTTAAGTCATCCGCGAACATAAGGCAGTTGGCATTTTTTAAAACATTAGGTAGATCATTAATCATAATTAAAAAGCCTAAAGGACCAAGATTACTTCCTTGATTTACGCCGGAATTTGTGAGATAATCTTTAGAAGCATGACCGTTTAAGCTTACATATTGCCGTCTATTACTAGAGTAGCTGGCCATAAATTTCAGCGATTGAGGAGTAAAACCTATTTGAGCCAACTTGGCTAAATAAATATCACCATCAACTAAGTCAAAGGCTTTTCTAAAATCAAAATACGCCACATCGACGTTTTCCCCTGAGTCCACATGAGGTGTTACGTGAGACATAAAATTAATTAAATTACTAGCAGTGCTATGACTAGGCCTGAATCCATGCTGACTGTCCGATATGTGAGGACTTATCTCCCTATATATTTGTTAAAGCCCCTAGCGGACTTTAATATACTAACTTAATGGGACAGCTATAAGACCTAGGATCCTAACCTATCAATCTATATATGCACGCCTAAATCCCTGAGGGGTAGGTAGAGAGTACCTCTATCCTACCGACGGCCTAACAACCCTAAAACCCTAAGTCCCTAGCCCTAACCATACAAGTTGAAAAATATAAATATATAAATAAGTACGGGAATGTCTGTATACCGGGAGACCTAAGGTAACAGACGGAAGGTTGGTAGGATATAGGAAGTGGTACGATAATCACTGTCAGTTACACAGACTCATGCAACTGCGAAGGCTAAAGGTGTCTTGGCCACAGTGATGGAAGGGTAAGGAAGTGGTAGGTAAGTAATAGTCGGAGTCAAAGGTAGAAAGAGACTTTATTTACATTTTTCACACTATTTATATAAAATTATATGTTTGTATTGATCTATATGGATGATACATTTCTTTGTGTGCGTTTTCTGTTGTCAGCGTTTCGTTTAACCGGATGACAGTTAATTGCCCCAGATTTATATTGCTGATGTTCACACTTGAACATACTGGCGTCTCTCAGGAATGGGTGGTTATCCAGATAGGTGAACTTATGTCCTCATCTCGTACAGTTGATCCGTAAGTTGGGCAGGTCGGCGCTGTGGTGTCGAGTACGTATGCGGAGTGGTGGGGCGCCGGGATGAGCGGCGGCTGTTGTGCTCGCTGGGATGCGGCTCGTCCGTGGTGTTGTTGGTATGGGGTTGCTCGGGAGTTCTCCTCAGGGCCCATGTCCGCCTGGCTGCTACCATCGCTCGTAGTCTCCTCGTCATCGGTGGACAACAATAATATATTAGTAATATAATAACGATGCTGCCTACCATAGTTGAGCAACTAGTGACGTATGTTTGGGTAGCTATACTATTCCAAACTGTTTGATCTAGGTTTGTTTTCAATTTAATTTCTTCATTCTTCAAATTATTAAATATGTCTACGGAGTTGTCTAATACTTGTTCTTTTGAAATAAGTGTATGATAGTTAATTAATGATTTGTTAGTTAAGTTAGTTAAGTTTAAATTAGAAAATTTACTAAATGAAGCTAAAACGTTTGTAGTTACTATCCGTTTAGCGGCCAATGTATTTGTCATTGTTTTAATGATGCAATTTTCTGAAATGTGTATTATTCCTACGTCATGGATTGATATCTCTTGTCTTTGACCATCACACACAATGGAGACTGTTTCTGGTTGTCTTGTCAAATATAACCAAGTGTTTGACATTTGGACTTGTTTCCAAATTATGTTATTTGAAATGTTAAATGTTCGAGTGGGGCAATCTGTAATATTTTGATCTTTTGTTATCATTCTAACAATGCAATTTTGATTTAATTGCATGTTCTTGACAGCCACCGGAAAACAAGTATAGTCGTTTTGTTTATGTAAACAGCGTTTGAATTCATCATGCGTAAGTTGAAAGTAGTGTTCATTGTTGTAATCTATTCCCACAAACATTTGAGGTATATCCATGTTCTCAAATAATCCATTGCTATGCTTCTTAGGTATTGGAGTAAGGTGTATTAATTCGTATTTTACTTTCTCTGCTATTGGATAATAAGCTAATACTCGTATATGAGTTTCGTTTTCTGATAATAGTGTGTCAATCAATTGAGATTGAATGATGTGTAAGTTTGACGGTAACTTGCTGTTTGCGTCCTGTATAATATCTTCAATATTCTTTGGGTTTATCACGCTGTATATTGTAGCTTTTGAGATGTAAATTTGTACAATTCCTGAATAATAGTCCATAGTTTCCATAATATAATTATGCGCCAGTTGATAAGCTTGAAGCACCTGTATTTGAATGGTATTACTGTTTATGGACTTAAACCATCTGTTATTGTCGTTTATATATGTCAGTACTAGGTTGAGTTTTGTTTGGAATCTTTCTAGTTTGCTCCTTATTCTTTCTTCTGTGCTGTTAACTGTTGAAATCGTAGAGATCATGAACTTTGTTTGATGATTTGCAGCATCTATTAATTTTTGTTGATTAGTTTGTAAAGTATCAATGTCTCTGTATACTTCGTCGTTAACACCAAATATTGACGTCATTATTTGTCCCATCAAACCTCTCTTCCTTCGTGTATGATTAATTTCAGTAAGGTATTCGTGAGTTTTTTCAAACTTCAAAACTTCTTCTTGTAAGTGGTCGTAATACTGAGTACAGTAAGTTTGACTTTCTATTGATTTGGCGTAGCCACATAAATGCATAAACTGATTTAGTACTTCCTTGGTTTTGTTAAAATTTTCCTCTAAATTACGTCTTTCATAATGTTGTTCTATTCTGAAGGTGCCTCTGTCCAACGTTGCGTTGCCCATTTGTTCAATATATAGTCCCGGATTCAAGTTTTTCATAGTGTATGTCGCTTCTGTAGATGTGAAAAATAATATTGTCATTGTCATGAATAACGTTAACAAATAGCTCGTTGCGCCTTTGGTTTTTGTATAGCAATGTTTGCTGGTATGCGTCACGGTCGTTGTTTTATTAGGCGTCTGATTCGTATCGGCCTCCAGATCTTCGTTCACTGGTAATGGTATGAGAGTATGTATTGCTCGTTTTGTTTTGGCTTGTCCAAATGACTCCTTGTGCTTAGAAGGACGCCATCGTGTTCTGTAGTCGGGGTCACCAATGTGGAGGAAAAGGGAAGATCTTCAGCCAGGCGGTGGTATGCCTGGGGACCGCGGTCCAACTGTATTAAGTTGGAACTTGTATATATAGTAAACATTTTAGAAACTTCGATTGCGCGATGTACGATTTGTATGGCGAATCTTGATGACGCGTGTGACGTATATCGCTTGGTTACGTGTTGCTGTGGAATGTGATACTTCTTGCACTGTCAGCGTTTCTATGTAGTGCGTGTCATTGTGTACTGATAGCTCGTCGCTACATTACTCCCCCTCCAACAGGAAATTTTGACTCCATATCTTCGTGCCAGTGTGTGTATGCTCGACGGCCATGTGTGCCGAAACCTCAATGCTGACTCCAACAGCCACGGTGTGGGTGCCCCGTTGCGTGTCCCATTGCTGCCGTGCTGCGAGTCGTGTCTCTTGAGCCGTCGATTCAAAGCGCTTTGTCTGCAGTCCTTTGATATCCTTTTGCTGCTCGTACTTGTCTGGCCAATCCGGCTCGAAGGACCATGTTAAAGCCCCTAGCGGACTTTAATATACTAACTTAATGGGACAGCTATAAGACCTAGGATCCTAACCTATCAATCTATATATGCACGCCTAAATCCCTGAGGGGTAGGTAGAGAGTACCTCTATCCTACCGACGGCCTAACAACCCTAAAACCCTAAGTCCCTAGCCCTAACCATACAAGTTGAAAAATATAAATATATAAATAAGTACGGGAATGTCTGTATACCGGGAGACCTAAGGTAACAGACGGAAGGTTGGTAGGATATAGGAAGTGGTACGATAATCACTGTCAGTTACACAGACTCATGCAACTGCGAAGGCTAAAGGTGTCTTGGCCACAGTGATGGAAGGGTAAGGAAGTGGTAGGTAAGTAATAGTCGGAGTCAAAGGTAGAAAGAGACTTTATTTACATTTTTCACACTATTTATATAAAATTATATGTTTGTATTGATCTATATGGATGATACATTTCTTTGTGTGCGTTTTCTGTTGTCAGCGTTTCGTTTAACCGGATGACAGTTAATTGCCCCAGATTTATATTGCTGATATTCACACTTGAACAATATTCGTCTCTGTAATGCTGAGTCAAAGACTTTAGCAAAAGCTGTTAAAACAGCGATGGGGCGATAATCACAAACATCAACTGTCGTAGTGCCTTTCGGTACAGGTACGACTCTCGTAGTCTTCCATGCTTCTGGATATATGGCCTCCCCTAGGAACAAATTAAATATGAAATGCAGTGGCTCCTCTAACACGTTACGACAATCCTTTACTACGAAGGCCGGTACTCCGTCGGCGCCCGCTGACGTCTTGGCGGGAAGCCGCGCCAGCGCCGCGCGCACCTCGTCGCGGGACAGCGCGGTGAGATGCACACGCGCCGCCACGCCCGCCGCCGCCACGTCCGTGCCCATCGCATCCGAGATGCTGAGACTCGCAGCTTTTTCTGTGTATACGGAACTAAAGTACTCAGAAAAAGCCTCCACACACTCTTGCTCGGATAGCTCAGACCCGTTCCTACATATCATTGCCTTATTGGTGTTGTGCCTCTTACCTTTTACTAATTTCCAAAATGACTTAGGTTCCTTAGCAATCAGAAATTGTAGTCTTTTGTCATGGTTTTCACTAGCAATACGCAAGTCTACTTTAAGTTTGGATCTTAAAGCTGAAAACACTTCATAATCACATTGCAAACCCGTGCTTTTATACAATTTATGTAATTTAGCCTTTTTGGATATGTCGCGTCTGATCTCTGGAGTATACCACTCAGGATATAAATACCTGGGGCAACCCGCATAACGCTTTTTAATTGGAACACAGTCATCTATAATTTTATTAAGTATTAGATAAAAATAATTCAATGCTTCTACGGAATCTTCCAATATATAGAGCATAGTCCAATCTGTTAACAATAACTTGTTATATAGTAACGAAAAATCGGCTTTCTTAAAGTTCCATTCATGCTTACGTTCATCTTGAGTTCCAAAGCTATATGTATGTGAATTACACGGAGTCGCCGACGGCATCCCTGTACCACTGTCTACCCCATTACTTTCATGATTAAAATATTTACATACCGATATCTCTAAAGGAGGGTGATGCGCATCTACATCCACTAATGGCTCATGAGACAACAATATTTTTGGGCAAGATATGTCTGCCTTAGAAGGACAAAGAACTAAGTCCAGACATCTATTGTTTTTATTTAAAATTGAATTTCCCTGTGTCAATTTGCAGTAAGCTACAAAATATTCATAATAATTTATGATTTCTGTTGAAGAAGAATTAAGATTAAAATCGCCTACAATTATTACTTTATCTCTATACTTAAAAGAAAAATTTTCAAGAATATCAAACAACTTAATATAATGAGAATCATTACTGCGCGGGGGAATATAGATAACACATATTACAAACAGAAAATTATTTTTTCGAAATACCCTCGCTCCAATAATTTCAAACGAGTATTCCTCAATGTTGACATCGGGCGGCAGCGCGACTCGTTCGATCTTATATTCGGGCGTGGCCACTAACATAGCACCCCCGAGCTTACGGCCGTCGTTTCTGTCACAACGAAGGATATGATAACCGGCAGGAATTAACTCTGAGTCATAAATAGACCTATTACAACTTGTTTCTGTGAGAGCGAATATATCAGATGATGCATTTAGCAAATTACTGTTAAAATCTTTCAACTTAGTTCTTAGTCCTCTGACGTTCTGGTAGAATAGTTGTACATTTTTCGTTTTATTACTCCTTCGTACGGGGTTTGCGAAACCAGATCCAATCAGCTAGTTTCACATCAACCGGCCATTGAACTGGATTGCACACGTCCTCATAACTCGATTGCGGCACACCTATCAAATATGAAACATAGTCTCTTTCATTTTTATGCTTAATTTTTTCCAGTTTTATGTCCCTGCCTGTTCCTACAATTTTTTCAATGTGATGTCTTATAACATCGTCTGTCGTAGTATTTTTCAATCCACACACATGTATGTACTTCTTTTGTTCTACGCCTTCAATACCCGTAATAGAACGTCCTCCCCCTTTAATAATATTTGTTCTAATGGGTTTTCGTTTCTTTGATGTTACTTTGGCCCATTCCTCGTTATTTGTTTGATCGGTGTTCATAGATGTTTTTGTCGCTCCGCCAGTGTTTTTCATGGCCGCAGCCGCATAGGATGCACAGCTGCTCGCAGTCGCGACCGCGACATCGTCCTGTCTCTGTCTCAGCGGCTGTTCAGCGACTATCGGCGTTGGCGCATGCGCATCTAGTGCGTCTCCGCTCTTGTTACCCGTCGGTAATGGTGGCCGTATGTTTTGAATATCGCGCACGGAATTCTTGGCATTGCGGTTATCGAAAACTAATTTAGAACCATTAGCCATATTATGATTTTCTAACTCCATTTTTAGGCGCTGTATCTCGTTCTTCATTTCGAAGCATTTTTCTTTTGTGGCCTCAAGTTCAAAACGCAGACGACTATTTTCTAATGCTACTTCCAACTTATCATTGATGCTTTTAGTCAGTTTCGCTTCCATTTCTTCCATTTTATTTGAAATAGTGATGTTCAACACCTTAATTATACTATCCAGTGAGTGCCCTATTCCGCTGGATTCAATCTGTTCCGGAGAGGTAGGTATAACTTCATCACACGACATGTTATAGGTGTTTGTTGTCACATCTAGGTTGACCACACTTTCTTCTAACCCTTTTGGTCTTACACCCCGGACTGGGGTGTCATCCGTAACTACAACACGTCGAGTCACATTTAAGCAGTCACTGCATTGATATCTCTTAATCTTCTCCTGGTGCTCCCTGTACTGGGCTGATGTGATGTTAAGACAGCAATAGTGATAACAACTTTTACAAGACGTACACTTCACCAAATCAGGCCCATCAACTTTCCTGCTACACACCGCACAGTTCATATTAACCAACGGTTTTTGTAACTTTTACAAACGACACGCCAGAACACAAACTCCAATTGTAGGCATGAGTTACGATGTAAAAACAGTATTCACAAACTAATTTTCCACTTTAAACTGTTTTACACCACTTTTTGAATTAATTTTAAGGAACTACACTTATTCACTTCAAATTATAACGGTCATACATGAGAAAAAGAAGAATGATTAGTGGTTGATCAAGATGATGAATTATGTTAAGAGGCGACTAACGGTATTGGGGCTTTTAAGGGATTTTTGGGCGATGCGATTGGAGACCCATCACCAACAACCTTTATTCCACCATCTTTTCCCCACTCAACTTCCAAAAGTGGCTGAGGAATTTCTAATTCCCTAGCTTTGGCTACCCCTTCAAGGGATTCATAGCCGTGAGTAAATGTATGTATGTATGTATGTATAAAGTTGACATGCACTTATTATTTAGCATTACTCTTCTTAATTTAGTTCCACTGCGCGTGGATTTACTATTCACATGTTTATGGAAACTGACGCCAACATTCTAGTACTAATTAAATCGCATAAAAACTGCTACAAAATAATTTCTCACCTCGTCAGATTGACGTTATTTCACCTGACAATACCCTCTGCAGTCGGTGGCGAATTAACGAAGATAAATGTTGGTAGGAGCACCGACTGCCGCTCCGGTTTACTGACAATGGACACACAATATTTACTGCCTCACTGCAGGTACACTGAGCCAGATTTTAGACCTTTAGTTTATTCATTGCCTTTTATGTGGATTAGTGATTGATATTCTTGGGGTTCTGGAATATACAGTGCTCTCCTCTTGTTGGAAAAGTTGTGGAAATTTACTGGGGATGATCAGATTCAGCAAAGATTGAGATAATGTTTTAAAAAGTGCTTTAAATCTAAGAAATTGTAGGGATATAATTTAGTATAACATGTTTTTATACACATACATATTTATGAATAACACATTGTATCTCTTATGTATATATTGTATTATTTTAATATATATGTATATCGATGGTATACTGCTAGAGGAAAAGGACTATAAAGTACAGTTTTACAGTGATATATTAAAAACGCTTTAGGATATGTAATCATGGTTGTGATGACAAATCTTTCTGAACGCCTTGTTGAAGGGTAACAGCAAAGATGACAACTTACACTTGTAAAAAGGTTTTGCAACCGCGTTAAATCTCAGTACTAAATTTTAGGCTTCATTGTAATTTTAATGTTATTGAAATATATTTTAAAGTAATTTACATCAACCGAATATGGGATAACATAGGCTCACCCTATTTGCCTAATAAAAAACATTTAGAACGTAATATATTACTGTAGTACAGTAAGATGTCTATCTCCGTGGCCTGGCGGTGATACTCGGCTCAAAATACGAACAATCGCTCTTGTGTCGGATTTCTCGAAAGTATGTTTAAAAAAATTAACGCAATTAATATTGAATTCCTGCGTAATTTACGTATGGCGTATGCGTTGTGTCACTTTTTGCTTTGCTTAATTAAATATATAGAATAATAACTTATCTTGTTGCAACAGTTTATATTGAATTGATGTTACGATGTAACTATTCTTATTTCAAGTACTCTTTCTTGCTTTAGTATAATGCGTTTCATAACACTTAGAAAAATAAACTGTGTTGCAAAGAAGAAAAGGTTTTTGTTAATGCACAGATTGCTTTTCAATTGTTTCTTCGCCTCTTTATTATAAGACATTTTTTGTAAAGTAAAGGAGATTCGTGGAAGAATGAAATTGTCGAAGAGGTAGGGTGGCAATTTTTTTATAATAAAAAAAAACAATCAAAATACCCTTGATCTATCTATTTCCTTCCAAACACAGAAACTAAACTTTGATTCCCATTGTTTACTCGTGCTATCTTCAAAGTCCAGCCAGCCTCTAAATCACCATAATCTTGTAGAGTAAAGATTTTAAGAAATTCTTCTTTATTGTGTCTTAACTTTTTGAGTTCTTTTTCAAGAGTTTCTTTAAACTCTTTTCTCCAGTCTTCCACTTTGGCGTCATGAAAACCAGCATTTGATAAAAGTGTTTTGTACTCGGAAAAGGTAAACATGTGGTAACATCTTGATTTCAAATAGTTTTTAAACTCTTCGGTGTATTTAGTCTCATCTTCACCACGGATGTAATCTGTGAACAATATATAGCCACCAGGTTTCAGCCACTTGTATAACTTGTTAAAGAGATTTTCTTTATCTTGAATATGAAGAAATGATTCTCTGGAGTAAATCATATCAAAGTAGTTTTCTGGAAATTCGCTTTGTGTATAGTCTTGTATTTCAAAGGTTACCTGTTGTTTAAGATGAGGCCTTTTTTCTAAATGCCGTCGCGCGATTGCCATCATATTGACTGACAGGTCAATACCTATCACTTCTGCATCAAATGTCTCAGCTAATATAAAACTATGTCCTCCGATTCCCGAGCCAAGATCGGCAATTTTTGGAATCGGTCCTATTTTTACATCCTTTATTAATTTCTTGGTAATAACTATTCCACCGGGCGAAAGAAAGGTTTCTCCGAATATCCATTCATATTTTTCCAGTCCATGTTTAGAGTATTGTCCTTCATCCAAAAACTTTTGAAATTCTTGTGAATTGTATTCCATTGTATTTTATGTCAATAAATGTAAGATATTAAGCAACGGTGAAATAAACTATTACGTTTTATACTTTTCGTATAAAACTTTAGTACTTGAGGGAACCCGTGAAACTGAGCAGTGACAAAATTTGTACAAGTGCTCAACTTGTTATCGAATAACCCTTGACCCTGAGCATTATAATATTTACACTTCATGATTTTAGAATCAATGAAGCAAAATCAGTTCTATTCAGCTCTTTACTGTATCAACGTAAACCTAATTTATTTCAGTCAATTGTTAAACAATTTATGGCTGATAAATCACTGAGACTGTGTTTTTGATTCTTCATCTCCAAAATTTTGGATTATTGGTTAAGTTCACCAAAGTTTTGCTGTAACATTAATACGTTTTTTGGCACTATAATTATGTTACCAATTTTTCAACTTTTTCCTAATTTGGCTAAAAAAGATTTGGAAAATTTAGATAAAATTGGCTAAAAAAGGATTTATTAGAAACTTTTTCAGATAAACGAAATAAAATACAAAAATCACTTACAAAAGTTTACTATTTTTTAATGCCGCAAATTCCGTATTATCATGTTATTTATATAGGAAACTCTTCAGTAGTACTTGTTGAAAATGGAAAAAAGCAAACATACATAAAATCACGGCTACAAATCGAAGGGGTCGCAAGAGCTCCGAAATAAGAAATGTCTCAGATACTTTTGGATGTTCAGTGGGAAAAGATTGTAATTTAAACGTTGAAAAAAGGAAAGAAAACAAGTTAATTTATTTAAATAAAATTATTATATTTGTTAATCTTAAACCTAAATATCGTTAACTTTATACAATATAACCTACTTCCTGCCAGCACCCAAAAGCCAACCTTGGTTGTTATTGCTGAGACGCTCCAATTTCTTCGTCCAACCGGTTTCTAAGTCATCGTAGTCTTGTTGTGTAAAGCTTTTCAGGAATTCCACTTTATTTTGTCTTAACTTGTTAAGTTCCAAGTCCAGAGCTTCTTTGAATTCTTTCCTCCAGTCTGCAGCCAGGACATCTTTGAAACCAGCATTCTGCAAAATGCTCTTGTACTCCGAAATAGTAGCCAAGTGGTAATTTCTCGCTTGTAAGTATTTTTTGAACTCATCTGTGTATTTGCTTTCATCATCTCCACGAGTGTAATCGGTGAATAATACGTAACCACCTGGTTTCAGCCATTTGTAAATATTGTTGAAAAGTTCGGGTTTGTTCTGGATATGTAGGAACGAATCTCTCGAGTAGATCATGTCAAATGTATTTTCAGGGAAAATGCTTTGAGTATAGTCTTGGATTTCGAAAGTAACTTGTTGTTTTAGATGTGGCCTGTTCTCCAAGTGGCGCCTGGCAATTGCCATCATGTTGGCAGATAAGTCAAGACCGATCACTTCTGCTCCGAATACCTCAGCTAGGATGAAACTGTGTCCTCCAAGTCCAGAACCTAGATCTAATACTTTTGTGTTTCGTCCAATCGTAACGTGTTTCATAACTTTCTTTGTGGTTTCCATTCCTCCGGTGGATAGGAAAGTTTCGCCAAATATCCATTCGTATTTTTCGAGACCATGTCTGGAATATTGACCCTGGTCTAAGAAGGTTTGGAGTTCGTCTGACTTGAATTTCATGATTGTTTCTGTTTGCAACGTCTAAGCTACTTGCTTACAAAATGTTTTGTAATGATAAATGATTTCGCGTTTCACTTTATATATCCGTAAAGAAATCCTTAGTGTTAATTAACTGTTAAATAAAATTGTTATTGACTTATCAAGTAACCTTTGACATGAATTGACTAATCAGTCTTACTTTTGTATGGTGAGATGTTTTGTTTTTTTATGGGTACCTCGATGCTTATTTTAGGGTTCAGTATGTATTTAGTCTGCCTGACCCAAATTTACGGCCTTTTTGAATGAAAAACCAATTTTTACCTTTTGAATCGCCAGGGCTTTGTCTAGTATGCTTTAACATTATCGATAATGCTTTATAAAATTAAGTTCATAAAACATAATGAAATATTGTTTGTTTAAATAATGCCAGAAACACGTTTTCTTTATCCCAGTTCGGCAATCTTATTTTAGGGAACCATAGCTGAATTTCATGAAAATGGAACCTTAGCACGCAAATTAATCATGCTTTCCATATGTATTACCAACATGTGTGTATGTGTATTATGTACTCGTATGTATCCGTGAGTATATGTATGTATACTTACATACATATACTCACGGATATAAATCCCTAGAAGGGGTAGCCAGAGCTAAGAAATTAGAAATTACTCAGCCACTTTTGGAAAATTGAGTGGGGAAAAGATAGTAAAGTAAAGGTTGTTGGTGATGGGTCTCCAACCACATCGCCCAAAAATCCCTTAAAAGCCCCAATACCGTTAGTCGCCTCTTACGTACATTCGTCGGTAGAAACGTGGTGGTGCTATTCTAAGCCGACACTAAACCGTGTATTATGTGGTTTAAATAAAAGAAAAAATAATGTATTTGTTAAAAAATATTTTAAATGACTCGTTTTAGCTTCCCCGTCTCGGTGACGTCCCTAGTGTTATACAAAAAGTTATAGTGCAGATCGAATTTTCACCCACTACCTGTTTTTTAAAGCCCTGATTATGTTTTCATATGTAAAATGGGCACACAAGAATTGCAACTTTACATACATACTTATACTCACGCCGTTAGTTTCCATTGCAGTAGCCAGAGAATATCAATCGCCATTTACCAACATTACCTTCCACGTTAGCTCTATAGATACCTTTTACCAATTTCCTATCATCAATCTTCTGGATGTGCCCAAATCATCTCAACATTTTTCTATCTTACTTACAGTATCATCTTTTACACCACACCTTTCACGAATCACATAATTTCTCACACGATCACATAACCTTACATTAAAAACTTTTCTGAGGATCCACATTCCTTCTGCAATCACTGTACTCTCAGGCTTCTCTGCCACACCCAACATTCGCTCCCATACATTAGCGTAGAAACAGGAACAGTATCATGCACTGCCCGTCGGGCTTTTCAGACAACGATTGACTAGTCATTAAACTATTAATGCATACATACATATGCCATATACATCACGCCATTAGTTCATAATAAAGGTGATGTTCAGAAGTATTGGCTTATTCCGTTTTGCACCCTAAAACAGCCTCCCTAAGTCGGATACTCGGAAACGCGTGTCCTTCAATCCACCCTGAATAGGATGGATAATCGTAATTCGTAATAATGAGTACAGTAAGAGTACAGTCATTTACAGAAACATACGCAACACAAAATGGGTCCAAGAAACTTCGTGAACATTATAATACTTAAGATAAACATACCTACTTTCATACTTTCAGTTTGAATAAAATTATCTTGGTGGGAAGTTTTAATTTATTATTTGTTGTTACCTATAGGGTTGGTATGTAGTCTTTGGGTGAAAACCATTTAAAATAACCGATGTGACAAATGAAACCATAACAAGTAAGAAACTCCTAACAAAAAAGTGACAAATTAAAACTTAGGGTCTTTTCTGTAAATGACTGTACGTAGGCAGGGTAGAAAATCGGAAGAAACATATAATATGCATTCCGGATATCCACTCCGTTCAGGGTGGATAGAAGGACACGCGTTTCCCGATATCTGCCTTAGGGTGGCTGTTTTAGGGTGGATAAACGGAATAAGCCGAAGTATTAGTACCTGTGCCATGCCTTCGGAGATACACGGCGTGAATAATTGAGTGTTTGAGTCTATTAAAAAATTACATACATACACACATATTCTTACGGCTGTAAGATATGGGAAATTCCACGGTCACTTTAAGAAGCTAAGTGAGGAAAAGATAGTAAAATAAAGGTTGGTAATGGGTCTCCAACACCAAGCCCAAACATCCCTTAAAAATCCCCAATACCCTTAGTCACCTCTTAAGTACACCCACGGGAAGAAACAGGTATTTGAAGGCGATACTACAAAGCAATTAAATAATTCATTGTTCATTTACCACCACCATGGTGATGAAGTCATTGAAATAATTAATAATTAGGGTAATTTATTCACTTTTCTTTCAATGTCTTCAATACATTTTCCATCCCTCGTAAACAAACTTTCCAGTTATCCTAGTTTTTTTATTAGTACTACTACTTTTTCACTAGTTCCACTTTCTTACCATCAATCTCAATCGCGAATTCTATCAAATTTTCCTCGCTCTCAAATACTATTGTTTTGATTTAAAATACATCCTATGTCATGCTCTTTCTTAAAAAAAACGAACATGTAATATTCATTGTCTCTTCTTCGACTGATGATGCAAGTAGAATTTGATCGTCAGCGTATAAGGGTAATTAATGATGACACCACCCATTCTCAATCTATAATCACTTTCGCGCATCTCTGTCAAACAGTCATCCATGATCATATTGAAGAGCCACGCTGAAGCCACACATGTCTTTCGTACACCTCTAGATATTTCTAAGCAGTCTGTGTTTTCCCCGTTTGCTCTTACACATGCATTAGAATCCTCATAGTGATACAAAGGCACGTATAAGAGGACTCCCCAAACCGAACTTGGACAACACCTCCCACAAATACTTTCTTATAACCCTATCGCACGCTTCGAGCGCGCCTAGAGGAGCGATACACCTTTACGGTGTCTCTTCTAAAAGAGAAGGTTATATACATAAATCCCATTCCTAAACCCTGCTGCACATCCCAAGCATAGACATAAAATTCAATCATCACTTTTTCGATGCATACATTTTACCGCCAATGCCATGTGAGCCGGCACGCTTAGAATGTCACCACCGCTTTCTACCTATGGGTGTCGTAAGATACGATTAAGGGAATAGGGTTTTTTAAGTGGTTTTTGGGTGATGCGGTTGGAAACTTATTACCAACGATACTTTATTTCTACCATCTTGTCCCCTATCAACTTCCAAATGTGGCTGAGGAGTTTCCAGCTCTAAAGTTATGGATATCCCTTTTTGAGATTTCGGGCCGTGGGTATACGTATGTATATGTCGTGGCCATATCGTAGATTTGAACACATCGTGAAATGATCGATCATTTCATGAAATGGTCGTATTTCATGAAATGTTCAACTGTTTATTGGCCACATCGTGATGTGGTTTGGGCAGATCAATGATAAGAAATCGTTTCTCGATATGGCCAACTAAACGCGCGGCCTCTTCATGAAATGGTTAAGATTATTTGGTCATATCGTAAAATAGTTACATTAATTACCGGTAGAGGCGCTGAAAACGCTTTGTTTATGAGTGAAGATGGCGGCCGCTGACAAAAGTGTTATTTCTCTCAGTAAAAAAAATAATAATTCGTTATTAAGCGAGGAAGAAAGTAATAACAAAAGAGTTTTCGACGAAAAGGTTCTCGAATACTTTGCTAATTACGAAAAAACTGAGCAATATGTTAAAAAACTGTACAGTTTGGATCGCATTTCAAAGGGTTACCCTATTTCTACGATCTGGCCAAGCGTGGATGACAAAATCGTGAAACGTTGACGATTTTATGATCTGGTCAAATTTAGTTGGCCACATCATGAAATGTGACCATTTCATGAAATGATCGATCATTTCACGATGTGTTCAAATCTACGATATGGCCACGACATATATATGCCGAGCAGGATGATTTCGCGGTAGTTTTTAGCCTCTTCGTGTGCCCCTTTCTTTTATATAGAGGCACAATAACCTCCTTGCAGCAGGCTTGGAGTACTTTGCCAATCGACCAGCATTCTTGGAATAGAAAGTACAACAAAGAGACCACCAACCATTTACCAGTTCTCAGCATTTTGATTTTTATCCGAGTTTACTCTGCCGCTTACTCTGCTTTCATACTGTTTTAACATTTACATACATTATTTTGGTTCATTATTTATCCCAAATAAATCTCAGTATCGTTAAAGGCAACCAACTTTCGGTCACAATTTCTAGAAAAGATATTTATTAATTTACTCTCTTCACCCCTCAAAGTCAGCTAAGAATAGCACTGACCCATTTTATCCCGTGGGTATCGTACAGGGTGACTAAGGGTTCGATATCCTTTATTTTACCATCTTTTCCAATTCAAATTGATTCCGAACCTCTGGCTAACCTTTTTTGGGATTCGTTTCTGTGAGTATTGGTATGAATCTTAATTGATGTAGGAAAGGAGATGATATAAACAATTGAGCACGTGCTGAAATGCCTGGTAACAACAAAAGAGGAGCTCATATCATCCAATTGATAAGATAATACATCGTACGAGCGAGACTGATGTAACTCAAGCGCGGCTAAAGTGCGATCAATGTGGGGTTATGATCTGGTCACTTTATCAGCAATGTAATTAAGTAACAACGTATACGATTATGTTATGGCTAAGAGCTGATCGCGCGTAGGAAAACTAGTTAATAAAGTAATTATATGAGAGAGTTAATGGTCACTTTGTCAAACCAAAAGATTATTATGGAATTGGCTATTGACTTAAAAATCGACAAGATTGAAAGTTTTGTTAATTAACCCATAAAATTGGCCAAGTGCGAGTCGGATCACTTGAAACTTTTCGAAGTAGCAAGCGTAGGTAAGCAAAGCGACATATATCAAAGTAAAATGCTAAGTATTTATTACAAAATCAAACGTTTATGTGACTTCAAGAGTCCCCCATAATCAATTATATTTTTTGTTTTTTGTAAATCATATTTTTACAAAACGATCGAATATCTAATACCACGAGCGATATGATAACTGGCGGTTCCGAGAAAAATTATATTTACGTAAATGAGGACCTGACGAAAGCAGTACGAGCCCTACTATGGAACACAAAAAAACAACTTAAAAGTATCTACAAATATATATGGGTGACCAACGGAAGGATCCTCGTAAGGAAATCTGACGGGGACAAAACCATCTCCATCCGAGCCGAAACCGATATCGCAGAATTAATTAAAAATACATAGTTTCTAATAGGTAGTTCAGTTATTTATGTGTACTTTTTTCTTCTAAATTCGCGAATCTAAATAACCTAGATTCCATAACAGACAAGACTGTTAGTTACGTTTGTGCCAAAAGTGTTGATTACTGGTTTACTAAAATAAGTAGGTATAAGTATAACGATTTCTTTTTAATGCATGTAAACATACGCTCAATTAAGAAACATTTTAGCGAGTTCCTATTATCTTTAAACAATTATTTGAATCATTTTGATGTCTTGGTCTTAACGGAACCTAATATTAACTTCTCATTGTTATCCTTTTATAAAATAAGTGGTTATAGTATAAATGTTTTCACTCGTAAAGATAGAAGCGGGGGAGGGGTCATTGTTTACTCTCGTACCGATCTAGGTGCGCGAGTGAGCGAGACAACAACTCTGACAAGTAATATGCGCACAGCGGAGTGTGTATCTATTGTACTAATGCATAATGGGCAACAAATATATTTAATATCAATGTATAGACCTCCTAGGCATCATAATCAAGACAGAAAACAGGAATTCTTTATCGAATTGCGCAACCTCTTAAATAGTTTACCCAAATGTTCTAAGGTAATTTTTTGTGGCGATATAAATATAGATTTACTGGACTATCAAAATAGTAGTGTTATAAAATACGAGAATTTACTGTCTGAATTTGGATTTACAAAGTGTATTGATGATGTCACTCGAAGGGAAATATTGAATGGGAAAGTCGTTGAGTCGTGCCTAGATCACATTTATGTTCGTGCCCCATTATCTTTTATACATTCTGCGGTAATAACACATAAAGTATCAGACCACTATTATGTTTCTGCTGCGGTGCAGTGGGAAAAAACTTCGACATGTAACTCTTCTTCCAATTCGAGTATTATGCGATTGGGAATCAACCGGGCCGCGAACTCGGCCGTCGTCGGCGGCGCGGGGGGTGTGGGTGATGACGCGGTGCGCCCGCGCCCCGCGCTATCGAACTTGCCACACCTGTCGCTGCCGCCGCCGACGCCTCGGCCAGTTGCTAACCACCGCAGAGTACTTGATAATCGATTAGTAAGAAGTGAATTAATGAAAACTAATTTTGACGAACTTTTAAGTATAGAATGTCCTGTTGCATTATATAACGCATTTACCTCATTATTTAAAAATATTTACGATAGATGTTATAGAATAATAAAAAATACGAATAATAAATACAGTAGAAATAATAAAGACTGGATTAATGTAAATTTAAAGAACATGGTTCTAGAAAGAGATAGATTATTTATGATTTGGTATAATGATCCTAAAAACATGTTAAAGAGACTTAAGTATACAAAATATAGAAACAAATGTAGTAAAGCAATATCTAAATGTAATAATGAACACGATAAACAAAGTATATTAGATTGTAACAGGAATATTAAAAAAATATGGGAGAAAATACAAAGTCTACTAGGTAATGAGAAAGAGTCATTAGATAGTTTAATACTTAATAGTATGGACAACAAAATGAGTATAAAAGATATTTGTGATAAGTTTGCATATAATTTTTCGGAAGAAATACTACAACTAAAACACAACTGTGATGACAAATGGTTAGATAGAAATAGTTACGTTAAAAGAGCAGACGTAAGTATGAGATGGCAACCAGTCAACAGTAGGCAAGTAAAAAACATTATTAATAACATGGATAGAAATAAATCTCCTGGGAGCGATCTCATACGTATGTCCGACCTGAAACTGGTTGTAGACAAAGTAAGTCCAGTGCTAGCTAAATTAATTAACGATTCAGTTATTAAACACAAGTTTCCTGACAAGTTAAAGGAGGCCATCATTCGCCCAATCCATAAGAAAGGAGATCGGAAAAACTATTCAAACTATAGACCAATTGCTATTTTATCTAGTGTCGACAAAATTATGGAGAAATCTATAGTTACACAAATAGGAAAATTCCATAGTCAATATAATATAATAAATAATTGTCAACATGGTTTTCAAGTAGGTAAAGGTACAAATACTTTGCTGAAAAAAATTACTGATGAAATAAATACATACCTAGAAAATAAAAAATTTGTAGTTGCGATTTTTTATGACTTTAAAAAAGCATTTGACACTTTAAATACGGAAACACTTTTGAATGGATTGGATGAATGTGGTGTCAGCCATCCACTTAATGAATGGTTCCGCGACTACTTGACATCTCGCAGTTACCGGGTTAAGCTGGGCGACACGCTCAGCGAGGGGGTCCCGGTACGGTGCGGAGTTCCACAGGGGTCTGGGTGTGGCCCAGTGTGCTACCTGATGCATGTTAATAGCCTTTGTGGAGTACTGCGACATTGCTCGGCACACATGTTCGCAGATGACCTGTGCACGCTCCGCGCCGGCACCGACCTCGCGGAGACGTGCCGTCTAGTTCAGAGGGACATTGATGCGGTTGTCAAGTGGTCCCACGATAACGGTATCATCCTAAATTCTGATAAGACTAAATTTATTGTAATACATTCGCCATACTTAACTATTTCTGAACAACCACCTTCTATGTTCACACATAGTTTCTTATGTCTACATAGAAATCTAGTCAGCTGTCAGTGTGTACCTATAGAGAGAGTAGACTGTATAACGTACCTAGGTTTAAAAGTAGATGTTAGCTTCTCATGGTCTCAACACATTGATTATATATGTAATAAGCTTAGAATTTTATTGGGTAAATTCTACCATTTAAGTTTTAAGGTTCCAACAAGCACACTTAAATGTTTGTATTTCTCGCTAGTAAAATAAATAAAATAAAATAAAATAATCATTTATTTCAAAGTAAAAAGATAAATCTTTGTTTTTTGAACGTCAAAAGTCAACTTAATACTAAGTTTACTTCGGATTCGGAAGGTGTTTTGTTGAGAGAAGAACCCGTAAGAAACTCGTCAACACACATCTTTTTTTACGTCCATTACAATTTTGGTGTTAGCCCGGAAACATCCTGCACAGAGCCCTGATGACACCAAGCCACTTCTTCATTAATGTAATCATTAACATTGTAATAGGCTTTTGAACTAAGATTTCTTTTAACTACTGCTTTGAATTTTGTTTCTGATAAATTTAAAATGTCCTCAGGTATTTTATTATACATTTTTACGCATAACCCCATGAAAGATGTATTTACTTTTGACAATCTGTATTTTGGTACTGAAATTTTATTGTTGTCTCTCAGGTTTCGAATATGTCTGTCACAATTTTTCACAAAAGAGGCCTGATTCTTTCTTACATACATAATATTTTCATAAATATATTGACATGGCAGCGTCATTATATTTATTGTTTTAAACAATTCCCTCAGGGAATCTCGGGATCTCAAATTGTATATAGCTCTTATTGCTCTCTTTTGGAGAATAAATATGGAACCAACATCAGCCGCTCTGCCCCAGAGTAAAATACCGTAAGACATTACACTATGAAAATAGCTGTAATAAACCAATCGAGCTGTCTGTACATCTGTCAAATGTCTTATTTTCCTAACGGCATATGCAGCACTACTTAGCCTGCCAGCTAGTGAGCTAATGTGGGGTCCCCATTGGAGCTTGGAGTCTAGAGTTATCCCTAAGAAAACTGTGTCATCCGAATAAACTATATTTTCATTATTTAAAATTATTTCTTTATCAACGCTCTTAACATTGGGTAATACAAATTTGATGCATTTAGTTTTTTTGCCATTCAGTACAAGATTATTGGAAGCAAACCATGTTTGAATCTGTGAAACCGTGTTATTCACCTCGTCAATATTCTCATTATTTCTTTTAACGTCAAATACTAAGGAAGTATCATCAGCAAATAACACTATCTCGGACATTTTCTCGACCATGAACGGCAAATCATTAATATAAACCAAGAATAAAAATGGGCCCAAAATAGAACCCTGCGGAACACCCATTTTTACATGAGTTCCAGGTGATATTGTATTATTGATTTGCACTTTCTGTATCCGATCCGAAAAGTAAGACTTTATTAATTTAAGTGCGTCACCTTGTATGCCATAATGTTCTAATTTAATAAAAAGGATTTCATGATCTGCACAATCAAATGCCTTCGTAAGATCGCAAAACAAACCAATAGCGTCATTTTTACGTTCCCACGAATCAAAAATATGTTTCATTAAGGCAACGCCTGCATCGGTGGTAGAGCGGCCCTTTGTAAAGCCAAATTGTTTTGGATGAAACAATTTGTTAGAAGCGAAATGCAAAAGCATTTGATTGAACATTAGTTTTTCAAATATTTTACTTAAAACTGGCAGAATAGATATGGGTCTATAACCATCAGGACTAATTTTATCTCCTCCGGATTTAAGAAGAGGTACAATTTTACTATGTTTCATGAGATTTGGAAATATTTTATTTCTTATACATTCATTAAATATGTCTGCTAAATATGGAGACAAAGTTACAATAAAATTATGGCAAACTTTCACCGACATACCCCAAATGTCCTCAGAACTTTTTAATTTAAATGATTTAAAACATTTTTCGATATCTTTAGGGCTGACATCTTTAAAACAAAACAAAGTTTCGCAACTATCAACATTTTGTTGTAACAAGTGTTGAGCTTTTACAACCGATGTGTTTAAATTTTCAGTTGTTTTTGATGGTATGTCAGTAAAATATTTTTCAAAAATACAAGCGATTTTCTCATTAGAGGTAGTCAGACCTTGATCAGATCGAACACAGAACTCCTGATCACATGGTTTACCTCGGCCTGTTTGGGTGTTGATAATATTCCACACTGTTTTAACTTTATTATCGGATGTTCGGATACGTCGGCTTAGGTATCTGGCTTTAGCCTCTTTACATACTTTATTAAATATATTTGAGTATTTTTTTACATATTCCCTCAATTCATTATTATTACTATAAGCTTTCTGATCATATAAATCGAAGAGTTTTTCTCTCGATCTATAAATACTTGGAGTTGCCCACTCACAAAACTTAAATTTACTGGTAATAGTTACATTTTTTACATTAAAAACTTTATTAAACTCATTTATCAGAATTTTATAAAAAATATCATAGCTAGTATTTGGGTTTTTATTAATTGTACATGTAGGCAACTTAGAGCTTATTATATTTATATATTTTTCTACTTTACTAGCAGTAATATGCCTTTTTTTAATAACAATTTTTGGTTCTGGTATCTCTAGAGGAAAGCTAACAAAAAGGCCGCTGTGATCAGACTTTAGTTTATTTATAACACTTTTACTTGAAAAATCTGCATTAGTAAATACATTATCTAAACATGTTTTGATTCTAGTCGGTTCCAAGAATAAATTTTCTAAATTGAACGATTGGAATAAACTCATCAATCGTGTTTTAAGATAACTGTCTTGTAGGAGATCCACATTGAAGTCTCCACATATTATTATACGTTTTTTATTCCTGAAAACTTTGCTTAATACATCTTCCATTACATTTTCGAATTTATCATAATTTTGGTTATAAGGGGGTCGATACACACATACTAAGAAATAGTTTTTTAACTCTATGCAGGATAATTCCACGACTTGCTCAACGCTTAACTTTACAATATCATGACGAATTTTTGATTTAATATTATTTTTTAAAAATATAGCGGAGCCACCACAGGCTTTAGAATTGCGGCAGTAGTTGCTAGCTAAATAATAGTTTTCAAAACCAAATATGAGTTCGCAATTCTTAAGCCAGTGTTCAGTAACACATAAACAATCTATTTCATATTTTTCCAAAAATAATTCTATTTCTAATTCTTTACAAGAAAACCCCTGAGTATTTTGACATACAAGTTTAAACTGGGAGACTCCTTGTAAAGTATTCTTTTTAGTTATATTGCCAGAAGAACCTCCTTCCTTGTTTACAATATTGATATTAGGTGACGACTTAAGGACGACAGGAGGCTCTTCCATTGTCACTCTTAAAAGTTTAAATTATGGTTTCCACCATCGCATACTATAAGTAAGTTTCCCCTTATATTAAATATATGGGGGTCAGATATATTATATGCTAATAATTTAGCAATGTTCCGCTTTTGATTTAAGGGTATGTATACAGTACCCAGTCGAGAATTTGAATAAGGTAAAAACTTATTCAAATCCAAACAAAATAAATTATCGCTTTGACAACATGTCACGTGACATATTAGATTATTCATAATATGAATATTGTCATTCTGCTTATTCATATTATTTAAGTATGGAAAGGTACAAAATATAAATTTACATTTATATATTTTTTGTATCTCCAAAAGTTTATTTATACTTTTATTTAATAAATACTTATTTAATCCTATACTATTGCCGACCAGTACGACAATCGTTGTATATTCGTCATAAGTGCCTAATAATATTCGTTCTACTATATAATTAAAGTTTGCACCCGTATAGCAATGGTTAATAACCTGTTGATTAAGATACTTATTTAGTATTTCGCCAAAACCTACGGCCATGCCGTCCGAAAATACTAATGTTCTGTTTGCCGGCGGCGGCGTGCTAACAGCTGGTAATGTAATCCCATTACTTGGTTGTGGTTGGGGTGACTGAGATATAACGCTAGATAAGGTAATATGACTATCCAGAGTAACCGTCTCTTTGTCTATAAGACTGCCGATATGTTTGTATCTTAATTGCAGATCTTCCTGACTAACAATCATCTCACTCAGTTTATCATTCAAACTATCTATTTGGTTTAGTAAATCAATTTTCCTGTAAGACTTGTTTATGAATTTAATACTATTTTTCATACTTATAAGACTTTTGTTTGTGTTATATATACGTTTTTTAACTAATTTATATTTTTTACACTGTTTACGACTGAAATTTTTCAAATATTTAAAAGAGTTCATAGAAGATAATGATTCTGCCTCAAGTTCGGCACATAAAGAAACTGCGTGAGAGTCTTCGTGAATATTCTTTATTCTATGGAATTCCGCCAATTGAGCTTGTGCCTCTGCCAACTGCTCATTCAGAATATGAATTCGTTCTAAAGCAACTTCATGCTTTGCGCACTGATCCTCATACTTTAATATTAATATCTGCTGGTTTTCTAGCTCCACTTGAGAAATGTCGTAAGATTCACGAAGCAAAACAATTTTTTCTAAAAGATTATTATTTTTTAGTTTTAAATTACGAATGGTTAAAACGTTTTCGTCCCGTTCTTCTAAAAGTCTATTTTTTAATTTTTCTGCATCATAGTTGACTCAATCCTGAGTTATGCTCTTGACAGTTACGGCCTTACTTTTAAATCATATATAGATAAACTTGAATCACTTCAGATTAGATTTTTAAAACTTCTTGTTAATCATAAAACTAAAAATAAATGTAATGGTAACTACTATAAACTTTTTAAAATATGTAAAATTCTGCCTGTCAGCCTGAAACATAAATGCCTCTTATTAATTAACAACCACGACAGTCAAGAGCAGAATATCACGAAACTGAGTCATAGCTATGGCACGAGGTCGGTGTCGGCGGGCAGGCTGGAGGTACCCAGAGTAAATAATTACTACGGGGACAGGACGCTTAAAAAGCGATTACCGTACTTGATCAACAGTCTGCCCGAGGACATCCGCCTCGAGTCTAATAGACAAAAATTTAAAAACAAATTAAAAAAATATTTTCTTAACTCACTACCATAGATGTAACTAAATAAAAATTTATTAAAAGAGACTCTACCTGCAGACAAACTGTAAAACAGTTTTGCAGGGCTTTGTTATAATTAAATGTAACCATTATATTAATAAAGATTAATAATAATAATAATAAATTTGATGGTCTTGTGTCTCATATCTTGTAAAATGTACACGCTTAAGAATTTAGTCACCTGTTTTATAAATTGTTTCAATTCTTAAATAAATCGGTGATTTATGAATAGATGTATCCGGAAATTGATGGAGCCGTTCGGAGGTTCTCTTGTATTGTACTACGTCTTGGAGACTCATCTGCAAACGAAGGCACCCAATGACAAAGATTAATTACTGTGTAATAATTTGCACATTTATTATGATGCCTACTATTGATCGAGTGCTCTGTTTTGCTGAGATTGTCTTTTGGTTATCATAATAACTCAGTTTGAAAAACGATTGACTTGAGAAAAAAACGAACGGTTTACTTTGAAAATGGATATCATATATGCAATTTTTTATTATATTAATTGCAAGTTACCAAAAACTCCTCCGCATAATTTATTTACTTTCATCGAATAAATTTATTTTAACTGCTATGAAAGTATATCGCGTAGTGAAACTCCTAACATAGCCCTCTCCATTGCGCTTTGGGTGACTCGGAGCCTTCTGATGAGGCCCATTGTTAAAGGCCACGTCTCTGTGCCGTATGTTATGACTGGTAACATATATCGGTTAATAACCTTTGTCTTTAGATTCTGCGGAATTTTAGACGAGAAATATGGTGCAATGGTATATAGGTCCCATGTATATGTGAAGGTGGAACAGACGACTTGGTAAAGGTCGCGGGAAGCCGATGGACGAGGGCAGGACTAGACCGCTCGTTGTCGAGACCCTTTGGAAGGTCTATGACCAGCAGTGGACGTCGATTGGCTGATGATGATGATGAAAGTATATCTAAACAAGTGGTCCACCCCTTGTTCGCTCGGTTAGAACATTTAGTGGACTGCACCCCCTGCGGTATTTACCCTATGATTCTTCTACCAAGTTCCAGCTATCCTTTGTTGAAAGATGTTTAATCGATTGAACAGTTTCGGAGCCTGTTCATTATAGTAAAATAAATCCACAAACAAATCTTTCCGCTTTGTAATAACTATACAAGTAATGTTATCTATTATATAAAAATATTAAAAAGATTAGGAATGAACTAAATGTTTTCCTTGTATGTTTTGGTTTTTGGTATGATATAAGATATGATAATGAAGTTATATTTTTCGTAAACTAATATATTTTTGTTATTTGAGGCTAGCGTTCATGATTTCACAGGGTTTCGTAATGAAAATCAGTAGAATTTTTATTGAGACTGTGAAGACTTGACAGTTAATTCTCATTGCGGGTCCTGTACGGGACATAAATAAGTACATACATATACTCACGGCTACAAATATCTGAAAAAGGTAGCCAGAGCTTCAGAATAAGAAAAAAAACATTAAATAATATTTTTAATAAATTTGGCGTTTGATATATTTACGAAGTTTGTATAATAATACATACATACATACATACATACATATAGTCACGGCTATAAATCCCTAGATGGGGTAGACAGAGCTAAGGAATTAGAAATTCCTCAGCCATTTTTGAAAATATAATTGGAGAAAAGATGGTAAAATAAAGGTTGTTGGTGATAAGTCTCCAACATCGCCCAAAAATCCCTTAAAAGCCTAAATACCGCTAGTCGCCTCTTACGTGCATCGACCGGAAGAAATTGGGTAGTGTTATTCTAAGCCGACACTTCACAGGATAATAGAAATATAATATTTAATTAAAAAACCGTACCCTTTTTTCAATTAAAATACAACGCAAAAAAGGTAAATATAATGTAAATTTTTTATCCCTATTGTAGTGCAAGTACAAGTAAAATATAAGTAATTGAAGTGCTCTCAAAGATAAAACAAGTCTGTTATATGATCTTGATCGTAAGTTCTAAAATGCTTTGAGAAGTCTGCAACACCGTCTATTCATCGAAGTACGGCGATGTTAAAGCGACTCCTCGCTGGTATCAAAACTTTTACAGAAGAATCGGTGAGTCAAGAACTATAACTTGATCTTATAATTGTTGCTCGAAAATTAATTGTTTGAAACGAATATTTGAAAATAAGTATCGTGTTTTTTGGGCAGCAACTATATAGAGATAGCGGGCTACCAACAGATAATTTTTATATCTTAATCGCTACAGAGAGTCTTTGCTCAGAATACCCAGGAAAAACAACAGGTTATCAATCTTTTAATATGTTAATATGCTCGATTGAAGAACTTTTAAATCAATAATAATAACGCCGTAAAAGTAAAAATTAATCTATAATTGAAACAACTTTTGATTTTCGGATATTTTAATCGCGTATTATTACATTATTTTTATAATGTGCAATCGTGAAAATCTTAGAAAATACTATAAAAATTAATCTATACTAATATTATAAAGCTGAAGAGTGTGTTTATTTGTTTGAACGCTAGGATCTCAGAAACAACTGGTTCGAATTGAAATATTAAGAGTATTTAATTGTAAACAAAATTGTCCTTAACATCACTTAATTTAAATTAACATCTTAGAAGAGAATACAATTTTATTGAGACTGTGGAGACTTGACATTTAATTCTAATTGCGGGTCCAGTTCGGGAAATAAATAAGTACATACATATACTCACGGCTACAAATATCTGAAAAAAGTAGCCAGAGCTTCAGAATGAGAAAAAATATTTCATTAAATAATATTTTTAATAAAATTATGTTTTGTTTTGTTTCATTGGCGTTTGATATATGTACGAAGTTTGTATAATAATACATACATACATATACTCACGGCTATAAATCCCTAGAAGGGGTGGCCAGAGCTAGGGAGTTAGAAATTCCTCAGCCACTTTTAAATAAAGGTTGTTGGTGATGGGTCTCCAACCGTATCGCCCAAAAATCTCTTAATAGCACCAATACCTTTAGTCGCCTCTTACGTACACCCACCGGAAGAAATAGGATAGTGCTATTCCAAGCCGACACTACACAGCAGAAATACAAACTTTAAATTTATAATGTGAAAAAAAAATTGAGGACACTATGAAAAACACCTTTTTTCTCATCGCTTGACAGAGACCCTCAACGGGTCAGTTAAATATTTCAGTTTAACGACGTGAAAGTCTACACTTTTCACAGTACGAAGTCTGTCGGGTCAGCGAGTAAATAATATAATCGAAATGTTTTGTTCATGAAAACCTCATGTGGGGATTAATACTAATAAATAAAGGAATGAAAAATCAATTGACACGGTGGCTCAGTTGGCAGAGCGTCGGGGCGTATACCCGAGGTCGCGGGTTCGATTCCCGCCTGTGTCGAAATTTTTCTTTCCTTTATTTATTCTTTATTTATTAGTAATAATCCCCACATGAGGTTTTCATGAACAAAAAGATTTAAATTATGAAAAATCTATATAAATATGGAATAAAGGGTTCGGTGTCGAATTTTTTTTCCTTTATTTATAACTAGTAATATAAGTCTAAAAACAAAAAACACTTTACGTCAAAGGGGGATTTAAAAGGACGAAACATGAAAATTCCATTCATACAGAAGATACGGCAAAGCCCATACTATTTCTGTATTTTTTAGTAAATTGGTGTCTTGTTTGTCCATTTTGTAATTATCTATACTCATGCAAACACCCAAGAATACATAACCATATACCCTACTTACCGGGGGAGGTTGTCTGGATTAATAATGGTGGATATACATAACCTCTGTATTGTGCCTTACCCGGTGGGACCTTATGGCGTGAATATAATAAGTATTTATAATGAAACTAGCTGATCTGACAAATGTTGTTTTGAAATTATGGACAACCCTTTTTTCTTAGAAGTATAAAACTATTCTCTATTATAAACCTATTCTTGGACCTACCAAATGTGTATGAAAATTTTCATCTTAATCAATTGAACCGATTCGAAGGAGTTTGGTGACAAACACTGCGACCCGTGCCTTTTATATATTAGATAGTTAGTATTGCGCCAGTGACAGTAAAAACCTACAGATGACTATCCCTATAGTTGCCTAGTATATCGTATACAAAATTAACGTATTTTATGGCAACTCAATATTCGCATACTTATCCAGTTATAATGATCCGAAAACCTAATAACTACTTCTCCTACTCAACAGCCCCAATAATTAAACTGAAGCGACATGCTCATTCAAAATCGCTTGCTGTAAACCAGGGCTCGATACGAAGTTGATATTGCTGAATATTCATGGAGTGTTTCATTCATTACGGCACTCATGTCCGATGTTAATTCCCACCTGGTGGTGTCAAAGCATGGCGTGTAATTGTGATTGCTACTATTCAGAGCATAACTGTACGATGGGAATTATGATATTGATTATACGTGAAACTCTAACTCTATGTTCATGCTGTATATCCTGGAAGGAGTGGTATAGGTGCTAATGCTTCTGTTAGTTATGCGAAATTTCGGTCAGCTGGTGTTCAGATTAAATTATTCAATAGGATCGTAGAAAGTGGCGGTTGTTAATGGCGTGAGTATATAAATATTTTCGTAAGTAATGTTAGCACAGTAAAGCAGCACTAAACCGTTTCTTTTTGTGATTTTCAGGCAACGAAAGACAGTATCGATAATACGCCATCTCGTTGAAAATGTTGTGACAAGTAAGCAGGGAGATTAGTTTACCACGCTTACGCAATCAATATTATATTATAACACAGTTACGTTTGGAATCATAACATAGAGTTTACGTAGTGGGATTTAAAACTTCGGACAGCCCAACAATATCCACTACAATACTTTTTACATACATTGTGAAGTAATTACATCTTTCATGGGGTTATGCGTAAAAGTGTATAATAAAATACCTGAGGATATTTTAAATTTATCAAAAACAAAATTCAAAGCAGAAAAGAAATCTTAGTTCGAAAGCCTATTACAATGTTAATGATTACATTAATGATGAAATGGCTTGGTGTCATCAGGGCTCTGTGCAGGATGTTTCCGGACTAACACCAAAATTGTAATGGACGTAAAAAAAGATGTGTGTTGACGAGTTTCTTACGGGTTCTTCTCTCAACAAAACACCTTCCGAATCCGAAGTAAACTTAGTATTAAGTTGAAATTTGACGTTCAAAAAACAAAGATTTATATTTTTACTTTAAACTAAATGATTATTTTATTTTTCATTACCATTCAGAGCATAACCGCGCTGGATGGAAATAATTATGTGTATATTCTCAAAGAGGTGGTGGAGATGCTATTTCTTCTGTACGTTACGTAAACTTTTGGTCAGCTGGTGTTAAGATTAAATTTGAAACAGGATCGCACAAAGTGGCGATTGATAGTCTCTTGGCTATGGCTACTATAATAGGAATCAATGGCGTGAGTACATAAATATTCTGAGTTTCTTTCGGGTTCTTCTCGCAACAATACACCTTCCGAGTCCGAAGTAGAGTCAGTAGAGTTGGATTTGACTTATACGTAAGTTTGTGACGTTCAAAAATTAGAGAACCATTCTTTTTATTTTGAAATAAATATTTTTTATCTTTATCTTTTTTGAAGATTATGTTAGCAAACTAAAGCAGTACTGCCCGGTTTTTTGTGTTTATTACTATTAATTTACTACGCTTCCGCAATAAAATGGAGTTATAACAGAGAGTTACCGTAGTGAGTTTTAAATCGACATCAGACAGCCCTACAATATCAACAACTATATATTTTTACATAATTTAAATCCTTTCCTAGGCAAACAGTATCCGATGTATGCACATTAGAGGTCGAAGTAGAATGAGGCTTTATAGGTAAAGAGTTCGGTGCATCAGTTCTCCGGGGTGTAATAATGCAGCCTGCATAAACGAGCTCAGCAGAACCTCGCCGAAGTTTGCCTCCAGACCCTATATTCTTAACGAGATATGCAGCTAACTTTTGCTTTTGCAAACGTTCACCGTTCGGTTAGCCGGAACTGCTAGTTTATTTTCTTGAGCAGATTTAAATTTTATTAGATTTAGTGTTTTAAGAATGTGGTAAATTGCGCTTAACTAGTTGAGTTCATTTATTTTGAATGAATTTTGTTAGGCCCCATAGCATGAAGCGCATAAATCACACTTGCTGTGATACGTTTTTTTATGACATAGGCAGCGATCATTCATTTTAAAGGCCAAAAAAAAAATATATGTATTTTTACGCCTTAAGACAAATATGGTTAATAATGTAAGAGAGATATGTAAAATTTTGCATGGCAAGTATTATGTTTGTAGGTAAAAGAATATTTGAAAATTCCATTTTGCAAGCAAGCATAGTACCGCTTGTTTTAAATAGAATTTGTACCAGCGAGCGCTGTCAAACCACCGTTTTTAAACAAATCATTTGTACGAGTTTTTCAGCAAAGGTCACATTACATTTAAAACGTTATTTAAAATTGTATTTTTGTAAATCAAAGAAGACTGAACAATATCTTGTTTAATATGGTAATAAAATGTAAAGCTTACGCTTTATGGTTTTACATTAAGTAACTTAGAGTTATTCTTGTTCTTTGAATATTTTTGCTTTGATAAAGCCTTCAATTTTATCTTAACAATGTTGGGAAATTTAACTAGAAACATGTTTTCGTAAAGCGAAAAACTGGGACAATTAAATTATTCTGGGGTTTTATTACGTAGAAAAAGATACATTACATTATTATGAATAATTTAAATAGTATTGTTGTGTATAACAGACGAATTTAGCTTTTTATGCATATATGCACGCGGGCTATTTTATTATATTGTGTCTTTTTAATTAGGATAGGAAGAGCTCATCACTTTGACTGAAGATCTTTTAAAATATTTTTATTCATATTTCTTTTCGTTCCTGCCCTTTTATTCTTTACATTTCTAACTATTTAGCCTGTGATAAAAAGGCTCAATAATTATTCTTTATAATATTGAAATTTTGCGTAATGCCTGAAATAGATTATCCATATCCATACTAATATTATAAATGGGAAAGTGAGTTTGTTTGTTTGTTTGTTCCGCTTTCACGCCGTAAATACTGAACCGATTGCTTTGAAATTTTTCAGACGTGTAGTTAGAAGTCTAAATTAAATAATAGGGTACTTTTTATCCCGGAAAAAATATGTTCCCAGGGGAAATCAAAAATATTGTTTGCTTGCTGGATGCATTGGAGATGGCGCTGTGTATCGTTTAAAACAACGTAAAATATTGTAAACTAATATAAAAATCAAAATTTAGAAGCTTAATGGTACGGTAATGGATCCCCGAAAATAAGGAACTCCCGAGGGATGACGTACTATTTTTTTATCGTATACATTTTTTTTACATCTACTTATATTGCAAACGAATATTAACATGTAAATTTAGAAGCTAAATGAAACGACGACGATTCCTTGAAACTAAGGAATCCGCAAGAGTTCTCATAGGAACATCAAAAAACCTTAACTCATATATGGCCCAAAATATTGCAGCGATTATTTTTATCATCGATGGAATTCACATCAGACACTTTGTTAATGTTCATTTTGGAAAGATGAAGGGGTTTCATCAATTTAAATGACAAATTTGTTTATCAATAGTAAGACTAATATGAAATAAAGCGTAATAAAAATTCACCGCCCCGGTAACGTCTCCGTTGCGTAGCGGTATAACTAACTACTATGAATATTTAATTAGAACTATTATGAATCAATCGTCCCGGGTTCGTATCTCAGGTAATTCAAGCTTTTTGTAAAAAAATGTTTTGTTAGCTTAAAATAGCATTATATACAATAATAACAAGCACTATCCCTTCAATTTAGCGATTATTTTGGAAGGAGATCCACCACTAATCATCCCTATATTGCCGAGCAATCGCTGCAAGCTCTCCCACTATCACCAACGGTCAGTGTAGGGGGCAGCACCGGGCCGTCGCCGCAGCGCCAAACTACTATCAGTATCTGTACTTACTAAAGATATTCTCATTTCTGAACATAAAAACTTGGTATATTTGTTTCATGATTCTTATGAACAATTAAAAAGGAATTTTTGGAACTCAACCCCTAACGGGTTGCTATAGCAAATGAAATTTAATATAGAGATTTTTACATTTTATAATTAAACTTGGTGCGATTGAATTTATGAAATCCATCTATCAATCATTCATGAATATATGCTAACAACCATAAATTCCATAAAAGGGTAGCCATAGCTTCGGAGATACTAATTCTTCACCCAATTTTGGAAATATATTGATAAAAGATAGGTTATAAAGGTTGTTAGTGATGGGTCACAAACTGCATCGCCCAACAATCACTTAAAAAGCCTCAATATCTTTTATGTCATTTACAACACCCGCGGGATTATAAATATAAAAAACAGAAGTAGAGATAGTGTTTCGGTATTTATTTATTTATTTATTTATTTATTCGTTGACCACCAACAGCAAACACAACAAACATGGCACAGAACATACAATTGTTTTACAAAGCCAATGACAGGTGATCACAATTACCGGTTCAAAGTATTTTGGTATTATGTAAACTGGATGCAAAAAATGAAGTCCACGCGGACGAAGTCGCGGGGCAAAAAGCTAGTCATTAAATAAATATAAATAATAAGTACATACGTACATACATATAGCTGCTACGGCTGTAAATCCCTTGAAGGGGTAGCCAGAGCTAGGGAATTAGGAGTTCCTCAGCCACTTTTGGAAGTTGCGTGGGGAAAAGATGGTGAAATAAAGGTGATGGGTCTCCAACCGCATCGCCCAAAAATCCCTTAAAAGTCCCAATACCGTTAGTCGCCTCTTACGTACACCCACCGAAAGAAATGGGGTAGTGCTATTCTAAGCCGACACTTCACAGCAAATAATAAGTATATACGGACATATTATACACAGATCAAGTTATATCAACATATGATGTAGTTTATGTTTCCAGCGCTATCTATCACCCCATAAACTAACTGCGGTGATGATATAAATTATATACTTTTTGTAAAGAAGTAACAGTTTAATATCTAGTGCGCTTCTATCATTATATAGTTTCATTATTTTATAAATAAAAAGTGAGATATATTTATTGTCACAGTTACAAGCCGCGATTGGACGGATCTATATATACAAAAGAAAGTTCTGTTAGTTACACTATTTATAACTCAAGGACGGATAAACATAGGATACTTTGTATAATATTATAACAAAAAGAAAACCGACTTCATAGAAAAACAACCGAAAATAAACAATCTAGTACTAAAAAGTACGAAATAAGTTTTTTTAATTGAATATGAGTACTGTGATTGATACCTTAGCAATTTCTTTACTCCACACGCGTCAGTTCAACCTACCTAAATCTTAAAATTCTCTTAAATTAATTTGTGAGCCGGTGCCAGCCTCGATGATAATTGATAATAAGAAGTGTGTATTTCGCACTTCATATACATGTAAAATGTAGGGTACCTTGTAGTTGTAGGGTAAATTGATTTTTGTACGTATTATCATTTAAAACGTTAGGCGATAGATATATATTGTTTAGATTGTAATAATCAGAGATAGATAGCAGGGTGAATTTACTTTTGTTTGTCTGGCACCGACTCAAAAATTAATTTAAGAGAATTGTAATATTTAGGTAGGTTGAACTGACGCGTGTGGAATAAAGAAATTGCTAAGGTATCAATCACAGTACTCATATTCAATTAAAAAAACTTATTTCGTACTTTTTAGTACTAGATTGTTTATTTTCGGTTGTTTTTCTATGAAGTCGGTTTTCTTTTTGTTAAAAATTATTTTATTTTACGAGTTTTAGAGATGGGTAGACCTGGCAAAGATGCCTCTCGGATGAGGAAGCGACAGTTACTGTATTATTCTTCGTATTTCCGGTATTTCTATTATAGTACGATATTAAATAGGCTCAACCATATGTAACCTTACATTGTTCTTAAAATCCTTCGAAAGGCGATGGTCTTCAATTATACATCTCAAGAAAGACTCAAACGCTCACGCCGAATATCCCTGAAGGGGTTAGCAGAGGTAGTAATACTTCTGAATATCACGTGACATTGTCACCTGTTGTTCAGAGTACCCACGATTTATTAGGCAGTGTTCTCACGTTATACAGGGCAGGCCTATCGGCGTTTTGAACAAATACACTGTCACATAATTGTGAGTTTCGACAGTCCCCTCGATTTTCTGGGATGCCATCATCAGATCCTGGTCTCATGGTACTTTCTCGGTAACAATAACATAACAAAAGAAATGTTTAGTGAACCTGTACTTCTCTTCATAAAAGCTACGAAGAGGAGTATAAATCTATATAGAATGTGGAAAGAACTGTTTCCTAATACCTAGTGATTGAGGATCCACACCTTCTATCATCAGCTCAGCAGCATAACAATATGATTTTCAGAAGCAAATGCCAATATAAGTTCAGAAAATATGTAAAACGCGGTACATTTGCCTATAAAATTTGAGGGTTCCCCTCGATTTCTCCAGGATCCTATCATCAGACCCTGATATCCTCATCATGGTACCAATCCGGGAGTATCTTCTTTCGAATAAAAAAATAATAATCAAAATCGGTTCATAAATGGCAAAGTTATCGGCGAACAAACATAAAAAAAAATAAAAAAATATACCGGTCGAATTGAGAACACTCCTTTTTTTGAAGTCGGTTAAAAAGCAGGGAAGATTTGTTTGTATGTCGGTAATGAAAAGTTTCCGCAACAACTTGACCGATTTCAAAAATTCGTTATTCTTTATTACGCAAAATATCGTAAACTACTTAAACGAATTAATTAAATACAAAAGATACTTAACACCATCTGCATCCGTGCAAAGCCGGGACGGACCACTAGTATATGAATATTAGTGAAGTTTTAGTGACACGTAGTTTTATGATCGAGACATTCTGAGCCTACCTTTCTGCCTTTGCGTCATATGCGGCTTGAATACTTAGTTTAATACTAGCTTTTTGCCCGCGACTACGTCCGCGTGGACTACATTTTTTGCATCCAGTTTACATCCAAAATACCAAAACACTATCTAACTACACTAACTTCTGTTTTTTTGTATTTATATTCCCGTGGGCGTTGTAATAGATATAAAGAACATTGACACTTTTTAAGTGATTATTGGGCGATGCAGTTGGACGGTTGGACGGACCCCATGCAACTTCCAAAAGTGGATAAAGAATTACTATCTCTGGAGCTGTGGCTACCCTTTTTTGGGAATTATAGCCGTTAGTATATTCTCATGATTGATTGATGGATGAATTTCATACATTCCTTTTTGTAGTTGTTATATCAGTCAATCGCATCAAGATTCAAAATTCTAGATACATTGTATTTATAGATCAAAAATCTGTGTAATATATTTCAATCTCTTAGGGGATGAGTTCCAAAAAACCTTTTTAATTATCCATGAGAAACATGAAACAAACCATTTTGTAACCAAGTTTCTATGTTCAAAAAATGAAAATATCTTGAGTAAGTATGGATAGCAGTTTGGCGACTCGGTGCTGCCCCCTACACTGACTGTTGGTGATGTGTGAGAGATTGCAATCATCGGTCGACAGATGGCGTTACTGAGACAAAACAATGAGATATTTACTATTATTATGGTATACCATCTCATACAAAATGTTTTTAGTTACCTCTACGCTCAATAGATGGAGTTGAGATATAGTTGACTTTTAAAATAAAAACTTAAAATGTCTAATTATCGCTTAAAAAGCCAAAAGACAGTTAGATAAATATAACATGGTAATTTATTTTGTCACTTAATACCATAAAACATAAATTATTACAAATATAAGCAAAATATAAAAAAACTGTAGTCTGTACTTTTGTTTTTATGAAATTGTATTCCTAAATGATTATTGTAGAACTACATCTATTTAACTAAAATGTTTAGTGATTTCAACTACTGACAATAGATGGCGCCAAAATGAGATTGTGTTTATTGACGTATCTTACTTGATTTAATGTTTTTTTTTTTGACATGAATTCCTCATGAGGGGATTATTACTCATAAATAAAAATTTAACACTGGCGGGTTCGAACCCCGCCAGTGTCGAAATTTTTCTTTCCTTTAATAACATCTTTTATTTATGAGTAATAATCCCCTCATGAGGAATTCATGTCAAAAAAAAACATTAAATTATGTGATAGTTAGGCGTTTCCAACATTTGCATTCTATCTGAAAAGGTAGACAAGTGGCCGTCCGAATTAGTTAAAATTCGGAGGTAGGAAACGCAAACACTACTTGAACGTGTAAAAAAGAAACAAAGGATAGAGAAATTTCGCGCTGGATGCCAACTGACACTGTAGCTCAGTTGGCAGAGCGATGGGGGCGTATACCCGAAGGTCGCGGGTTCGAACCCCACCAGTGTCGAAATTTTTCTTTCCTTTAATAACATCTTTTATTTATGAGTATTTACTTGTTTTGATTTGCGTCCAAGTAATCGAATTGGTGATAATTGTCGACTTAAAATAACACTACCCCATTACTACTCGTGGGTGATTGCAAGAGGCGACTCACGGGGTATAGGGGCTTTTTAAGTGATTTTAATTTTTAACGACCTCGGCGTACACGTTTGCACCAATAAGAGACTGTGCTTAAACAAGTGTCCCAAGTTTGTCAGGGTCGTACAAAGTGGCGATCGATAATCTCTAACTATCCCAATGTGAACTAACGGCGGCGTGAGAATATATATGTAATTTTAATTCCTGCCGCATCTCTCAAAAATAACCTTGTCCCATTTCTTATCACTATTTTTTAGCCGTGTAGTGTCGGCTTAGAATGAAGATACCCCATTTCTTCCGGTGGGTGAACGTAAGAGGCGACTAACGGTATTGGGGCTTTTAGATTTTCGGAGACCCATCACTAACGATAATTTGTTTATACCATTTTCTCCCCTATCAACTTTTAAATGTGACTGAAGAGTTTCTAGCTCTGAGGCTCTGGCTGCCCCTTGATGGGATTTATAGCCGTGAGTATATGTGTGTATGTTATTTTTATATCTGTTAGTACTTTGTTGTAGAAAGTTGTTTTTTAGTGTTAGTACCTCTGCCTGCACTACCGTCGGGATTTGCGGTGTGAACGTTTGAATTAATATTAATAACTCAGTGATTGACTTTTTCGAAGCTTTGGCTACCCCTTCTAGGGATTTAAAGTCGTAAGTATATTTATGTATATAATAATATATTTTTTAAAACAGTCAGGTATACAGCATTTTGCATTATGATGAAACAATGAGATTTACATTTTCTGTTACTCCAACGGTATGAGAAATAATAATATGTATGTCAGTATGTGATGTGGCAAGATTGATAAATACTTTTTACAAATAGGATAAGTATTCTGTACTGTAGGTGTAGTGCGTAGGTACCTAGATAAAATAAAATGACGACTCGGTAGCTCAGTGGGTACTCTGAACACCCGGTGACAATGTCACGTGAATATCAGAAGTATTGATACCACTGCCGACCCCGTTCGGGGATATTCGGCGTTAACGTTTGAGTTGGAGTTAAATGTCCGTATGATTGCAGTTGAAACCAGCTATAGATATTTTTTAAATACTTCTCTAATAATACTTTCAACATTTTCAAATTATTAGCCGCTATATGTGGAGAATAGATTATAAAAGAATCATTAATTTTGGAAATGGGTTAACATTCGAGCCACATAACCCAGTAAAATTAATTATAATGTATTATAAATAATATTAAATGATACATTTTCGAGCTGACATTTTAGTATAGTAATAACCAGAAGTTTGAATGCGACAAACCCACAGATGCTTGTGGAATGTCAGCTTGTGGAAGATACATTTTTTTAATTAAATATTTGTGGTCTATCACCACATCGCCAACCAATCAATGAAATTAAACCCTCCAGCCACAAACTTTATTCTATGCCTCAAACTAAACAACTTAAATCATTTAAATCTTTTTGTTCATGAAAACCTCATGTGGGGATTATAACTAATAAATAAAGAATAAATAAAGGAAAGAATAATCTCGACACAAGCGCTCAATACCTCACTGACGGAATGATGCGAAGTAGTGCTATTATCCGCCACTACAGCACGAATACGTCTTGCACGATGTTATTAAATAAATAAATGTGTTTATTCTGTTTATTTTATTAAACAGAAGATCGTTCATTATTCACACATTTATTTTCGGCTATAAATCCCTAGAAGGGGGAGCCAGAGCTTAGGAATAAAAATTTCGTTCGCCACTTTTGGAACTTGTGTTGGGATAAGATTATAAAACAAAGATTTTTGATGGTGAATCCCCAACAGAATCGCCTTAAAATCACCCAAAAGCCCCAATACCTTTAGCCGTCTATTACGAACCATTACGGTAAGAAATGGGGTAGTGCTATTCTAAGCCGACACATAGCAGAGAAGAATATCGACAACGACACTGTTAACATAACAAGCAAAAATATCTACAAACGGACGTAATACTCGTACGCAATTGGCCTTGTCGACGATTTTGTCCTTGACCATATTTGCAAATTTGCAAATAAACATTTAGTGAAAGAAAGTCATAAAGTAATAAAATCTGTCTCGCTCGTGTCGTGTTACTGAGGCGCCCCCGCCCCGCGCGCCCCGCAGTCGCCATTTCCTAATATTAGCCGAGTTAAGATATCGGGCTTTGTTATCATTTGGTTTTTGTTTTTAGCGCCATCTAGCGAAAAATAAAGAACTAGAAAATAGCCCGCCGAATAAGGGTATTTAAGCACATCACATTTCGTTGTATGGGATTGGGTATCTGTACTAGTATAGTATTATATTATCTGTGCTATTATTTACAAACTATGCATTCTGAGGCTTAAACAGAATATTAATTTATGCGTAAGTAAAACATAATACATCTATGAGAATATTAGTTAAAAATAGTTAAAAAAACAAAAGCTATAAACATATTCTCAAACCTTCCAAATGAATACGCAAAATTAATAAAATATACTTTCAATTATCTTTATTCGTACATATTCGCATAGTTGAATGTGAAAAAGAAGGATTAGTGCATCCCATTATTCTAACCTAACACAAAAGCAAAAGTCTCAAAAAGACTTTAGTCACCCGGGATACGAACCTGGGTCATCCGTTAGTTTAGATTTAAACAATCGGTATACAGCTACGCCACAAAAACATTAGTAATAATGTCAAATTTGTGATATGGTATATATCTAGTAGCCATTAGAATTATTGACAAACAATTAAATACATACATATACTCACGGCTATAAATCCCTAGAAGGGGTATCCAGAGCTAAGCAACTTGAAGTTCCTCAGCCACTTTTGGAAGTTGCGTGGGGAAAAGATAGTGAAATAAAGGTTGTTGGTGATGGGTCTCAAACCACATCGCCCAAAAATCCCTTAAAAGCCCCAATACCGTTAATCGCCTCTTACGTACACCCACCGGAAGAAGTGGGGTAGTGTTATTCTAAGTCGACACTACACAGCAATTCATTAAATGGACATTTATTTTGATGAAAATGGATAAAACCCTTATTTTTTTCAAAAACACTATTAATGAAGAGTCTGATAAAGCCGGTCGATGAAAAAATTAATCGTGTAAATATGGGGAGCAATAAGTTGGTGATGTGAGAGAGATTGCAATCTTCGGCCAATAGATGGCGGTACTGAATAAAAATTGAGATATTTACTATTATTTATTTACAAACTATGCATTCTGAGGCTTAAATAGAATATTAATTTATGCGTAAGTAAAGCATAATATATCTATGAGAATATTAGTTAAAAATAGTTAAATAAACAAAAGTTATAAACATATTCTCAAACCTACCAAATGAATGCGCAAAATTCATACAATATGCTTTCAATTATCTTTATTCATACATATTCGCATAGTTGAATGTGAAAAAGAAGGATTAGTGCATCCTTTTATTCTAACCTGACACAAAAGCAAAAAAAATACGCAAAAAGACTTTGGCCACCCGGGATTCGAACCTGGGTCTTTCGTACTTGGTGTATACCAAACGGTATACCGCTACGCCACGCAGACATTAATGTAAGTTTCAAATTTGTGATATCCTATATATCTAGTAGTCATACTATTGACAAACAATTACATGGACAATTATTTTGATGAAAATGGATGAAACCCTTATTTTTTCCAAAAAGACTATTAATGAAGAGTCTGATAAAGTCGGTCGATGAAAAAATTAATCGTGTAAATATGGGGAACCATATAAAAGTTATGTTCTTTTTATGCTCCTGTGGGAACCCTTGCGAAATCCGGGATAAATTATATCCTATATGTTGGCCAGGTGTATAACCTACATGCATGCCAAATTTGATCAAGATCGGTCCGGTAGAATTAACGTGATGAACGTACATACAGACAGACAGACAGACAGACAGACAGACATTTTTTTCAAAAATAGCAAATTTGGCTTCAGTATCGAAAATAAAACATATTCCACCGGTTTTATTTTTTTTTCTTCAATGTACAGTTTTGACCTCGTTACAGTCTTATTATAGTATAGATTATGGAACTGATTAAATCGGATAGAGAGGGAAAAAGAAGTCTGAACTAATAAACGTAGAAAATATATTAGTAAAGGAATTATAGTCTGTTTTTTATTAACAATTAAATTACTGAACTTAATCATGTAAGTAATGGTAATAAAAACAGTTATGGGGATGAAAATATTCTGCAGGTGAATAATTCAATCAATTATTGAATTTTGTGTTATCTATGTTTAGTTTAAAGTGGTATGTATAGGCTAAGGTTGAAATTGAAAGTACGCCAAACGTGTGTTCCACACGCTTGTTCTGGAGTTAGAAGTGTCTAAGGTAACATTTCTTTAATTTATTTTCGAAAAAAAACCTGAATTCATCACAAATATATCAATCCAACTTGAAAACCCAATTAAATAAAAACAATTAAATTTTAAACATCATACATTTTATCACCCCATTGTTTATGGCATAGCCCGAAAGCTCATTAAAGTGGGCCGATCAATAAAGAGTTGAGTTTGGCAGGGCCTGGGCGAAGTATCGGCTGAGCCGGCAGGAAAGTTGGCACGTCAATACATGCACGGGGCTGGCTGTTGGCCAATACAGGATACGCCAATTGAATATTTTGGCCGATACAGGTTTCATCTCCTATTGTAATGAATTGCGGGTTATCCGTATTGTATCCTATTTTGGTTTGTCTGGTTATTTTGTAGGAGCGTGTTTTGGTGACTTTGTTGTTGATTTTGATTTTTATACTGTAGAGATTTACCAGGTTGTCATTCTGGTTTTAACAATACATACATAATTATACTCATGGCCGTAAATCCCAAAAAGGGAAAGCCAGACAGAACTTCAGAGCTAGAATCTCTACAGCTAAATTTGGAAGTTGATAGATGAGAAGAAGGTATCAATAAGGTGTCGTTGATGATGAGTCTCCAACCGCATCGCCCCAAAACCACTTTAAAAAATCCCTTATCCCATAACCCCAGCCATATGCCGAATGCTGTAAAGACTAAAATAAACATTACTTCTTGCATGCTAATAAATGAAGGATAAATAAAGGAAAGAAAAATTTCGACACTTGAATTTTCATGAAGTAAAACATTCTTACATGCTCATTTTTTCAATCTTTTAAAAAACATAATTCACAAAATTTTGCGTTAAACACATATTTTAACCGATTTAAAAAAAAAAGAGTGTTCTCAATTCGACCATTTTTTTTCTATGTTTGTTCGCCGATTGCTTCGCCATTTATGAACTGATTTTGATTATGTTTTCTTTATTAGAAAGAAGATACTCCCAGAATGGTGCCATCATGAGGATATCAGGGCCTGAGGATGGAATCCTGAAGAAATTGAGGGGAACCCTCAAATTTTATAGGAACATGTAGCGCGTTTTAGATATTTTCTGAAGTTATATTTTATAATATAAGCATTTGCTTCTGGAAATGATGGAAGGTGTAGGTCCTCAATTACTTGGTGTAAGGAAATAGTTCTTCCAACATTAATGTATGGATTTACGAGGGGCATGTCAATAGAACTTAGATACTCTTTTTAATTTAATTGACACTGGCAAACTATACACCATCTTATAGGCTGGTTTTTTATTGACATATTTGAATATAGAACACATTTCTTTTATTTATTTTTTATTTGAATGAGCATCATTTTTCCGAGAATCGGTCGGGAATTTACTTGCAACAACGAAGCTCAGTCCACGTGATTTTCGCGCTATGATTTATTATGACTTTAAAAAGGTTTAAAGCCTCAAGAATGTTTTGAACTTTTGGCTTCTACTTTTGGTGAGTCTGCTTGTTCCCGAGCAACAGTATTCAATTGGTTTGCTGAATTTAAAAGAGAACGGGATGTTTGAAAATGAAGCGAAGACAGGACGGCCGCCAACCGCGGTCACGCAAGAAAATGTTCGTGCAGTCGAAAAACTTATTTGCGAAAACCGACGATTGGATCAGCAGTAATGCAAATCATAATTCACGACGACCTTTCTCTCCGTAAACGTTGTTCGAGATGGGTGCCGCACAAACTTACCGATGAGCAGAAAGACCGTCGGGTGGATTGGTGCCTATTCATGATAGATAAATTCAACGGAGGCGAGAAAAAAAACGTATATGATACACTGACTGGTGACGAAACATGGCTATATAACTATGATCCCGAATCAAAGCGAAAGTCGACTGTATGGTGCTTTGAAGACGAGCCAACTTCAACGAAATGTCGCCGTGCACGAAGCACACAGAAACAAATGGTCGCCTCGTTTTTCTGCAAAACGGGTCATATTGCTACTGTTGTACTAGAGAATGAAAGAACGGTGAACTCCGAATGGTGTGTGACAGTTTGTGCTCCAACAGTAATATCAGCTTGGTGTGACAAGCGACCGAAGTCAGGAATCCGGCACCTTCTCTGGCACCACGACAATGCGGCGCCGCACGCGTCTGCCAGAACACTAGACTTTTTCAACTCGAAAAATGTGTCAATTCTCCCTCACTCGCCATATTCCCCTTGACCTAGCGCCTTGTGATTTTTACTTGTTTCCATAAATCAAAGAAAAACTAAAGAAGAAGAGGTTTGAAAGCAAATAAGATGCGCTGGTTGCCTATAATTACGAGATTTCTGAGGTATCTAAAGAAGAGTGGTCACAGGTATCGACGGTCACAGACGACAGCCGTGGTCGAGTGGATAGGTGACTAGCTTCTCGGTCCGGAGGTTGCGGGTTCGATCCCCGCTGAGGGCATCATTTATGATGAGCATAAATGATTGTTTCTTAGTCTTGGGTGTTATTTATATGTGTATTATAAAATATTAAATATATCGTTGAGTTAGTATCCCATAATACAAGTCATACTTAGTTTGGGGCTAACTTGATCCGTGTATAATATGTCCGTATATATTTATTATTTATTTATTTATTTTCCAATTGGTTCAGACGTATGGAAAAGTGTATACGTGCTCAGCGTGAATACTTTGAAAAGATCAATACTTGTAATAAAGAACAAACTTTATAATTTTTGAGTGTCTAGTTTCTTTTGGCATGCCCCTCGTATATTTCATGTACAGAACTGACTTCTCTACAGATTTATTACAAGTATAGATGTACTCGTAAATCCTAATTCGAATTGCTTTGTGCTAAATTAACCATTTTTCGGTTTTTAGTTATAGTTTTTTCAACTTTCAATTCGGTTTTCATTTTGTTAAAAGTTATTTTTACTTTTAAAAGGTTTTTTTATGCGAATGCAAATATCTTAGCCAACCGTTACATTAATAAAGATAAGAAGGATGCTAGACATCACTATGAAAAATCAATTTTATAACTAACTAGCTGCTCAGTCTGCCTTTGCATGGATAACATAGTATTTACGCCTTCATTATTACAAAGCATTTATTTTTTCAGAAGTCAACTTCGTTTAGTTACTACGTTACTACGAATATTATGATACACCAATTTGTATTTTCGAAAGTCATATGTGTGGTTAATTTATCATGGTTGTTAAGGGTTGGGCAAAATATCATGGAGAAACCCACATTGATATGTTATACTTAGGCATGTGACAGTGTATTCGTACAAATCGGCGATAGGCCTGCCCCATATTACGTGCGTACACTGTCCAAGCAAAACGTGGGTACTCTGAACACCAGGTGACATTCTCACGTGAAGTTCAGAAGTATTAGTACCTCTGCCAATCCCTTTGGGGATAAATGGCGTAAACTTTTGAGTTTATTATTATACAAAGGAGGCTTTGATGATTTGAAAGTGACATGGACTTTGTAATATTTTAAGCGATGAAGATAGCTATCGTTGAGGAATAAATATTGCGGAAACATGTTTGCTAAATTGATTAAAACTAAATATCAGTGACGAATTACCTCCTAAATTATAATTGTAGTAAAATTTCGATCACCAATATGCAAATTTGTTGAAACAGTCTTGGAAATAGGCATATAATTATTTACGCAGGAAACACAAAAAAAAAAGTCTCAAGGACAATAATTTTCCCCGTTGTTAATTTATTTATCATCACTGCTCCGCTCCTGTTTGTTATAGCGTATTATTATAACAGTTATAAATCTACTGGAATAACCGAACTGTTCAACACAAAAGAACTTTTAAATTTTAATCCAATATCTCAAAACATCTCTATAATATCTCAAAACTAAAGGTTTTTAATATTTCTGTCTCCACTTACTAAGCGGTCGCATGTCAGACTAAACACATGGAATAAGTATGCAGCACGATGGAGTTATTATTTCCCAAACTATACGGTTGCAAGGCATGGCATGGAACTTAAATATTACCATATCATTGAATACACGCTAAATGGAAAAAAAAGTTATTTCACTCAATAAAACTATGGCGACTGAAGTGAACGAAAACTATAATAAGTTGTTGTTGTAACTGTAAGTTGTTGTTTTTAGTTAAATTGTTATAGGTAGAGATTTTTAATTGGCATTGCATTGTTTGCTTTATTGTTTAGAAAACTTATATGCCGTAAATAACTAACATAACATAAACGTTCACGCCGTTTATCCCCGAAGGGGTTGGCAGAGGTACCAATACTTCTGAACTCACATGGCAGCGCAATCTAGTGTCCAGAGAAGGTACCCACGTTTTGCTTAGACAGTACTCACGTGATAGGGGGCAGGCCTATCGTCGTTTTTTAGTACAACTCAGCCATGTGGGTTTCCTCACGATGATTTCCCTCACCGTTAACAACCATGATAAATTAATATTATATGCCGTAAATCTACCATTAAAATAAAATAAATTTTAAATATCGCTGCGTGTTTGGTTTCATATTTAAACTATTCAATTTAATAATTAACTAGCTTTTTGCCCGCGACTACGTCCGCGTGGAGTACATTTTTTGCATCCGGTTTACATTCAAAATACCAAAACACTATCTTTACTTCTGTTTTTTTTTTCTATTAATATTCCCGCGGACGTTGTAATAGATACAAAAACCATGGGTGCGAGACAACAGAATATGTGGACTCAGTAATATTGGAGGTAAGCTTATTCTTAATACAAATTTAACTAATCCAGTTATGGAAAATGTATGAGTTTTCGGTAAAACTTCAAATCGAAACCTTCAATTTGATACTTGAACCAATTTTCTAGCTCTTAGCATCGCGACACAGGCTGGTTCACAAAATCCACCCTCTCTCGTTTAATATATAAGGATTAAGATCAAAATCAGTGAGTGATATCAATATTCGATATACATTTCAATATACCACATGGGTTAAAATAATACTACCCCATTTTTTTCCTTGGGTGTTCGAAGGAAGCGACTAAGGGTATTCGGGTTTTGTAGTGATTATTGGGCAATACCGTAACGTCAGTCATGAACGGATCCGGCCCTCAAAAAAACATTTCAGCTTTAGACTCAATGGACCATAAAAATGTGAGGTCGTCGGTCGATTAGGGTTGTGGGCATGGCCGTCGTACCCATATGGCTGGATCCGCCCTTGACGTCAGTAGAGGACGACAACGGAGGCACATTCAGATCAAATCGAGAATTTACTCAAAAACGCAGGCGTCTGAAGTTCGAAGAACCAAAGGACATGTGATGATGAAATGATTAATAAAAGTAAATAAAGATCGAGAGGTTTGCCAAGGTTGTACAAAGTGGTGATTGACTAATGTTGTTAGTGTAGTATGGATCTATGTTTGTCCATATATGAATGTCAGATAGTTAGTGGTCAAACTACCGATCCCTGGGCTATTCCATGAGTTGCACCCCATATTTTCATTTAAAAATTATCAATTTTCGTTTTACAATAAGCTTAATCGCTTAGATATTATATAAAACAATAAATCTGTGGACTTATGTTACAATTGTGTAAGCTTAAGTTTACTGACCAAAAAAGTTTATCCTCCACAGAGGCTAGTTTTTTTACATAAAAAGTTTTAAAAAAGAACACTGCTCTCAAGACTACATCATTGTTTTCACATACATTAAATTATAACATTACTTTCAACCAGCATGTGCAGTAATTTACTTACAACTATTTGCCAAAACTAAACAAAGAACGGCGGACCTCACTTGAGTGTGAAAACATAAGGCGTAATAAGTCATCCAAACACGTCCCATACTAGCACAAAAGAGCATGAAAAAGCTGGCCTCGTATTTGAGAGTTAGACACATCGTCAGTAAATCGGATTAACGCGAAGTGCATCTGTGCATGAAATGCTCTCACCCGGCAGTATTTGAGCTGACTGTTACATTGTTACAGATAAGTATGTGCTTGGACATGACTCGATGGTGTTAGGGTGACACGGTACTTCATAAATGTGATATTTATGATGATGACTGCCAAAAATTTGAGCAATTATTTTCAGTTATTTTGTTGCACATGAAATGTGATTGTTTTTTAATTAAGAAAAGTTTGCGCAACTAACATCCAAGCCCCAGATTATCTCTACTTTCTTATTCATAATATTAGTATGTTATTATTTATGCTGCCAAGATACCTAAACAAATAAGTATTTTTTAATTCAATAAAGTTAAATCTTGAATAGTTGTCTCAACTGCATTGAATTTTTTGTAAACAAAAATATTTTCTTGTTTCTTTCATATCATATTTATCGTGATCGAACATCCTAATTTATAATTGCTTCCTTTTGATGAAGTCAAAATTTATCTAACTTATTTGAAACTCTAAATAGATATAAAAAAATGTATTAATATAACTCAATCTCATAAACTAAATCAGTTCAAAAATAAATAAAAATATTGCCCTATAAAGAACGAAACATGAGCAAATAAGTACACACACTCACACATACTGCTGTTTCAACTTATCGTTATATATAACGTAGAAAGCAAGAGATGTGCCTCATTCCTTTTATCTTAAATAGCTACGGGTGAAGACAATTTAATGAAATACTTAAGACCTTTCAAGTTTCATTAATCGCAGGTATCAAAGTTGTTTTCACCGTTGTAACAAACCAACAGTAATGCTAGTATTTAAGGCAAGCAATATTAGTATTGCTATAATTTAGTAAAAATATTTAATTAATCGTCATTCCATTAAAGAACAATTATCATCATTGAGCCTCTCTGGTCACTGCCAAGTAACTTTATTTTACACACATATTTCATATGCTACACATTACACATATCAGTGCTCTCTAAAGCGAAATATGGAGAGAATTTACCATGTTTGTGAATGCTGGTCAGTGCATCTTGATAAAACTTATAAACTGGTGTCACATCTGTTCATGTAAACTAGATATATAACCATATGAGGAATTGTTATGTTATGATCAAAATGTTTGATTATCAAACCCTGTTAACTCAAACTCAATGTTTTCGCCGTATATCCCCGAAAGGGTAACATAGCTACTACTACGCCGAAACCTTACACTAGTAAGTGCTAACTTTTGGTCGACTGCGTTTAATTCAATGGTTATGGGTAGGCCTATGGCTGGATTTTAAGAACACATAAATAGGTACAAATCTGCAATGTGGGCATCCCTTTTGTAGTTTTCACTCACTGATAACTACCTCGATAAATTAACCATCCATATGACTTAATAAAATGACACATTGGTTCTCAACTTTGGATTTAAATACGCTTCCCTGTATTCGAAACGGTGTTACAAACCACTGAGCTATCCCGCTTTCTCTCAGTTAACACTACGTCAAATACAATAAATTACAAATAAACTAATAATTTTGAAACTTTAACGACAATCATTGTTATTTGCTGTGTAGTGTCGGCTTAGAATAGCACTACCCCATTTCTTCCGGTGGGTGTACGTAAGAGGCGACTAACGGTATTGGGGCTTTTTAAGGGATTTTTGGGCGATGCGGTTGGAGACCCATCACCAACAACCTTTATTTTACCATCTTTTCCTTACTCAACTTTTCAAACGTGGCTGAGGTATTTCTAATTCCTTATCTCTGGCTACCCCTTCTAGGAATTTATAGACGTGAGTATATGTATGTATGTATGTAATAATTTTAAAACTTTAACGACAATCATTCTAGTTTCAAGTGTTAATCACATCAGACGACAACAATGTGAGACGTCTTTTCATCACGAAAACATACTTCTACCGAGCTCCTAAGCCGGACATAAAATTCATCATATATGTGGCACCTAGTTATGAGTGTGCAGTTTACGATGGTAATAAAAGATATGTGAACTTTACGTGTCCGCTGATGTCAGGAAACTATCACAAGACGGACATAACCGAACCGTATAGCCGTAATTTATTGTGGAAATGGTATCACGCGACCTAACCTATATGGCAAGTATTATTGTATTGTATTATCTTGGAGTATTGTTTATAAAGGTACCTTTATTTATAAAGATAGAGGCAATGTAGAATTATTAAGTTTTCTTTAAGTCAGTCCTAAAATAAATAAATCGTTAACAAACTTTGTTTGTGATTTTAAAAGATTAGAAAAAAAAACCAAAAGACGGTAATAGAAACGTCATTTAAATATTTTTTCTTTTATCATGAAACTTTTACTCAGAATGGAAATAATAGTAAAAAAAAATCGTGGGGGCCCAGCTAGACCAGACATCACGTATGCATCCCTAAAACCATAAGTCACCCCGTGCGAACCCGCGGGTAAATGGGTTTGTGATTTGCCGAGCCGACACCATACTGTCCTTAGGGTCCACGCGGACAATAAAAATGCAATTTTGCTTGATGCTCACTTATTTATATTAAATAGTCGCGATACACTTGACAACTCAATTCACTGATCCGCTCCGCGGTGCACCGCCCCCGCCGGTTGGCGTGTATGCCCCGCTCTCGTCTGATGACGAAGCGGCCGCGGACAGATTGAATGGCGCGAACAATTATAAACATCATTTTTGGTTTATTGTTACAATTATACAATATGTTTTCATATTTATCATATGTGGATGGATATCTGTATAAATAAAAATTAATTGAAGTATGTTCGAAATTTCTTTCAGCTTACATAGAAATACTCACGGCTATAAATCCCTAAAAGAACTTCCAGGGCTTCGGAATAAGAAATAACTTAGCAACCTTTGAAATCTGAGTGGGAATAGATTGTAAAATTAAAGGTTTTGGTGATAACTTTTGAAAAATCACTTAAAAAGCCCCTAAACCTTAAGTCGCCTCTTGCGATCACCTATTGGTATAAATAGAGTTTTGCTATTCTAAGCCGACACTACACAGCTTTCAGCAACACTTTCAGCTTGTTATATAAATGTTGTGTTATATAAAAATGAAGGTCGCATGGTGGTATACACTACCATTAGTGGAGCGAACTGTTTAAGAAAAGTCCACCTCACTAGAGAGGGTAGGTAGACTAAAAACTACAACTAATAGTATCCGGGAGCGATATATAGAAATAGAGAATAGATCCAAAAATTAAAATTCCCCCCCGGGGAATCTGATCCAACAATTGTGGGAGTCTAATGGGTAGAACACACCTATCATGCAGACAGGGGTAGGTTCCCGTATCCCGGCTTCGGTTTGGGCCTTCACTAATTTTGTCTTTTCTAAAGTGATATTTGTGATTGTACGAATACACTGTCACATGACAAAGTATAACTTAGCCGCGTGGTTTCCTCAAGATGTTTTTTCTCACTGAAAACAACTATGACAAATTCACCACCCATATGACTTTAGAAAAGAAAAAAATGGTGTTGGCTCGACCCGGGATTTGAAGCCTCATATTCTGCACGATAAACGGTGTTCTACCCACTCCACTGAGCTATCACAGTTGCTATGGTTTTCCTACGCATGTATCTATATTCAAAAGCATACTCATTGACACTTCATATTTAAAGTTATTGACTAAGGAAATAATTATTTGTACAGAATAACCTTAATCTATGAGTTTTAAATATATATACAAAACATAGAAATAATAATTAAACAATATAAAAATATTTTCAAAATCACTGCCGCTAGGGGGAAGGGTTCCCAAAAGGCTGTCTGCATTGCCCCTTTGTACGGCAATACTTATTCTTTGGGCAAAGTATGTGCCAGCCCTAGGATCCCCACTAGTTTCAATAAGGCGCGTAGATATATCCTTGAATAATCTACGCGCATCAGGACCCCATGGGCCGAGGGTCTCTACAGCAAAAGGAACAAAAATATGACTATTAAAGTTATTTGATGAATTAGTCTTCTTATTTTCTGCAGCTCAATGTTCCTTATCAAAATACCCGCTTTGTTTACAAAAACAAACGCAATTAACCAATCGCAATCGAAATGTGCGGCGGCGATGTAATTTCCAGTCATTCCTTCTTTATAACACCCGCCGTACCTGCTGTCGAGATTTACGATTTTATTCAATTCACCATCCCTGTAAATTACAGAGCCCAGATCCATTAAGTGCTTAAGTGCCTCCGGAGCACGAAATTGGGGATGATAATGGAAACGGGCTCCTCACGATGTTAATACGAAGCTTTACACCGAGCAAGCAATTTTACTGGTTATGATAATTAATAATACTGTCTGTTTATTATGGTCATCTCTGGATTAATAATGCATAATTATTTTGACAGGGATGTATATTGCATGCACTTTTTTATTACATTTTTGTTTTTGTAAGCTTCTTGGTAAAATTATGATGACTTTCATGTATTTAAACAAAGTGAAATAACAAAAACTATTGTTAATACAATTAGATTATTGTAATGTAGGTACTTTACGACTATGATAATATTTTACAATGTTAGTAATTTAAGTTATTGATTTAGGAACAGAGTAATGTATTTGACTTCCTGTAAGCTTCTTGGTAAGATTATGATGATTTGCATGTATTGATCCAAAGTGAAATAACAAGAACTAATGTTATTAGGATTAAATTTGTGTAATGTAGGTTGTTTACGACTATAAACATATTGTATAATGTTAGTGATTTAAGTTATTGATTTAGATAACAGAGTAATGTATTTGACTTCCTTTGTTTGGAATTGATATAAAAGGGCGACCATTTTCTAGTATGGAATCATTGTTTATTGAGAAATTGACTTGTAAACACGTTCAGTTGGAATAAAAACAAATAGCATCGAAACTTTCGTGGTTTGATTTCTCTAAGTTTATAACAGTTCAGAAGTGGGATGAAATCAAGAATATCACTAAATATTCACGCGCCTACAAAGTGTGACTACCTATTTTCTTCTTGGAAGACTTTCAAAAATGTCAAAAGATCAGCAGCAGCAGCAGCAGCCTAGTACCAGTGAAGGTGGTGATGGTGCACTGGAAAGATCACAGCTCACCTCAGTGGTAGACAGGTGCGAGCGTTCGCCATACTCTCGAAGGTTGGGTCATAAAGAACATGGCAAACGGCGACGTAGGAGCCGTTCCAGATCACGTTTCTCGCGCTTATCACGTGCGCGGTCGCGTTCTGAAGAATCCAGAGATTGTGCAAAACGGCGCCGGAGGACACACACGTCGAGAAGTTCGCGGAGCAACAGATCAAGGAGTGTTGGGAGTAGCAGAGAGAGGGGGCAACGTCGCAACACGTCCAAGAGAAAGCAACGTAGGTCGCCGCGGAGTCGACAGCGAGAAGGTTCGGGGAGTCAGCGGCGCAGGACTTCGAGGAGTCAGCGGCGCAGGACTTCGAGGAGTCAGCGGCGCAGGACTTCGAGGAGTCAGCGGCGCAGGACTTCGAGGAGTCAGCGGCGCAGGACTTCGAGGAGTCAGCGGCGCAGGACTTCGAGGAGTCAGCGGCGCAGGACTTCGAGGAGTCAGCGGCGCAGGATTTCGAGGAGTCAGCGGCGCAGGACTTCGAAGAGTCAGCGGCGCAGCTCATCGAAAAGAGAGGGGCGACGGCTTACCGTAAGTGTTTCTTCTAACGAATCTTTACCTCGCAACAGTCAACCGACCAAATTTGGTAATGATATAGGTATATCCAATGTTTCTTTACATGACGTAATGCAGTTATTAAAATTGTTGCCTGCTCCTACCTCGCAGAATCAGAATCATTTTGCAATGAATACAAACGCGGTCCCAGAGTTCGATCCCGCGAATAAAGAACAAACTATAATTGCATGGCTCAACAAAGTTGAGGAGTGTTCTTTGTTATACAAATGGTCAGAAACTCAGTTAATCCATTACGCGTTGCCAAAGCTAGTCGGGGTAGCTAAAATTTGGTTCCAGGGTTTGCCATCGCTAAATTTTACGTGGGCAGAATGGAAGGACAAACTAACCAAAACATTCCCAACAGTACAAAACTATGCTCAGTCGTTACACGAAATGTTAGATCGAAAAGTAAGGTTTAATGAATCATTAGAAGAATATTACTATCACAAAATAAATTTATTAAATCGGTGCGACATAACGGGAAAAAGAGCTGTAGATTGTATTATTTATGGGCTAGAAGATAAGGGAATGCGTTTGGGGGCTCAGGCTGCGAATCATTCCCAGCCTGAGGATTTGTTGATGTATTTCAAAACAATAAAAATTGAGGATGCAAAAGAAAAGCGCATGTCAATATTTAAAAAACGAACGGACGGTCAGAATAGTACCAAAAACAACGTGACGAGACCGGCCTCATTGAAATGTTTTAATTGTGATGAGTTAGGGCACCCGAGCTTTAAATGTAACAAACCATTGGTAACATGTAATATATGCAAACGATTGGGGCACCAAAGTATAAATTGTAGACGGTTAAATAAAGTCAAAAACAATGACATTAACCAAAAAGAGTCTGGTACATCTGTGTCCGAGGTAAAATTAGCTGGTCAGTTAGATAAGAAATATGTTTTGCCTTTACTGGTCAATGGAAAATCAAAGACTTGCTACGTAGACCTTGGCAGTCAGTGTACTTTGATGAGAATTAGCGATTTTAATGAGTTAGGGGAGACGTTAGACAAAACAAGTAATATACCATCTCTGAAAGGTTTCGGTGAATCATACATAGAACCCCTGGGAAAAGCTTCTGTCGAATTGCAGGTTCAGGGGGTGATAGCTTCTGTAGAGGTACTCGTCGTACCTGATTGTTTACTAAAACATGCTGTACTGTTAGGTCATACGTTTACCGAACAATCTGGCATTGTTATCATTAAAACTGATGAGAACTTAATTTTACATAAATCACCACAGTCATTCCAAGGAGAAAAAGTTAAACTTTTTATTGATGCTGACTCTGAAATAAGCTCTATGGAGGCTCTCCCGGTGAACATTGATAACGATGCCAACTGTAAGGTTTACGTTCGAGAGTCTGTAAGATCGATTGGTCCCAAAAAAAGGTACTACATCCTTCCGGGAACCTATGCTATTCATAATGGGAAAGGATGTGTCATGGCTATGAACTTGGGTAACGAATCTGTTAAGTTTAAGATAGGTCAATTATTGACAAGAGCTCATGTTACTCAAGATAAGGATTTCCTGGAAGTCAAACAAGTAGAATACGCAAATGAGCAAGTATTTTCTGATAGCATTCAAAGCGGTACCGATTTAAAGCCGGAGGATAAATCGAAACTAGAAAATTTACTGCTTAAATATAGAGATTGCTTCTCTTTTGGCTTAGCCGATTTAGGACTCACCAATTTATATGAAATGACTATTTCCCTCAAAGACAACACCCCTGTGGTCTACAGACCATACAGATTAGCCTATTCAGAAAGAAATAAGGTGAGGGAAATGATTAAGGAGATGTTAGATTGTGGAATCATTACAGAATCATCTTCACCCTACGCAAGCCCCGTCTTATTAGTAAAAAAAAAAACTGGCGAACAACGGCTATGTATCGACTATAGGGCGTTGAATGCAAAAACAATCAAAGAGCACTATCCGATGCCGAGAATCGAGGATCAGATAGATCACCTTGGGGGTAATAAGTATTTCATTACCCTGGACTTAGCGTCCGGATATTACCAGATTGCAATCGCCCCATCCTCTCAAGATAAGACGGCCTTTGTTACTTTAGATGGCCAATACCAGTTCACGCGTATGCCATTTGGATTGGCGAATGCGCCGTCTGTTTTTCAAAAGACCATAAATAAAATGTTAAAAGAGGTTAAAAATAATGAAGCTTTTGCATTTATGGACGATATTATTATCCCAGCCAATAATGTCGATGAGGGAATGGAGCGATTGGAAACTGTATTAAAACTCATAAGGCAAGCTGGCCTTACTCTTAAATTGTCGAAATGTCATTTTTTCTGCACCGAAATAGATTATCTTGGATTTGAAGTTTCGAAAGAAGGTGTAAGACCAGGCCAAAAGAAAACGGACGCAGTAGAGCATTTCAAACGCCCCAATAATCAACATGAAGTAAGGCAATTCATAGGACTGGCAAGTTTTTTTCGCAGATTTGTCAAGGGATTTGCTATAATGGCCAATCCTTTGACGAAACTTTTGAGGAAGGATGCTAAGTGGGACTGGGGTGAGGAGCAGGAAAAAGCATTTGCTCTTCTGAAACTCGAACTAGTAAAAAGACCGGTGCTTGCACTCTATGACCCAAAAGCTAAAACACAAGTACACACAGACGCGTGTAAGACAGGTGTGGCTGGAATTTTATTGCAGGAAGATGAGAAAGGTAGACAGAGAGCTGTTGCTTATTATAGTAGGCAAACAACCCCAGAAGAACAAAAGTATCACTCATACGAGTTAGAAACTTTAGCAGTTATTGCATCATTGAATAGATTTCGTGTTTACGTTCTCGGTATAAAATTTACAATAGTCACAGATTGCAATGCCATCAGGGCCACCCTGTCCAAAAGAGATATCATACCACGTATTGGCAGATGGTGGTTACAGCTGCAAGAATACGACTGTGACATCGAATATCGGCCGGGCAACAAGATGAGCCACGTTGATGCCCTGAGTAGAAATGCTGTACCAATCACCGATGAACCTGAGCCCTTATTTGATGTCCTAGTTGTAGAGACGGAGGATTGGTTGTCAACAATGCAAAATGTAGACGATGATATTCTGCATATAAAGCGTGTTCTAGAAGACCTTGATACACCAAAGATTGTAGATATCCATCAAAACTATAGATTGAAGAATGGAAAAGTTTACAGGGTAGTAGACAGTCAGTTAAAATGGGTAGTCCCGAAGGGGGTAAGATGGCAATTGCTAAAAAAGAATCATGACGAACTCGGGCATTTTGGAGTTGAAAAGACTTTGGATAAATTGAAGTCTCTCTACTGGTTTTCTGGAATGAACAAGTTCGTCAAAAAGTACGTTGCATCTTGCCTGGAATGTTCTTACTACAAAACACCTACAGGCAAAAGACAAGGTTTACTTCATCCAATCCCAAAAATCGAAGAACCATTTCACACAATACATGTTGATCATTTGGGACCATTCGTTAAAAGTAAATCGAAAAATACCTATCTCTTTGTAATAATTGATGCTTACACAAAATACATAACTCTTTACGCGGTGAAGAATACCAAAACAAAATCCACAGTAAAAGTTCTGAATCACTATTTCAGTTTGTTTGGGATTCCTTCCAGGTTAATTAGTGACCGTGGTACATCTTTTACAAGCAAAGGCTTCAAAGAATTCGTGCAAAAACTGGGGATACGGCACGTTCTAAATGCAGTCGCGACACCGCGAGCCAACGGTCAAGTGGAGAGATATAATCGAACAATTTTGGCTTCGCTGGCGGTTAAAAATCATAACTGCAAAGATAATGAATGGGATAGACATTTGGAAGAAATACAGTTGGGGCTAAATACCACAATCAATAAGGCCTTGGGTAAGAGCCCCGCGGAAGTACTTTTCGGTTTAAGGCTCAGGACAAAAGGGGATAGCATAGTAGCGTCATTATTAGACAATAGACAGACAGACAGTGATACTCAATCGTTAACTGAAATCAGGAATGAAGTGAGTGCGAAAATGTTAGACGAGCAGAACAAACAAAAAGAAAGATTTGATAAGCGTAGAAAACCTGCTAGGGATTATAATGTTGGCGATCTAGTACGGGTAGAACGTGATATTTGTAGTAATAATGGAAAATCTAAAAAACTGCTTCCAAAGTTACAAGGTCCGTATAGAATAATTAAAGTGCTAACTAACGATCGATATGTAATTGAAGATACTCCACTAACAAGAAAACAAAATAAAAGATATGAGGCTGTTGTTTCAGTGGATAAAATACATCCATGGCTAGCGTTTACCCAGGAATACCTAAATGATTCTGATGATGATGATGATGGAGTTTCAGTAGGAAATTATGATACTGTTAATAATAATGATGATTATGAAATTGGATCTGACAGTATGGAAGTATGAATTAATATTTATTATCGGTATTGAAACTTATGTAAATAATGATTATCTACTTGTAATTTTGATTATTGTTTTTTGTGGAATTTGCACACATGAGTCCTTATGACAAACGGGAGTGTGTAAATGAACTACTATTTATTGATTTGATGTATTTCAAGTATGTCCACAATGTTGTTAATTAAAATGAATCTACACACAATGGAGTCTGATAAGACAAATGGGAGTGTGTTAGATAATGATAGTTAGGCGCAATGAGGCGAGGTATGCCAACCAATAGAGCGCTGTTGTATATTGATTCCTAATGTTTTGAATTTTGGATATTAACCTATTTCTTTAGTCGTATTATATTTACATTTTACTGTTAGTATGAATTACAGTTATAACTACTTATTGATTATTATCTCTTGATTAATTGAGTTTATATAAGTCATAAATCGTAAATTGATGGAACAATTTATCATGTGTAAGATGGCCGAGCTAGTTTTAATAAGCTATGTAACAGAATATGAGCAATACAATATTGTAAACAAGTTAAACGGCTGACATGGTCGGTTAGTGTATAATGTGTGAATTTCTACAAAGATAAGCTTGTAGGTAAGGTAGGCAGAAATAAAAAAAAAAAAAAAAAAAAAAAAAAAAAAAAAAAAAAAAAAAAAAAAAGGTAGTAATTTTAGGAATATATATTTGTATCGAAGCGTGTAAGCAAAAGATATAGAATGGTTGCTTTTCTTTAACTTTGTAACTAACGAGAGGACTCGTCATATTATCAGAATGGCCGACTGTAAGCTTCTTGGTAAAATTATGATGACTTTCATGTATTTAAACAAAGTGAAATAACAAAAACTATTGTTAATACAATTAGATTATTGTAATGTAGGTACTTTACGACTATGATAATATTTTACAATGTTAGTAATTTAAGTTATTGATTTAGGAACAGAGTAATGTATTTGACTTCCTGTAAGCTTCTTGGTAAGATTATGATGATTTGCATGTATTGATCCAAAGTGAAATAACAAGAACTAATGTTATTAGGATTAAATTTGTGTAATGTAGGTTGTTTACGACTATAAACATATTGTATAATGTTAGTGATTTAAGTTATTGATTTAGATAACAGAGTAATGTATTTGACTTCCTTTGTTTGGAATTGATATAAAAGGGCGACCATTTTCTAGTATGGAATCATTGTTTATTGAGAAATTGACTTGTAAACACGTTCAGTTGGAATAAAAACAAATAGCATCGAAACTTTCGTGGTTTGATTTCTCTAAGTTTATAACATTTTGTTGCTCATAATTATTATATTAATAAAAAAAACTCATTTTTAACTAGTTTGATAATAATTTGTTTTGAAATGGTAATAGTGTAATTATGATATAGTTTATTAACTAATATTAATTTTACTTCACTAATAAAAATTATTCTGCCTATTAGAATAGCACTACCTCATTTCTCCCCGTGGGTGTTCGTAAGAGGCGACTAGGGTATTGGGGCTTTTTAAGATATTTTCGAGAATGCGGTTGAAGACCCTTCACCAAAAAAAAAACTATCACCTAAATACCTTTACGAACACCCACCGGAAGAAATGGGGTAGTGCTATTCTAAGCCGTCACAAAAATATAAGAAATTAAATATATGTGAGTGATATCGTTAAAACCACTGCAACAAAATATTAATGATTCTGAAAAGTAATTCAGCGATGGATAAATTGAATCACGTTTATGAATATTGGAAAAATTGGAGTCACTATATTTAAATTTAATCTGTTTCATTAATCAACTGGGTTGTTTTACTGATAAGTTTGAATTAATCATTTGAGTGATTCGAGCCAATATTTATACTGCATATTTTGCAATCTGCAAAAGGCTATGATAACTATAATAATATAAGTTTTAAACGGCGATAGGCCTGCTCCCTATCACGTGAGTACACTGTTTAAGCAAAACGTGGGTACCTTCTCTGGAAACTAGATGGCGCTTGCCATGTGAGTTCAGGAGTATTGGTACCTCTGCCAACCCCTTCGGGGATAAACGGCGTGAACGTTTATGTTATGTTATGTTATAAGTTTTCGAGGCAATTTCAGCTGGTTGGAATATAGTGTTATATATCATATACTCTACATGCATGTCGTTTTAAGGGATTGAGTTGATTATAAGTGTAGGTTAAGAGTTGCATTATCCCATTTTTTCCCGTGAATATCGCATAATATGACTAAAGCTACAGGGATTTTAATGGGTGATACGCTAAGAACCACATAATTGCAGATTATTTATCTGACCAGATTTTCATTTTAAACATGGAAGATTGGTTGACAGATTAATCATTTAAATGCTTTTGTGATTTATAGCCACGTTAAAAGGTTGGTGAGTAGTAAAATCCAAAAGTCTGATAATCTATACTTATAATAAATCTGTAGAGAGGTCAATTCTGTACATGGAATATATTTTCAAAATAACTATCAGGGGGTGATTAGGGATCGATACATCAGTATCGGCATCAGCCAAAAATGCAATAAGTAAAATTTTTGTCTGTCTGTCTGTCTGTCTGTCTGTCTGTCTGTCTGTCGGTTTGTATGTTCCTTATGGAAACAAAAACTACTCGACGGATTTTAACGAAACTTGGTACAATTATTCTTCATACTCCTGGGCAGGTTTTTGTATATTTTCCAGCAGAATAGTAAAGGGGAATTTTGGGAAATTTTGAGAAAACGGGAGAAGTTACTCCATTTTTTAAGCTTCCCTCGCGTGTGCAGCCTTAATGGTCAAAGTTACATAGAAATTACGTATGACGGAAATATTCTACATAAAATTATCTAAAAAATAATCCTCAGCAGTTTATGTCTATCTTTTACGGTTGACTCACAATAACACGTGTAATTCCTAATAGCTTAGCAGTTCGGAACATTATGATTATATTTGTTTACTCTTACGTTTATAATACTCTCAATCACCCTTATTTCAAAAGTTAACATTATTACCTACTCAATAAAAAAAGAATCATAGAAATCGGTGTAGAAACACCAAAATTAATAGTCCCAACATAATAGTCGCACGCGATCAAAACCAAATCCTTAGTAATTTACATATTACGTACTAGATGGCGCCAGTAGTTGCATCAATTAAAACCTAAAAATTAGCTTAATTTCGGAGATATTGATCTGAACCGATCATAAAAGCGCTTTCAAAATCACAAAGTAACACTATATTCAGACATGAGTGCTGTAAGTTGTAATAAAGGCGCTAATTTCATAACGCTTGAGCAGTGATTGAAGAAACCTCCAATATTTTTAAAACTACGCTACCCGTGCGAAGCGGGGCCGATCCACTAGTTTTTGAATAAGACTGGTGACGTGACGGAGGGACAATAAGTTATGTTGATAAATGGAAGAAACAAACATGCTTTGTTATATGCGAGCTACCTTAAACTATTATTATGTATCGATTTTTATATCAAACAAGGGACGTACTTCTTTAAAATAAATTGAAAAAGAAGCATGTAGTTTCACCTCGTGATGGATTTCAGTTCTCATAGTTGTAACTCAGAGCAAATGATCTGTTATTAGCATTACAGGCTTTAAATAGGCAGTATATTTTATATATTTTTTTGCAATCGATAGTTTAAACTAAAACTGTCATCTTTTTTACGTCCAAAAGCAATTAGGTATGAGAAAGAACAGTTTCTTGCCTCCAAACTTGGACAATAAAGAAATACTCATTTCTCACACACTGAGCGTTACTGCACAATGGGCAAAGTTTGAGAAAGCAATCGGCTCGTATGGCTGTTACGAACTGGCTAATACTGGCTGGCTAGCGGTTGAAATACATAAAAAACTTATTCTTTCTTGTATATCGAGACTAGCGATGAAAATTCCGAAAGAAACAAATTGTTTTTTCTGTCGAAAGAAACGATTTATCGTTTTTTACCGTTTTATTCGTTTGTTACACTGAAATTTATAATAAAAAACTCTTGGGAAAAAAACAGTTTTATTGAAAGTTTTGCCGTTTTTTTCGAATATGAAAAAAACAATTGAAAAAAACAAAAAAAAAACACTATTGAAAAAAACGTATGAAAAATTATCATTCTGCCAAATTAAAATCAGTAAAGAGTTCGGATTATTATTACTTTAAATTGGCCTTACTTTAGCTCACTAATCACATACATACTCTCTTTCGCTTTCAGAAGAATCAGTATTACAAATCTCTAACTCATATGATATAGATTGCATTAAATGTAAATTGTATACAAGCTTATCAACTCTTTCTGGAAGTAGTCGATTTCTATCTCTCGTATGCGTTCGACCAAATATAGACCAGTTTCTTTCAGAGGCCGCAGACGGACGGAACGATTGCACGAACTGAGTGTGGTCTGTCTGACTGTCCGGAATGAGCGCATTACAACAATAAAAAATAGTTTTATCTACCCTCCAACTAATAATAAAAACATTCTACTAAAAAAACAACAATATGTTTCCGTTTTTTTCATATTTTTCGGTTTTTTTCCGTTTTATAGATAAAAAACAAGAAAAAAATTATTTTTATTTTTCTTGAAACTTTCGAATAAAACTTGCATAAAAACGAAGGAATTTGAAAAAAACGGAAAAATTTCTCGCTTTTTTCAACGCTAATCGAGACAGAGATAAGTGAGAACTTTTTAGAGGAAAAATATATGTTGCTTTTAAAATAAAGGGTACGATCAAACCAAGGCAGGCTTTTATGATTCTCGAGCATTAGAAATAAAAAATAAGTGTTTATTTTAAAACAATTATTTTTGAAATGAATAAGTTAATATTCGTTTTATCGGATATTTAAAATGTGCACATAAAAATGAATGAATTGAATTTTAATTACTGCACTTGGGTTCAAATAACATTACATTACATTATCCTGTTTTTGTGTTTGAGATTTTTAAAAAAAAACTATTACATTCAAGTGCTCCATGTGAATACACCATCACAACTTTTTTATAAGAATTACGTCATATATAAATCTTAGTTTTGTTTAATTTCTAAAAATTAAATAACATACATACATACATATATATATATATATATATATATATATATATATATATATATATATATATATATTTACTCACGGCTATAAATCCCTAAAAGGGGTAGCCAGAGCTGAGAAAATAGAAATTACTAAGCCACTTTTGGAAGTTGAGTAGGGGAAAAGATGGTAGAATAAAGTTTGTTGGTGGTGGGTCTCCCACCGCATCGCCCAAAAATCCCTTAAAAAGCCCCATTTCCTTTAGTCGCCTCTTACGTACACCCACCGGAAGAAATAGGGTAGTGCTATTCTAAGCTGACACTACACAGCTTAAATTAAATAAATTATACTTTATATTTAAGTTTTTTTTTGTCTTTTTTTCTGAGGTATTGTAGTGTCAGGTTACAACATTATTCAAATAGAACAGACGACATTGTCACATGATGTCCACAGCTATTAGTACCTCTTCCACCGTTTCGGGATAGAAGTCATGAATATGAGTTTAAATTTAAGGAAAAACATCACGAAAATATCATAATAGGATCAGTGCACATAAATTTAGTGTAAAAGTCTCCCGTTCGTGTGCGCTGTTTATATTGGGCAAAGATAAATTATTCACCTAGGTAATTTGCCTGCAGTGCTAGCACGAGCCGTGTTTAAACTAGTTATCGCGTGGGATATAGCAGCCATCTCTTACGCACTTACTTAGTATCGTATACTGCCATATCATTCTAACCGTTATCGTGTCGATATAATAGCGCTTGTGCTGGCCCTTCTGGATGCATAGTGCAGGTTAACCCAAATATTGCAGCGATTTGGTGTATATTGGATGTTAGTTGCAGGCGAGTATATCCGAAATCGAACGAGCAAGTACTTGGCATATGCTATTGAAAGTTTTAATAAGATAAATAAGAATGGTTTAGGAAAATAGAAAGTTACCCAATGGTGCTTCTATAAGGGCTAAGAATAAGACAAAAGATTTATTTATTTGAAAAACATACATACATACATACATATACTCACGGCTATAAATCCCTAGAAGGGGTAGCCAGAGCTGAGAAATTAGAAATTCCTCAGCCACTTTTGGAAAGTTGAGTGGGGAAAAGATGGTGAGATAAAGGTTGTCGGTGATGGGTCTCCAACCGCATCGCCCAAAAATCCCTTAACAGCCCCAATACCGTTAGTCACCTCTTACGTACACCCACCGGAAGAAATGGGGTAGTGCTATTCTAAGCCGACACTACACAGCAAATTATTTGAAAAACTTACAGCTAATTACAGAACAACATAAGAAACAATACATAAAATCAATGCCAATTAGAAGTTTTCACCAATAGATGATGCAAGCGGCAAAAAAATGGCCAAGTGTGAGTCACTCTCGTCCGTGTAGGATTTTGTAGTAGAAAATATAAGTAAGCGAAGCAAATATAATAAAAAGCGTTTAATGAGCCGGAATACTTTGGCAAACTTAAATTTGTTTTTCATATTTTTTGTATAAAATACAAAGTTACATTACACAACAAAAAGTATCTCATATATAAAAACTTCGATACAGTGACTTAAATCCTTACTCCCCTAGTAATAAACATAGTTTACACTCTACTTACGACTGCGACAATTTTTTTTTTTTTTTCATTTCATTTCATTTATTTTTGCAATCCATAAAGTTGTATACAGCTGTTATATCATTTACATTAGTATTTATGGACCCTGTCGGGTATAGCAAAATGGAAGAGAGGATTAAACAATTATCTTATCAATCTGTCATTAATAATTATTTATTATATCCATCATAGTAAGTATTAGAAATGTCAAGTCATAGTAATAATACGATTTATTCCACTTATGTCATAGTAATAATTTTATAAATGTCAAAACTAAATATTTTATTTATTATATATATATATATATATTATTATTTTTTGAGTAAATATTAATAATGTCATTTTTATTTGGTCAATGGCTATTCGAATAAGTCTAATAAAATATAATTTATTTCAATGTTTCGTCGTTTAAGAATTCTTTTACCGAGTAATAGCATTTTTTTATAAGTAGTTTTTTCAACTGTTGGGGAAATTTATCATTTTCAGTTCTTTTGAGTTTATTGGGCAACTTGTTGTAAACATTTATTGACATTATGTGTGCGTTACACGACTGCATGTGTAGGCGTGTAACCGGCATCTGCAATTTGTTTGGGTGTCTCAGTATGTATGGTGTGTCTATATCTTTTCTTTTAGTGTATAAATGTTGATTTTCACGAACGAATTTACAAATTTCTAGGATATATATACCTGTCAATGTAAGTATGTTATATTTAATAAAATAAGGCCTACAAGAATCCGATTCTGTGATATTTGCAATAATTCTTATTAGTTTTTTTTGCATTAAAAATGAATGAATTGAATTTTAATTACTGCACTTGGGTTCAAATAACATTACATTACATTATCCTGTTTTTGTGTTTGAGATTTTTAAAAAAAAACTATTACATTCAAGTGCTCCATGTGAATACACCATCACAACTTTTTTATAAGAATTACGTCATATATAAATCTTAGTTTTGTTTAATTTCTAAAAATTAAATAACATACATACATACATATATATATATATATATTTACTCACGGCTATAAATCCCTAAAAGGGGTAGCCAGAGCTGAGAAAATAGAAATTACTAAGCCACTTTTGGAAGTTGAGTAGGGGAAAAGATGGTAGAATAAAGTTTGTTGGTGGTGGGTCTCCCACCGCATCGCCCAAAAATCCCTTAAAAAGCCCCATTTCCTTTAGTCGCCTCTTACGTACACCCACCGGAAGAAATAGGGTAGTGCTATTCTAAGCTGACACTACACAGCTTAAATTAAATAAATTATACTTTATATTTAAGTTTTTTTTTGTCTTTTTTTCTGAGGTATTGTAGTGTCAGGTTACAACATTATTCAAATAGAACAGACGACATTGTCACATGATGTCCACAGCTATTAGTACCTCTTCCACCGTTTCGGGATAGAAGTCATGAATATGAGTTTAAATTTAAGGAAAAACATCACGAAAATATCATAATAGGATCAGTGCACATAAATTTAGTGTAAAAGTCTCCCGTTCGTGTGCGCTGTTTATATTGGGCAAAGAGGGGTATACGTCGATGCTGTGTTCGTAAGCGACAACTATATTTGAAATATTTGCATGATCCCACAAATAAAAAACTAAACCACAATAAATTGAAATTGTACTCATCTACACTAAAAAAAGTGATGGGGTCTGCACAAAGATTAAATAATATGCGGTATTTAAAGCAATCTAAAAATCTAAACAAAGCATCGTGGACATTAATTAAAAATAATTTTGAACAAGAAACACAAAAACCTGACATATGCGAAATTAAACTTGACGATAATAAAATAATTAATAATCCAATTGATATAGCGAATATTTTTAATGATTTTTTTGTTAATTTGACATGTGTAATAAACGATTTTAATATAAATAATGTAAATATACCTCGTAACCCTAACTCAATTTTTTTGACTCCTACAGACCCAAATGACATTAATAAAATAATAAAACATCTTAATAATACATCTGCCACCGGGTACGATCATATACCAACATTTTTATTAAAAAAATGCTCTACACAATTGACAATTCCAATAACCCATATAATAAATCAGTCTCTAACAGAAGGAACTTTTCCTGATCGTCTTAAATTATCCATAATTAAACCTTTGCACAAGTCAGGTGAACGTAATATTTTAAAAAACTACAGGCCAATCGCACTTATACCAGTGATCTCAAAAATATTTGAAAAAGTGATGCATGATAAATTATGCAGTTTTTTGACAGCTCATTCGATATTGATCCCAAACCAATATGGCTTTAGAAAGGGTTCCTCTACCACCTTAGCCTGTTTTAACTTATTAAAGGATGTAACAGATTGTCTTAACTTGAAGTTACCAGTAATTGGTATGCTGTTAGATATGACAAAAGCATTTGATTTTGTTCATCATCCCACAGCATTAGAAAAATTCGAAAGATACGGTATAAGAGGACAAGCGTATAATTGGCTAGAAAGCTATCTGACAAATAGAAAACAATGTGTGGAAATTTGTAGTATCCAGAATAAACATCTTAATGTCTTTCAATCAGATAGTAAATCTCTTAAATGTGGCGTACCGCAAGGTAGTATCCTTGGCCCTCTTTTATTTTTACTATATATAAATGACTTGTCACAGACCACAGCGAATAAATGCATTCTTTACGCTGACGATACTACTATACTTATAAAATGCAAAAATTTGGATACATATGAATATGACATTAATCTTACTTTAAATAATATAATTCTTTGGCTTAAAAATAATAATTTGCAATTAAATTTTAATAAAACTGAATTTATACAATTTAGGACATATCGGAGACAACCGCTTAATTTAAAAATAAATTATGACGGTCAAACTGTAAAGGAAGTCGAATCGACAAAATTCTTAGGATTCACTTTGGATTCTTTTTGTGATTGGAAAACTCACGTAGACATCATCTGCACAAAACTGGAGAAGTACTTATTTGTCATCTACCGTATAAGGTTTGTCATATCAGAGGGTGCCGCCCTTACCTGCTATCACGGATATGTGTCCTCAGTTTTACGATACGGAATCATACTTTGGGGTAACTCTGTTGACTCAGATAGAGTTTTCAAAATTCAAAAAAAGTGTGTTCGTATACTATGCGGTGCTGACTTTTTGGATAGTTGCGTACCGCTATTTAAAAAGTTAAAAATATTACCGTTTCCCTCGCTATACATTTATGAGACTTTAATTTTCGTTTACAAAAATCCAAAATTGTTTACCTTAAAACCGCCAAAAATTAGACCCCAACGGGGTAATCACAATATGCAATACGAGCATTCTGCTGCAAAATGTCTGGCTATTTGCCAGCGAAATTGTTACGAAATGTCCATTACATTATATAATACTATTAGTGACGACACGAAAAAATTGACATTTAATAAATTTAAAACTGTATTATTTAATTATTTGATTGACAATTGTATATACTCTGTGAAAGACTTTTTAGAAAAATGTAATATTTGATGAAAAATTAAAGCTTTACTATTTTATTAAATGTAACCAATTTTAAACCAATGTAATAAGTATTTACACGCCGCAAGGTAGAACAAGATGAACTATTTAAAAAACCTACCACCTTATTTAACTCTTGTTTCTCGTAAATAAACGCTTTTTATTTTTTTTATTTTTTTTTAAGATAAATTATTCACCTAGGTAATTTGCCTGCAGTGCTAGCACGAGCCGTGTTTAAACTAGTTATCGCGTGGGATATAGCAGCCATCTCTTACGCACTTACTTAGTATCGTATACTGCCATATCATTCTAACCGTTATCGTGTCGATATAATAGCGCTTGTGCTGGCCCTTCTGGATGCATAGTGCAGGTTAACCCAAATATTGCAGCGATTTGGTGTATATTGGATGTTAGTTGCAGGCGAGTATATCCGAAATCGAACGAGCAAGTACTTGGCATATGCTATTGAAAGTTTTAATAAGATAAATAAGAATGGTTTAGGAAAATAGAAAGTTACCCAATGGTGCTTCTATAAGGGCTAAGAATAAGACAAAAGATTTATTTATTTGAAAAACATACATACATACATACATATACTCACGGCTATAAATCCCTAGAAGGGGTAGCCAGAGCTGAGAAATTAGAAATTCCTCAGCCACTTTTGGAAAGTTGAGTGGGGAAAAGATGGTGAGATAAAGGTTGTCGGTGATGGGTCTCCAACCGCATCGCCCAAAAATCCCTTAACAGCCCCAATACCGTTAGTCACCTCTTACGTACACCCACCGGAAGAAATGGGGTAGTGCTATTCTAAGCCGACACTACACAGCAAATTATTTGAAAAACTTACAGCTAATTACAGAACAACATAAGAAACAATACATAAAATCAATGCCAATTAGAAGTTTTCACCAATAGATGATGCAAGCGGCAAAAAAATGGCCAAGTGTGAGTCACTCTCGTCCGTGTAGGATTTTGTAGTAGAAAATATAAGTAAGCGAAGCAAATATAATAAAAAGCGTTTAATGAGCCGGAATACTTTGGCAAACTTAAATTTGTTTTTCATATTTTTTGTATAAAATACAAAGTTACATTACACAACAAAAAGTATCTCATATATAAAAACTTCGATACAGTGACTTAAATCCTTACTCCCCTAGTAATAAACATAGTTTACACTCTACTTACGACTGCGACAATTTTTTTTTTTTTTTCATTTCATTTCATTTATTTTTGCAATCCATAAAGTTGTATACAGCTGTTATATCATTTACATTAGTATTTATGGACCCTGTCGGGTATAGCAAAATGGAAGAGAGGATTAAACAATTATCTTATCAATCTGTCATTAATAATTATTTATTATATCCATCATAGTAAGTATTAGAAATGTCAAGTCATAGTAATAATACGATTTATTCCACTTATGTCATAGTAATAATTTTATAAATGTCAAAACTAAATATTTTATTTATTATATATATATATATTATTATTTTTTGAGTAAATATTAATAATGTCATTTTTATTTGGTCAATGGCTATTCGAATAAGTCTAATAAAATATAATTTATTTCAATGTTTCGTCGTTTAAGAATTCTTTTACCGAGTAATAGCATTTTTTTATAAGTAGTTTTTTCAACTGTTGGGGAAATTTATCATTTTCAGTTCTTTTGAGTTTATTGGGCAACTTGTTGTAAACATTTATTGACATTATGTGTGCGTTACACGACTGCATGTGTAGGCGTGTAACCGGCATCTGCAATTTGTTTGGGTGTCTCAGTATGTATGGTGTGTCTATATCTTTTCTTTTAGTGTATAAATGTTGATTTTCACGAACGAATTTACAAATTTCTAGGATATATATACCTGTCAATGTAAGTATGTTATATTTAATAAAATAAGGCCTACAAGAATCCGATTCTGTGATATTTGCAATAATTCTTATTAGTTTTTTTTGCATTATAAATACCTGAGACGAGTGGGTGCTATTTCCCCATAGTATTATGCCGTAGCTCAGCCAGGAGTTCGCATATGCGAAATAAGTGATACGCGCGGTTTCGGTACTAGTTGTTTTCTTTATTTCTAGCAAAGCGTACGCAAAGCTACTTAATTTGGATTTAATTCTACTAACATGAGATTTCCAATCAACATGGGAGTCAATGTTAATTCCCAATAATGTTGCTTCATTTACTACGTTAATTTTTTCCCCATCATAAGTAAAATCTATGTCAATTTTCTTCTTCTGAGATGTATGAAAGGCTATTAATTTTGTTTTTTGCGCATTTATTTCCAAATTATGTTTGTGTAGCCAATTCGTTAGGGTTTCAAATAGTGAGGTCAGTTTATTATTTAAGTCTACATTATTTTGGCAAGGAAGCATTATAGATAGGTCATCAGCAAAGAGTGTGCAGTGAACGTCTTTTATTATTTTGGGAAGGTCGTTTATGTAAATTAAAAACATCAAACACCCGATTACACACCCCTGGGGTATTGATGCTCTCATTGTTTTGAAATCTGATTGAATAAATTCTATTTCTTTGGTTTCGTAGTTGTAATATTCAATTTCGACACATTGTACTCGGTTCTGCAAGTATGATTTAATTAATTTGAGAGTATTTCCGCGGATTCCTACACCATGAAATTTGGTTTCTAATATATCATATTGAGCTTTACATTTGCACAGTTTCTTTCCTCTTCCGTCTCCGAGTCGGATGGTAGTTGCCTAACAGGAGTATTTGTATTATCAATCTTAGGCTGTTTTGATATACACCTCGGGCATTTCCATTTGTCCTTATGTTCGCTTGTCATCGTGTTATAAAATCTTACTTCGGGCACATTAACGCAATCAATGTGGAATTTGTGCGCACATTTTGAGCATGTAAGGAATCTCCTGTCTGTTATATTCTTTAAGCATGCCCCGCATAGCGTTTTGTTTTGTGGCTCCATCTGTGCTATTATGTTTACACTATTTTCTTCGATCTTCTTTCTTTAATCTTCGAATAAATATTTGTAAAAGTTCTTTGTTTGGTTACTAGGTGGCGCTAAGATTGTCAATTTTGCGGTAGATTTAAATATTTTTAATGATGTGAATTTAATAAAAATATTTAAATTGTTTGATGATTCGGCACACTAATAACACACTTCTCAAGGAGTTTGACTTAGTCATAGATTCTTTTGATTCCTTAGAGTCACAGTTGTTCCAAGTGTCACTTATTTTGTTTAAGTACTGGTGAGTCGGTGGTAATTTCCGTTACACTTATAATTTTCAAGATTTTGTTTCACTGCGTTATTATTTCACTTTGTCTTCACTTCCACTTATACATTATAGAATTTATTGAAATAACACACATTTAAGCGTAACAAGACTTATAATTTATATTATTTTTAAAAATTTATATGAACAGTCGATATTGATGACGTCTCGGCCGTTCTCTCTCCCAAACAAAAGTAAAGTTACAAAATTTAAATTGTTGATACTACTACTCTACTTCCTTAGTTGTTATTTTATTTTACTTTATTTTAATTTATTAGACGTGTAAATTTCCATATCTTAAAATCTTCCAATAGTGGCCAATAAATGTCTTTAAGCTCTGGCTACTCTAATAAATAAAGGATAAATAAAGGAAAGAAAAATTCCAACACAGGCGGGAATTGAACCTGCGACCTCGGTTATACGCCCCAATTGAGCTACCGTGTCAATGGCTGCCAGTGCGGAATTCTTCTATCCTTTCTTTTACACTTTTAAGTAGTGTTTGCGTTCCCTACCTTCTCTTTTTGGAGATTCATAGCCACGAGTATAGGTAAGGTGTCTGTTCTAGATAGATACCCAATCTTTGACTTTTGTATTAACGCTACGCGGATAAAGATGTTTACACTTTGTATTGTACCAGCCCTCTTGTAAAATTGCATGTGCACAACAGGGTCCATATTTATTACTGTACCGTGACTGCAACAACTATTTGTATACTATGATATGCAATAAAAGTTTGAGTTTGAGTTTATATAAATATATTGGAAACTAAATTGTTTTATACAAAACATGTAACGGTTCTTATTTTAAGTTTGTTATTATTTCTACATATTCATGAGTTCAGTCTAACAGAAGTAATGAAGTAGAGCCCCGAAATATAACGTTTCAGTAATAAAACATGGACGGTGAAAAGGTTAATAAGATACAGTATGTTAATATTGTCAAAAATAACTTTATTAATGTTGATGCACGGAAACCAGAAGAGTTAACATCTTCACGAACAACCTTAATATCTTTGCTGGAAATAATCAGCTTCTAATGGATGAGGCATGTTTAACAGGTTTGACAATAAAATTTTGTATATACACAGTCCTTATCCGTGTATTATTTTGCCGTGTATTGCCGGCTTAGAATGTCGCTACCCCTTTCTACCCAAGGGTGTCGTAAGAGGCGACTAAGGGTATTGGGGCTTTTTATTGGCTTTTTGGGCGATGTGGTTGGAGATCCATGAACAAAAACCTTTATTTTACCATCTTTTCCCCACACAAATTCCAAAAGTGGCTGAGGAATTTATAATTCCTTAGCTCTAGCTACCCCTTCTAGGGAATTATAGCCGTGAGTATATGTATGTATGTATGTACAGTCCTTATCGTCTCTTAAGGGTTTTGTTAACTACTTTAATCGGAAACCTAAAAAGTCTCGACCATCTTCCACCTATTCGTTTTTCTTATACAGCTATTTATATTCAGAACAACAAGAGAATAAATTGAAATGATAATTTGGAGAGGATTTCTAAAAACCTACAAATACTGGAAAAACTATCTGTAACGTAATGTATTAATTGATCTAAAAACTATTAATCAAGTCTGTAGGCATGAGCGCTTGTGCTCTCGTTTTTTTTTCTCTAGACATTAAAAAAAAAGAACAAATAATTAAAATTCTAGTTGAATTTTACTAGAATTGAATTGGAACAACGATATTTCTGCATATCATATAGGCTTACAAATATATATTCCTGATCTCTGCTTGCTACTTACGAGAAATCGTCCTATTCTGAAAAATTTAAGGTATTTACTTGACTTCTCAATAGCGTAGGCAAACTTACAGTTGTTTGTTCAAGTCAGTAATGTGAGTCTGTTACCACAAAATGAGTGTGATTGGGCGCGGGGAACTTTTTACCCCTTGAATGGTGAAAATATCTCATTTTGAGTAAAGTGATCATTATTACATTAAGTCTGAAAGAGTATAAATACTAATGAGTTGTTGACTCAGCATTCGCCGCAGTATGTAACTTTTCGCGTTCCTCAACAACAAAATTAATTACAATAACGTCAGTGTAACTTTCGGGTAGGGTTGGTTTCTTGCCCTTCAGATAATTGCAGCTAATTGAGTTTCATGTTTCCTAGTAGGAAGCCGAAGGGTTAATCTCTTATTTTGTCTAGTCTTGTTACAGCAATTTTTGTTATTTGAGAACGGTTTTTTCTCAATAACAATCTAGGTGCTGTTGGAACTAATTTCAAGTGAAAATACATACATATACTCACGGCTATATTTCCCTAGAAGGGGTAACCAGAGCTAAGGAATTATAAATACCTCAGCCACTTTTGGAAGTTGAGTGGGGAAAAGATGGTAAAAATAAAGGTTTTTGGTAATGGGTCTCCAACCGCATAGTCCAAAAATCCAATAAAAAGCACCAATACCCTTAGTTGCCTCTTACGACACCCGTGGGTAGAAAAAAAAAAAAAAAAAAAAAAAAAAAAAAAAAAAAAAAAAAACTTCTTTATTTACTAAAAATACAAATTTACAATTTAAATTTACATTTGCCCTCGCACTAGGCTAAGCCTGTATCGCGAGGACCAATTTTACTGAACACATATAAAGGTTAAATTTAATAAAAATTAAAAACTATATTACAAATTTTAAAAAGGTTTTAAAACAAAATAAAAAGTATGCAAGTATAAAAGGGGAATGGAAGTAAAATAAAAATATAAGGTAAAACGTCATGCAGCTGTGCTATGTGTGTACGTGTGTGTGAGAGCGTATGAATGTGTGTGTGAGAGGGTATGTATGTGTGTGTGAGAGCGTATGTGTGTGTGTGTGTGTGTGTGAGAAAGGTTTAACTTGTTACTTTCAGCAGTGCCTCGCAGTCCTCGTAACTCATGTCCAATAACATTTTAAAAACTACTTTCTTACATTCATAAGCGCTTCCGCTTACCACAGTGTCCGTCAGTTTGGACAGTTTATTATAAATGAAGGGTGATAGAAACCTAAGGAAGCGTTGGCCAAAGGATGTATTCATTCTCGGGACAGTCACACCACAGACTCGCTTCTTGCTATTAATCTGTGATGTAATTGTTTTGTTGAATGTTGAAGAAAGGAGTAGCGACATTCTAAGCCGACACTACACGGCAAATATGATAAAATAAAGTGAGACATTATACATGATAATATTTATTTTAATTCTATAGATCGTACTACTACTATTTGGGATTTATAGCCATGAGTATATGCATGCATGATTCGATATTTTGTCGAAGGTAAAAACATAACTATCACTATATTTTAACGTGCTTTGTTGTTTTCGTCAGTATTTATGTATGTAAGTAACAACAATATTGGAATGTTTACAGTTATATAGTTTAAAATGGTCATTCTGGGAAGTTTTCGGGTTAAAGAAAGTAAAATAACGGATATATTGTGTTTCCTAACCGCATCAGCCATCAATCATATTAGAATTCCCAAATACCTTAATTTTGTGACGACGTAGTTATATTATAAGAAATAAGTAATACTATTTGGAACTGACACGGTATAGGCTTTTATTGTTAGTTATTAAAGAGCGAGTTTTTGTTACTTTAGGCACAGTCCGCTCAATATAAGACTAACTTACAAACATATACTCAAGCTCTTTATTCCCATTTGGTTGCTACACCTCTCTTATTATCCTCACTTTGATAATTCTTCCCTTTGACTTATTTACTTAACTTATAAACTTCTTACTTTTAATTAATAGGACAAAGTAAGATTTAATAATTATAAATTTTAACTTAAAGTAAAAAACATATTTGAATATACATATACTTATAATTATCTGGCTAGGATATATATTTCATAATTTAAATTAAGTTTATTACAATTGATCTTATATCTTCGGGCGTGTTTACAAAATGGACAATATATATTAAATATATTTTAGCTAAATTTCACATCAAAAAAATACCTTACAACCCAAGCTTATTAGTAAAAGTTTCATGATCAAAAGTGGCTGACTGCGGAAAAATTTGTGCATGTTCTGGCGCACTTCCAAAATCAGTGACTTGAACTAGTTAACTGCGTCCTCGAGCGAACTTATTAAACGAATCCTTAGTATATCTTTAAATTTGGGAACTCGCGTATTCTCTTTGAGAATGTAGAAGAGCCACTTAATCCTAATTTCGGAAGTGCAGTGCAATATACTATTAAGCTTAAGATGTATGGGTGGTTCTGTTGTCAGTATTTTTTTAGATGATGATGAATTGTCATGTAAATATAGAATGAAAGAGAGAACTCTTGTAGCGGTACATACACACATACATACATATACTACGGCTATAAATCCCTAGAAGGGCTAGTCAGAGCTAAGGAATTAGAAATTCCTCAGCCACTATATACATAAATATAAAAATATACTTATGCTTTCACCAACAACTTTTCGCTGCTTTCATATTATTTTCAAAAATTCAAAAAACATGATTGTTGGGAAAATGCGTTTAAAGAGTTTTGAGCCTCTGTATTTTCACAAAATCGGTCATAATTAAATTAAACTAATAATAACAAAATCATATAACTTTATAAGTGCATGTCCATTAAGCAGGAAATGTCCATATATTATTTAAACTCGAAATCTTAATTTTTATAGATGTGCCCCTATAATATGAAAGCAGCGTTTTGTTTCACAATCTTTTTCCTTACTAATCTTGTTTTAAATACGAGTCCTAAGTGTCAAAAATACATTAAACTAAAAACCTCTCTTTATTAATGAACAAGTGATTATAGTTACGAGGCGACATAAGATCATTAGCGGAATGCCGTTGGGTTTAGTTCTGTATAGAACATAATGTACTATATTAACAAGGTGGAGAGGTGAATTCCAAACTCGAGTACATAAGTAGTATGGCAGGTTGCTGGCTAGCAAGAGCAGAACATAATTAACATGCACTAATGAATATGTAACGTGCGCCCGTCTAATTGAATAATGCCCGGAATCTCAAAGCTAACTAATGTACTTGTATTTATATTTTTAGTGTCTGGATGGAGTTGATATTTTAATCAGCCATATTTATTACTATCTGTTACCCGCGACTTTGTTTGCGTCAATTTGTGTTTTTAAATAAGAAATAATATATCTTAAAGTACTTCTGCGTAAATGATATTTTTTTTTGTTTTCCTGTGGCAGAAGAACATACTGATTTTCCCCACAACCCGATCTTGACAACACGACATATAGTTGGCCGTGTGAAAAACAATCTTATCCGTAAATATAAAAAAAAACTACAAAATGAAAGTGTATTGAGTAAGTATTAGGTTTACACTTTTAAGTAGTGTTTGCGTTCCCTACCTTCTCTTTTTGGAGATTCATAGCCACGAGTATATGTAAGGGGTCTGTTCTAGATAGATACCCAATCTTTGACTTTTGTATTAACACTACGCGGATAACGATGTTTACACTTTGTCTTGTACCAGCTCTCTTGTAAAATTGCATGTGCACAACAGGGTCCATATTTATTACTGTACCGTGCTTGCAAGAACTATTTGTATACTATGATATGCAATAAAAGTTTGAGTTTGAGTTTATATGAATATATTGGAAACTAAATTGTTTTATACAAAAAATGTAACGGTTTTTATTTTAAGTTTGTTATTATTTCAACATATTCATGAGTTCAGTCAGAAGTAATGAAGTAGAGCCCCGAAATATAACATTTCAGTAATAAAACATGGACGGTGAAAAGGTTAATAAGATACAGTATGTTAATATTGTCAAAAATAACTCTATTAATGTTGATGCTAGGAAACCAGAAGAGTTAACATCTTCACGAACAACCTTAATATCTTTGCTGGAAATAATCAGCTTCTAATGGATGAGGCATGTTTAACAGGTTTGACAATAAAATTTTGTATATACACAGTCCTTATCCGTGTATTATTTTGCCGTGTATTGTCGGCTTAGAATGTCGCTACCCCTTTCTACCCAAGGGTGTCGTAAGAAGCGACTAAGGGTATTGGGGCTTTTTATTGGATTTTTGGGCGATGTGGTTGGAGACCCATCACCAAAAACTTTTGTTTTACCATCTTTTCCCCACACAACTTCCAAAAGTGGCTGAGGAATTCATAATTCCTTAGCTCTGGCAACCCCTTCTAAGGAATTATAGCCGTGAGTATATGTATGTATGTATGTACAGTCCTTATCGTCTCTTAAGGGTTTTGTTAACTACTTTAATCGGAAACCTAAAAAGTCTCGACCATCTTCCACCTATTTGTTTTTCTTATACAGCTATTTATATTCAAAATAACAAAAGGACTATAAATTGAAATGATGATTTGGAGAGGGTTTCTGGAAATCTACAAATATTGGAAAAACTATCTGTGACGTAATGTATTAATTGATCTTAAAACTATTGATCAAGTCTGTACGCATGAGCGCGTGTGCTATCATGTTTTTTCTCTAGACAGTTTTAAAAAAAAAGGACAAATAATTAAAGTTCTAGATGAATTTTACTAGAATTGAATTAGAACAAGGATATTTCTGCATATGATTTAGGCTTACAAATATATATTCCTGATCTCTGCTTGCTACTTACGAGAAATCGTCCTATTCTGAAAAATTTAAGGTATTTAATTGACTTCTCAATAGCGTAGGCAAACTTACAGTTGTTTGTTTAAGTCAGTAATGTGAGTCTGTTACCACAAAATGAGTGTGACTGGGCGCGGGGAACTTTTTACCCCTTGAATGGTGAAAATATCTCATTTTGAGTAAAGTGATCATTATTACATTACGTCTGAAAGAGTATAAATATTAATGAGGTGTTGACTCAGCATTCGCCGCAGTATGTAGGTTTTCGCGTTCCTCAACAACAAAATTAATTACAATAACGTCAGTGTAACTTTCGGGTAGGGTTGGTTTCTTGCCCTTCAGATAATTGCAGCTAATTGAGTTTCATGTTTCCTGGTAGGAAGCCGAAGGGTTAACCTCTTATTTTGTCTAGTCTTGTTACAGCAATTTTTGTTATTTGAGAACGGTTTTTTCCTTGATAACAATCTAGGTGTTGTTGGAACTAATTTCAAGTGAAAATACATACATATACTCACGGCATTTCCCTAGAAGGGGTAACCAGAGCTAAGTAATTATAAATACCTCAGCCACTTTTGGAAGTTGAGTGGGGAAAAGATGGTAAAAATAAAGGTTTTTGGTAATGGGTCTCCAACCGCATAGTCCAAAAATCCAATAAAAAGCACCAATACCCTTAGTTGCCTCTTACGACACCCGTGGGTAGAAAGGAGTAGCGACATTCTAAGCCGACACTACACGGCAAATATGATAAAATAAAGTGAGACATTATACATGATAATATTTATTTTAATTCTATAGGTCGTACTACTACTATTTGGGATTTATAGCCATGAGTATATGCATGCATGATTCGATATTTTGTCGAAGGTAAAAACATAAATATCACTATATTTTAACGTGCTTTGTTGTTTTCGTCAGTATTTATGTATGTAAGTAACAACAATATTGGAATGTTTACAGTTATATAGTTTAAAATGGTCATTCTGGGAAGTTTTCGGGTTAAAGAAAGTAAAATAACGGATATATTGTGTTTCCTAACCGCATCAGCCATCAATCATATTAGAATTCCCAAATACCTTAATTTTGTGACGACGTAGTTATATTATAAGAAATAAGTAATACTATTTGGAATTGACACGGTATAGGCTTTTATTGTTAGTTATTAAAGAGCGAGTTTTTGTTACTTTAGGCACAGTCCGCTCAATATAAGACTAACTTACAAACTTATACTCACGCTCTTTATTCCCATTGGGTTGCTACACCTCTCTTATCACGCTCACTTTGATAATTCTTTCCTTTGAATTATTTACTTACCTTATAAACTTCTTACTCTTAATTAATAGGACAAAGTAAGTTTTAAAAATTATAAATTTTGACTTAAAGTAAAAAACATATTTGAATATACATATACTTATAATTATCTGGCTAGGATATATATTTCATAATTTAAATTAAGTTTATTACAATTGATCTTATATCTTCGGGCGTGTTTACAAAATGGACAATATATATTAAATATATTTTAGCTACATTTCACATAAAAAAAACACCTTACGACCCAAGCTTTTTAGTTAAAGTTTCGTGATCAAAAATGGCTGACTGCGGAAAAATTTGTGCATTTTCTGGCGCACTTCCAAAATCAGTGACTTGAACTAGTTAACTGCGTCCTCGAGCAAACTTATTAAACGAATCCTTAGTATATCTTTAAATTTGGGAACTCGCGTATTCTCTTTGAGAATGTAGAAGAGCTACTTAATCCTAATTTCGGGAGTGCAGTGCAATATACTATTAAGCTAAAGATGCATGGGTGGTTCTGTTGTAAGTATTTTTTTAGATGATGATGAATTGTCATGTTGATATAGAATGAGAGAAAGAACTCTGTAGCGGTACATACACACATACATACATATACTACGGCTATAAATCCCTAGAAGGGCTAGTCAGAGCTAAGGAATTAGAAATTCCTCAGCCACTATATTCATACATATAGAAATATACTTATGCTTTCACCAACAACTTTTGTTTCACAATCTTTTTCCTTACTAAACTTGTTTTAAATACGAGTCCTAAGTATCCAAAAATGCATTAAACTAAAAACCTCTCTTTATTAATGAACAAGTGATTATAGTTACGAGGCGACATAAGATCATTAGCGGAATGCCGTTGGGGTTAGTTCTCTATAGAACATAATGTACTATATTAACAAGGTGGAGAGGTGAATTCCAAACTCGAGTACATAAGTAGTATGGCAGGTTGCTGGCTAGCAAGAGCAGAACATAATTAACATGCACTAATGAATATGTAACGTGCGCCCGTCTAATTGAATAATGCCCGGAATCTCAAAGCTAACTAATGTACTTGTATTTATATTTTTAGTGTCTGGATGGAGTTGATATTTTAATCAGCCATATTTATTACTAGCTGTTCCCCGCGACTTCGTCCGCGTCAATTTGTGTTTTTAAATAAGAAATAATATATCTTAAAGTACTTCTGCGTAAATGATATATTTTTTTGTTTTCCTGTGGCAGAAGAACATGCTGAATTTCCCCGCAACCAGATCTTGACAACGCGACACATAGTTAGCCGTGTGAAAAACAATCTTAGCCGTAAATATAAAAAAAAAACGACAAAATGAAAGTGTATTGAGTAAGTAGGTATTAGGTGTAACACGATGAGATGTTGAAAGTATATTTCGGATGTTTTATTATTACTACACTTTGATGTATTTGGATTGGGTAGTTCCTGAGATCCTAGCGTTCAAACTAACAAACAAACAAACAAGCTCTTCAGCTTTATAATATTAGTATAGATACATGAAAACTCTAGTAATTCATCACAAAAAAATATTACGATTTGTTTGCTCTAAGATTTAGAAATTTATTTCATTTCGCACTATGAAAGTCTATCTGTATACTAATATTTAAAACAGTAGCGTGACTGACTAACCGTAGAACATACTTATATACATACATGTGCTCACGGCTATAAATCCCTAGAAGGGGTAGCCAGAGCTAAGGAATTAGAAATTCCTCAGCCACTATTGGAAAGTTGTGTGGGTAAAAGAGTAAAATAAAGGTTGTTGGTGATGGGTCTCCAACCGCATCGCCCAAAAATCCCTTAAAAGCCCCCAAAACCGTTAGTCGCCTCTTATGTACACCCAAGAAATGGGGTAGGTAGTGTTATTCTAAGCCGACACTACACAGCAACCGTAAGTAAAAAAACTGGACGTGGACATAATCGCAGGTGAAAAGCTTATGAAGCAATAAATTTAAGTACAAATAATAAAACACGTTTTCTGATACTGGAAAACGAAAAAGCATGAGTAAAATTGAGTATCCACTGAAAGCCTTTTAGCGTTAAACTTTTTACATGACGTGCTCAACAGTTATGGTAACTGTTACTTTAACACTGCCCTTTAACAGCTCATATCAAAGTTTCTATAGTTTATGCTTTATATTTATTGATGGAAAGTTTATTATCAGCCTCAAAAGAAAATAACCAATGTTTAACAAGTAACTTCTTTATTAATTATATTTATGGTTATGAGTAAATGAATTATGAAAGCCACAAATGCTCAAACTCATAATGATTATTGTTATATAAAAACGAAACCAAATTAATATTGGTATATAACATAACATAAAACATAAACATTCACGCCGCATATCCCCGAAGGGGTTGGCAGAGGTACTAATACTTCTGAACATCACGTGACTTTGTCACCTGGTGTTCAGAGTACCCACGTTTTGCATGGACAGTGTACTCACGTGATAGGGGGCAGGCCTATCGCCGTTTTGTACGAATACACTGTCACATGACTAAGTACAACTCAGCCATGTGGGTTTCCTCACGATGTTTTCCCTCACCGTTAACAACCATGATAAATTAACCACACTTATGTCTTTAGAAAAGACAAATTGGTGTAGGCCCGACCCGGGGTTTGAACACTAGTCGTTTGCACGATAACCGAGTGTTCTACCCACTGGGCTATCACGGTTGGTTATATTGGTATATCTTAATATTATTAGTATTAAACATCTGTTACTGAAAAATACATTTGATAAAAACCGATTTGCGTATTCCGTTGAAGCTAAAACGGTTCTAAAATAAATCGCACTTAAGAACTCTTTGGCAAACGAGGGCTAACTTAGCAAATGCGATTTATAAGAGCAATTAAAGTCCCTTACCACCGGAGTGTACAAAACATGATTAAAGTTTAAATTGAGAAATTACCAACCAATGAACGAGGCAGCCTCAACTTCAAAAGCTTGTGAATAGTTTTAAGCTTACGGGTTGATAGGTGCGATCCGAAGTAGGGTTTGTAAGCATGCACCTTTTAGCCTTCTTTTTTAGTGCACGCCTGTTTAAATCTTGCTGCATTTATGGGGATTTGGGGAAAAATCTGATTACTTGCATTCTTACAGACGGCAATGTTAGAGGTTCATTAAAACTGGCTAAAATAAAAGGCGGGAAACAATGTACATTATATTCAGAATTCACAACGGCCATGTTGGTGTTCACCCTATTTTGACACGGCGCTGATGATGCCACAATAGATGGAAGGGCAGGATAGGATAGGTCCATTGTGAAGATTGCAATGTGTGTTTAGTGGATGATGATGTTGATAATGGGGATCAGACTTTCTTCAACCTGCCATGCAATACGTACTTTTTGATGTTTAAACTTCAAACTTCAAATCGTTTATTGCTTCATTGTGGTAGATTAAGATGTTACAAATATTAATTAAGTTCCGACAATGAACCCTGTTGGGGCACTGCAATATCTTATAAACTATCTTAAAATTAACATACAGTTTAAAGTGTGTAGTTAACAAATTTTATACAGAATTTAAAAGAAAACTTAATGATAATCATAACATTTTAATAGACTAGAATAATGGATAAATCAATTTGGTAATCTTCTTTCTTAGCTTAATAATATATTTTTCTAAGTGTGTAAATGAGATCTTTAAGATGCTTATAGGTTTACTTATGATAAATTATAATATTGGTAACGAATATTTTAAATTATGTAGACAGGAATGTTTATTGAGGTAGGCAAGTAATAGAAGAATGAAGAGATGGAAATGTGAAAGGGTTGTAGGAATTATTTTAAAACAGATTTTCATCCAAAAATTCTTCACCCTTATAGTAAGCTTTTTGTAATAATAGGGTTTTTAGTTTTTTTATAAATGCCCGTTCGTTTAAGTGGTTTACAACTGACCGCATAGATAACATTATGTTTGTCGTACTACTAAACAAAAACTTACGATAAGTTTGTTTGTTGTATAGAAGTAAGTTGATTATGTAATCACTTTAAACAAATGTTTGTTGAAACGAGTATTCACTAAACAAATTGGATTAAACTTAAATTTTTATTTCTCGGCTATCTAATTATTCTCCATTGCCTTCATTCCTCGTTTTTCACGTTACATCTTTCGACTAAAACACGATAGGTTCATCTTTTTAGTTATTGTTCTTGATGTTTGTCTTAATTTATTTACATCTTCCAAAAAAGCAAAGTTTTTAGATTAACATATTAAAAAATATGCTTTGGAATGCGACACAGACTAATATATTTACAATAATGCTCGTAGCACTTGCAACACAGTCCTTTGTTCTTATTTAAACTTGGATTAAATAATTACAACAGATACTAGCTAACGGGCTCTACGTTGAAACAGTTATCCTCCTATATTCTCGTACATTTGAACGAATTCAGCGAGTGTGTTGCTCACTTACACTGGATCTTGGCTGCCCAGTTATTATTTACCGGGTGCTTTGTAAGGTGGAGCGGCAGATTTACAATAACGATGTGCTATGCACGCTGCACGCTGCACGGTGTACTGAATGGTTGGAAGATACGAAGGTACTTATGTCGGGTTTTGAGAAGTTTTATTTCGGAAAAACTAGTAGTTTGTCTAGGAATTGAAGTATTCACTCGTTTTTACTCGTATTATGATATGATACTTGAATTTCTACTCAAATCTCATTGCTTTTAAATGTCAAAATCAATAAACATGAATTCTTCGAATTTTAAGTTAAGAAATAAAAACGAAGGTAGCTGTCACTGCCACATTTGTATTGTATCAGAATTTGATTAGTTACTCGTAAATCTGCCATGTAGCTGGAAGATGTAACACCCAAGTATTAACTGTCACGATCACACAAATAATAAGTTAAACTTTGTTTATAAACTCTCATGTTTAATATTTATTTCTCCGAATTATCGTTTGAAAGTTTTTCGCCTGTATTTTGCAATAACCCATAACAAAATGGTATCCATCACGTCGTCGTGGTAAAACTTCAGATTAACTCTAAAATATTATTTGGATGTTCCAATTTTGATAACCAAAAAGAATTCTAAAGCTGAACCGTCACGTCAAATATTCATTTCCATACTGTTCAGTATAATAGTACACCTAGAAACTTGTACTGGCAGCTGCGCGGGGTAATGGCGCTGAAGTAATTCTTTACGGGAATTTGGAGCTCTTTTCGAGTTTAAGCTTCAAATGTTCCGTTAAGAATATACGGACGAATGTTAAAAAATCGACAAAGCCATAAATGTGTCACACACATAGTCATTTTTGTATGCCTAAGTATGTGTAAAAATGTAAGATTGATGTTCAAATTTTGAATACAAATAATATGTATATCTAGGTTTGTACTAGAAAGGGGCATACACATATATTACATCTTTCTTTTCCCTCAGCATCGTTGCTAGAACAAAGTGATGCTGATTATGAAGCCATTTTAGAATATGAATCTTAATCATTTGCAATAACTGCGAAATTGTCGGACCTTCAATACCATTTCAAAGGAATACATTTTGTAGTTTATTAATAAAACTAGCAGCCCATCCCGGCTTCGCTCGGGCATGAATTATCATTAACATTTTGTTTTTTATTTTATTACATGTATTATTATTTTAATATATTTTTTTAAAGTTTTAAGCTATGTTATATTTTTTTGCTGTGTAGTGTCGGCTTAGAATAGCACTACCCCATTTCTTCCGGTGGGTGTACGTAACAGGCGACTAATGGTTTCGGGGCTTTTGAGGGATTTTTGGGCGATGCGGTTGGTGACCCATCACCGACAACCTTTATTTCACCATCTTTTCCCCACACGACTTCCAAAAGTGGCTGAGGAATTTCTGATTCCTTAGCTCTGGCTACGCCTTCTAGGGATTTATAGCCGTGAGTATATGTATGTATGTATATTATTTTTTTTGTATTTATATTTACATATATTTTTTTATTTTTTATAATGAGTAATTACATCAAAAGCCATTCAATTTATAGAGTTAGAGCTTCCCTGTAAACAATATTTGACGTTGTTGTATTTTGGGGCAGCAAAATAAATTGATGTTCAGGAGCTCCCACCCGCGACAGGCCAACGTACAGTTGACCATGAGTAAAACAATTCTTTCGCAGGTCAATCCCTACTAATTTGAAGGTTTGGCCTTGGGACTTATAAATTGTTAAAGCAAAAGATGTTTTAACCGGAAATTGTAGCCGTTTAAATGGAATTGGCAGATCAGTTGGGATTATCGGTATCCTCGGTATATGAGCTAATTGACCGGCTGCTGGGCCAGTGATAATAGTCGCTACAATCAAATTTAGCTTTTACTCTTTGATAAGCAGCCTCCCGTACCCCTTCGTGACGCCTGCAACAACTTACTATGCATAGCTAATCGAGCGGAGTTTTATCTATTTTTTTAATTCGAGATTACTTTCGAATGGAATGTTCGAATTGAATAATTCAAAAAGTAATATAAGGGTATTGAAGTAGTCTGAAATAATATATACGTTTTTTATAAGGATTAGATAGGTACAAATAAAGAGCCTTTTCTAAAGCAGGATTTTAATTTAATTTTTAAATAATTTTATATAATGACGCTTGTTGTGAGATAACTATAATAGTTAGAGACATGCTGTCTGGGCATTTTTTTTTAGATAATAATGTGTTCTATAAAATTGTAATACATAATTTTATTCTATTGTCAATAGTTTTCGCAGCGCACGCGATGTAAGGATTTTTTTGGTATTTCTTTAACACCTTGGGTTACATTTTTGAAGTTTACGTAAGGATCCCTAATTTTTTGAAAATGAAATATAGCCTATGTCACTCGGGAATAGTGTAGCATTAAAACAGTGAAAGAATTTTTCAAATCCCTCCAGTAGTTTTGGAGCCTATTCAATTCAAACAAACAAACAAACAAAAAATAAAACCTTTCCTCTTTATAATATTAGTATAGATAACGAGAATGATAGCTTTATTTAATTTTCATATCATTTGAAACCACGAATTCTGAAAATTGATGCATTCAGCAGTATTTTTATTAAGCTTTTTGTTTCATTTTCTATTCATTACGTTATTTTTGGAATTCATTGTCATCGATCAAATAAGTTGAGAAAAGTAAGTTATATAAAGTGAAGGAAAAAAATGATTATTACGATTGGGTTTAGAATCAAAGAAATTAAATTATTTGTAGGTAGACCATATTTTTAGATTGAAATGTTGATGTGTCATTTTACTTTACTCAACTGCTGAACTATGTGTTTGTTTGTATGTATCCAAATAGTTTCCTAGTTGTTTTTAAAGAACGCAGACTTTATTTTCGGAATTAAACATATTTTTTTTGTGTTGGTTAGTTTAATCAGTTTTTGCTGATAAATTAATCTTATAAAACCGCTCTTACACAAGAGCCACATAGGTATACCAATATACTAAATAATTTTAAAATAAGTTCGATAAAAGAAAAAAACATTGTATTACCAAACATTTGTACCTGAGCAACAGAAAGTTGTCTGGAAGAGATTGCTACTAGTGATAAGACCGCCAACTATCCTTCTTGGTAAAACTGTTTTATGTTTGATGTGCAATAAAGATATTTTCATTTCCATCCCTACCGATTCTTTAAAAATGTTTAAATCAACTTTTATGGTTTAATTTACTATTTTGTATAACAACGCATAAACCAACATAAAAACAGTTCGTCATCTCCGATGGTTTGTTTACCCTGTCCTATCATTGTAGTATTAAGTACACTAAATATTTTCTCGTATTATTGTTAGTATGTTAAAGTAATGATTGTTATGAAGTAGACAAACAAGAAGGTGAACCAGCATTCTGAAGCTTCGTATAAGTATCTGCTACTTAACGAGCACACAGAAGCAGTTTTAATGGTCATTGTTTTTCGCAAACATTATCGTTCCGAGGCAGGTGATCAAACACCTTAAGCCGTTAGAGTGGATTTTCATTAAAGTTGTGGATTGCGCTTAGCTCAGCGCCGGTATTGTTTTTAATTTTCCTTGGCCATGAATGCTGGATACAAACTAATAAACTTCAGTAGTTCATTTTACGTTCCTACTTTTAAGCTGAGACTCATTAACAAAGTGGTGTTGCAGCAGTTTTCAACTGGCAATCTTTGGTGCTTCTTTCTCTACAACTTAAAAATGTTATTCAACACTTAAGCGTTTTACTTTATGTGTGAATCTTTTGTGACTTTTGTTTTATAAATATACCTTAAATCAAAATATGACAAAGGACATGTTTCAAATGTTCAACTTAAAATTTGTTGGATCTCTATCCGGAAACGTTATTGTTTATTTAGGTATTTGTCATTGTAAGTGATCGCATAAGTATATTTCAAACATAACATTTATTTTAATGACATTTAAAACTCTTTAAGCATGCAGAGGTCACAGCTACCTCAGTTTAGAGCTACAATTCGTTTGTTATATTTATACGATATTTTTAAATCAGTTATTTACTAACATAAAACCTAATATCCAAATAAGAACTCCTCTTCAAAATAGTAATTATCGCTAAACAGTTGTGCTATAATTTAGCTCGTACTGAATTTCTCCTATCGTTGTAGTGGCAAGAGTAAAACTTTTCCGAATCGCGTCCCAGAGAGAAATCTTTCTCGAAGTGAGGTGATTTATAGTGGCAGTTACACTACGCAGGTATTTTTGTGATCTTCAAGGCCGAGATAGTGGACACAGGACGGGGCGACAGCGGTATACTCGGCGGTTATTTTTGTGTCAACGGTTTCTATGTGCCCATGTATTTATCTGACGACTTTTCTATGGATATGTAATCTTATGAACATTTAGGCCTTGCAAAAAAAAAAAAATTATGAGGGAAACATCTAGGTTCTCTCTCTCTCGCTCGTAGTAAGACGGCCAATGCGTTTTGTACTTAATTATAATGTATTACATAAATTTATACGTATAATCTCAACTATAGATCCCAAAAAAGGTAGCCAGAGCTTTAGAATATGAATGAATTATATGAAAGACTTTGTACATTGCTTCTATATTGTGCTGTGTAGTGTCGGTTTAGAATAGCACTACCCCATTTCTTCCAGTGGGTGTACGTAAGAGGCGACTAACGGTATTGGGGATTTTAAGGGATTTTTGGGCTATGCGGTTGGAGGCCCATCACCAACAACCTTTATTTTACCATCATTTCCCCACTCAACTTTCCAAAAGTAGCTGAGGAATTTTTAATTACTTAGCTCTGGCTACCCCTTTTAGGGATTTATAGCCGTGAGTATATGTATGACTGTATGTTCTATACAGTGTCCAGTAAAATCGCTTTAGCTCTTTTGTGTCACTATGGCCAGACCCCAATGGGGCGTGCAGGTTGACCAGTATCCCAACTCTCGACTTGTTTTTCTTCTTTCTGCTCATCAGTTGGGATCAATAAAAAAGAAGAAACTAAAAGCGTATGTATTATTATTACATTTGCACATCACCAAATGCTCCTGAAAAAGAAGGAGGATATAACACGTTTTTCATCAAAAATATACGGTTATTTCTATTTTAACTTTATTTACCGATTCGTTAATTCTATTTTTGAATAAGTAAATTTATTTCTTGACTGAAATTTACCTTTATATAACTTATCTACAGCAGTTTTAATGAAATATATACATACCATGGTAATAAAAAAAATATAAGTCCTGGTGCAAAAGATAAATTCATCTCGTAAGGATTTTCTCTTCATAGATTGTTTTTTAGAACTCATTGTTTACATCGAATACATCTCCCGAAGTTGCATAGGTGCTTTATCTTTTTATAGATCACGTGATATTTTCTCATTAAATGACAAGTGCACAGTTTTTTCGCCTTGACAGTTCATTCAAATAAAATAAGCTTATTATCGCTTTTTCTTACGTATACATTAGCACATCACTTAATGATACTCGACACTGCCGGTTATTTCATGATGCTTATACTGATCCTTGATAAATAACCTATGTATAATAATAAAAATATGTCTTTAAAAATACACCTTGTTGCTAGCCCAATTAAGGATTTGAACCCAAGCTTCTTCGAAAGAGAGACAACTTTTCCACTGAGCAAACATAATAAAAAGTATGAAGATTATATTCAATTACGTCTTATAAGGTTACATTTTTGATTAAAGGTAAATAGCAAATTAATTTTTCTCGTTGTTGTAAAAAGTAATATTGTGTTGTTTTGGGATAGAAGTAAAATTGGCGATCTATTTACTATTTACAGCCGACACGTTTGGATGGTTAAGTCGCAAAATAAATAGTTGTAGATGTTCAAGACACACAAGAGAAATTTAAGTTGTGATTAATTTAGGCATGAAACATATTAACTTAACTTCATAAAACTTGCCCTTCAATCGTTGCCATACTTATAACTAGCCCGTTCTTCCAAACATGCACTACTATCAAAATAATAACATTTATTTCGTGGTTTTCGAACACTGTAATAAAAAATATTGGGGGCTTACAAGTGATTTTCTCGCAATATTGCTGGAATCCGAATAATCAATAAACTGCTAAGAAAAAGTTGTTTGAGGAATTTCGGACTTTCAAGCTACAGCTAGTGGAAACCCATATTTCAGGATTTATAGCCGTAAAGGTCATGTAGTATAGATAATTTCATTGTATAAATAAAAAAATATATTGTACGGACCTTTGCCTATCTACTCATATTAAAAAAAAATCACATTAACAGAAAAACCTAGACAAAAAAGGCACTCTTCTTATGTCTACACTTCAGCTTAAAGAAATATTAGTATGTAACTAAACCCACAGTGTGTTCCCGCAGGATGATTTCAAATACCAGGGGTGGCAAACAATGTGGACTCGCGAGGACTCTTGTGTGTCAGGTTCGAGTGGAGCCCGCTCGGGTTTGTCACTTGACTGGGGAAGTGCTGAGAATGCTTTATCATACTGCTAACAGATTGTTTATTAACTACGGAGACTTGCAAATGTATATATTTAATGTTGAATGTTAAGGAAGATAATATTTTTTTAAAGAGTTTTAATTGAATTCATGGTCTCTAGATAACGAAGAGATAAAGATTGTTGGAAAGATGCTAGTAATCTTTTTCAGTCTTTTGAAAATCCACGCCTTATAAACATCTGGGAATTGAAACCAAATAGACAGATATTGAGTAAATTAATGAAAGTGAGGGCAGTAAAGATTCTATTTCGGGCATTGTCACTAATAATTTCATATAAATATCCCAAAAAAATATCAAGGGGCCCAAATTAACCACTTCAACGAATGTCACCATCATATATAACTCCGAATATAATTCAATAAAATGATAGGTAAACAGTAGGTAGGTCAAGATAAGTTCACATGATTTGTTGAATATTTTAGTTGGTACTTATACTATTTCTAGTCGGAGTTTTTTAGAAATCATCCCCATTTTGTTATAAAAAGTAATATAACGACGAAGTATCTTAATGAAAAAATTAAAATTTATATAGTTTATACCAGAACGCTAAATAAATTTGTATTATTTTAAATATTTATCTTGTGAACTGCTCAGTCGAGTTCCTAGAATTTGATAAAGAAACTCAAACCCAGACATCGTTAATCAATAGCCATTTTCTTCGAAAACTTTGTTAAAGCAATAGCAATTTGTCTTTTGATTGAAAAGTCAACATCAATAATTTTATTTTCAGTACAGAAAAAATAAAATAATTTTATAAGCACTCCAATTTTTCTTAATTTGTTAGCGTAGAATTAAGGGTCGATTCACACTATAGTGTCGATCTCACTCCGTTCTCGGTCTGATTTCAGTCCGGTAAAATATTATTAAACAAAAAACAATGAGTGTATTCATAATATCTGTACCAGTCAAGTTCCGGGCCAATCACACTCCAGCAACGATACGTCTCAAAGAATATTTGACTGATCGAGATTGAACTTGTAACGACATGTTCCGATAGTGTGAATGTTCATTTGTTGTCGGCTTGGCCAGTCACGGTCAGAAAGACGAATAGATTGTTTAAATTAATCAGTGATTAAAATTAATATAATTGCAAACAATGTCTCAAAAATCGTGGACTTTTGAAAAAGGTAATTATAAATTAAAATTAATTATTAACATCTTTCACTGACAGATTGGACAAAGAAATATTGATACTCAATCAAAATTTTTCGTTTCCTTGTGAAATAAAATATTACTTATATATTTCAGATAAATTGCTCATTGAATTGGTTAAAAATAAACCAGCTTTATTTAACCTCATTAAATTAGCAATAAGCAATAAAAAATAAATATAATAAAATAAGCAATTTAATAAACTTTATTATTAAATTTAATCTACTACAGCGAAATATACACGACTGACTACTGCTGAAACTGAATCGTGACTAGAGAGAGACGGATTGTGCAATGTGAATACAAAAAAAATTACCAGACCGAGATCGGACCGAGAACGAGGTGAGATCGACACTATAGTGTGGATCGACCCTAATAGAAATATGATTTCTGAAGAAAAAACTTAGTCGCGCCTTATTAATTTGCAATATAAATTGGTGGATTTCATTAACAAATAGACTCAACAAAAAATAAACATACATACATATAAACATAACATAATAAACATAAACGTTCACGCCGAATATCCCCGAAGGGGTTGGCAGAGGTACTAATACTTCTGGACATCACGTGACTTTGTCACCTGGTGTTCAGAGTACCCACGTTTTGCATGGACAGTGTACTCACGTGATAGGGGGCAGGCCTATCGCCGTTTTGTACGAATACACTGTCACATGACTAAGTACAACTCAGCCATGTGGGTTTCCTCACGATGTTTTCCCTCACCGTTAACAACCATGATAAATTAACCACACATATGTCTTTAGAAAAGACAAATTGGTGTAGGCCCGACCCAGGATTTGAACACTAGTCGTTTGCACGATAACCGAGTGTTCTACCCACTGGGCTATCACGGTTATACTCACGGCTATTAATCCCTAGAAGGGGTAGCCAGAGCTAAGGAATTAGAAATTCCTCAGCCACATTTGGAAAATTGAGTGGGGAAAGGATGGTAAAGTAAAGATTGTTGGTGATGGGTCTCCAGCCGCATCGCCCAAAAATCCCTTAAAAGCTCCAATACCGTTAGTCGCCTCTTACGTACACCCATCGGTAGAAACGGGGTAGTGCTATTCTAAGCCGACACTACAAGGCCGTCAAAAAGAAATGTCCTGCAAAATGTGGTATCAAAATAAATGTACTACTTATACTCTCACCCATTATTTCCATTGGGGTAGGCAGAGACTATTGATTGCCAATATGCAGGTATTAAATACCTAACATAGAAAATACCTCAATACATTAACGCTAAGATTACTTGAACTAATCAACAGTGTAAAAAGCTATGTCATCATATTTTCTGTTTCGGTGCTAAATATTATAAAATTATAACAATCGTAATAAAATAAATAAATAAATAATCTTATCATGCAGAGATGAGTCAGTTCGAATACATATACTTACGGCCATACATCCCAAAAAGGGGTAGCCAGAACTTTAGAACTAGAAACTTCTCAGCCATATTTGGAAGTTGATACAAGATGGTAGAAACAAAGTATCGTTAATGATGGGTCTACAACTGCACCGCTTAAAAACCACTTTAAAAAGCCCTTAGTCGCCTCTTACGACACCTGTGGGTAGAAAGGGGTAGTGACATTCTAAGCCGGCACTACACGGCCGTCTTATAGGTATTATCTCAGTTTGATGATTTTAGGTCAGATTCCGAGATTTAAATATAAACTTAATGTATAATAAATAAAGCCTATAACACCAGCGTTATTATTATATAAAGAGACCTTGATTTTCAAAATCAGTTCAGTAGTTTTGGCGCTACTTACGAGTACATTACATACATAGACTGCCAAAATCATAACGTGTAAATGTTGGTTGTTCCGTAGTTTCTTGAATTTATTTCAGTTTCAAAATTAATTCAGTAAATAAAACGTCATTTTCGTTTTAACATTAGATAATTTACAGGACGATTACAACAATACGATTCGGTTATAGTTTTCATGAAGGTTAGAGAGTGTCTCAAGGAATCTAGTTTCCATGAAAAGAGTCTTAAGAACGATTGTGCTGGTTGCTCAGCATAAGAAGGCTAGAATAAGATGAGACGAAACTGTTTGAGGGATTACAAATTCCCAAGAGAACGTTATCACCGTAAGTGGTTTCTGCGAAACAAGCTTCATACCGATATTCGTAGACATAATAACTGAATAATAGAATTGACTTATAAAAAGGATAGTAGATTTTTTTATTTTTTAGAAACAATCACATCTCACCGCATTATTTCCCATTGGGGAAGGCAGAAACTATCGATTGCCACTGTATGATCCTGGCTAACCTCTTATGCTTCGTCTACATTTATCAAAATTTTTATACATGCTTTTTTATTATTTAGATTACGGAAGCCTGCCTATTCGAGCACAATCTCTATTTGATGTAATTATATCCTCTGTGATCGTCCTCTACTTACTCATTTCTTCCAGCGGTTTTCGTAAGGCGTGACTTAGAACATTGGGGCTTTTTAAGTGATTGTCGGGCTTATTGGGCCAATTCGTTGGAGACCCATCACCAACGACCTGTATTTTGCAATACTTACTCTACGCAATTTCCAGCAGTGGTTAAAGAATTTCTAATTATGAAGCTGTAAATACAAATTTTCAGAATTTAAAGCCGTGAGTTTTTATATGTATGTTTGCAGTAACGAAATCTTGGAATTGAATTCGTTGTAAAGTGTTTGTATCAACGAACGCTATGTAAGCGAGATAAATATGTTCATTATCAATGCAGAGGGATACGGGTTGGCTAATTTATTATTTTCAGTTCGGACTCACTATCCTGAATATGAAAGAAAAAATCTTCAAATCTGGCTATGAGTTCTAAGCCCATTACGGAACTATTAATTTTGCTTTGCAATTTTATGCATTGATAAAATGATGTTCTTTCGACTTGTAGAGTCTAACATGTCAACATTCTATCAAGAGTTATATAAACTAGTTTGAATTTTTAAATTGAATTCTTATTCTGCTTTTCGAAGCAGCGCTGCAAGAAAATGTTCTTACTTATTTTAAAAAGTCTTTAATGTGTGTGTATATTATAAATTATTGTTTAAATTTATCTGAAGAATGTTGTGTATTTACTTTTGTCTATTTATGTTCGTTGTGGTTGTTATCCTTTTTCATATTTAATTTCTGTTTTTCTCGTTGTATTTCTGTAATGATAACTTTTTTGTATTGATTGTTTTTGTTACCTATCTGTGAGAAAAGTTGAGGAGATACCAAAATTTATTTACTTATGTTCTATATGTTGTTATTTTATATTATTTTTGCTATTTCTGTTTTTTCTCCTTAATAAATAAATAAATAAATGAATCAATCATTCATATTTGGCTTTGCACGGTTGGTGATACATATATCATGTAGTTGTCACTGCTTGCCTCCTACAATATTTAGCGTAAAGATATATATCCTATGTTGCTTCTGATAGTTTGAGCTTTCCATTGTTGAAAGAATTTTTGAAATCGGCTGAGTTGTTGCGGAGCATTTTTATTTTTACAGACATACACCCATACAAACAAATTTTCCTTCCTTTCAATATTATAAAAAGTATCCTGTGTTCTTTTCCTGGTTCTGAGCTACATCTCCACCATTTTTTAGCCCAAATGAGTTTATTCGTTCTTGATTTATGTATAGGATAACAAAAACTACTTTCTTTTATATATACAGATTAACGAATGTCTCCTATTTCCTTATAGTCAAGGAGCCGAGTTTTCAAGTATATTCATTTAAATAGCCATTTAAAACTTGAATCTTTCGGTTTGGTTAAGCCATTACAAGTACTAAGCATTGTAATTTAATCCGGTCTAAATCAAATCTGGTCAAAGAAAACCAGGCAGTTGAAAATTTAAAATAAAGAAAAACACGTTCTAACATGTCCGTATTAACGCAGTTGCAAATCGAGCGAGAGGTTAGTATATAAACGATCCAGCTTAGTGATGTGAACACGGTTATTGAAGTGACGCTTGCTCAGCGCTAGTTGGACAAGCTTTAGCGAACGTACTTATGTAAACAGGTGCAAAATGGATCATTATGCTGCCGAATTACCATAATGTTTGTTGTCGAAATATTCGCTCAACGAAGCGGAATATGTAATGAGAACGATGTGCTAGAGCGTGCCAGAATTTCGATATTTTCATTTTTACTAATAAAATACTCGATTCGCATGCGAAATTTTATTACGTAAAGAAAGGATAGTTTTGTAGAAGAGATTTAGGATCCCATAATTAAGATAAACGTTTGGCAGTACCGTAGTCGTGGGACTATGCTGGCTGACTTCCAAGCGCAACGATGTAGCTGCATACGCGCTTTTAGTATTATCGTGAAAGTCGTGTCACTGGGAATACGACTGCCTTGATATCACTTTATGCTAAATAAGGTACCTACAATTATACTATGGAGTAAAATAAATCTCTCAACTGAATATATGTAGTGGAATGTTTAGTTTTAGTTCTTGGAAAGTTTATGCGTTCTTTATGATAAATATGACGTTACTGCACCTATACGAAATATGTTTCTGAAATTTCATTAAAAACATTAGTAATTGCTATTCATAAATATTTATGCATGATGGCGTATTTTTTTAAGAAACAGTATATTCATCCGTATTTTTTTGTATCAGAAACATATTAATTATAAAATATTTAATGAGACTTACCGTGAAAATAGGCTAGAACTATTCTAAACCTTAACAACTATGTAGTCAGTGTTGTATTGCGTATAGGGCGTAAGGGAGACAAATATGTAACTAAGGTAGCCATTGGACCCTCTGTTTTAATGACAGTTTTACCATAGTCATGTATAACGTTTTATTAATGAAATGTCCGTTACGTTACTCTTTTGATGATCTGTCATACTCCTTGACGATAACAATAACAGCTATACTAAGTGTTTAAAATACCATCATCGGTTCCCTTTTAATTATTTTATTTATTGTGGAACACTACAGACTATTACTACAATACGTTCTACTACTGCTGACTGCTAAAATTGCAATGAAGCGGTTGTTCAACAATTTTATATCATGCTTCGAATGTTTTTAATGACGTTAAGATAAATAAGTCAGTCAATGAGATAAAAGCGCTTGTGCTTTGCAATTATAACATCCTCTCTAATCAGAATCCATTAGAACTGCACAGAGGAGAAGATGCAAAGCCACAATTAGCATAACACAGACCAAATAATCAGTTGTAATTATAAAGGGCATGTACTCATCCCTCGGGGATTTATAAGAGGTGCGCTCAACAAATGTAATCGGAGCTTAGACCTTTAAACCAACCTTGCCAGCCATATTTAATACATCAGAAGCTTTTTATGGTCTGAAAATGGGAAACAAATTGTGAAGCCTTAATCCGCCAGCTTGTACGTTTATGCTTTTAATATATCACCTCTTTGTAAGAAAAAATGCGTTATTATTTTGCGAGGAATTTCATTATTGCGAGCTTTGTTGACTTTCGAATAAATAGGCATTTTATTGCCTTTTCTCTGGTGTCGTTCGATATTTTTTTACAAAGGCTAAAGACTAAACGCTGCAGAATTAATGTTTCAATGTTTTCTTTTTTCAGCAGGTAAATAAAGCAAATGTAAGCGCCCGTGGAGAATAGCATGACGAAGGATTCATTTTATGAATCTGGTTATAGCGGTATAAGTAATAGATGGAAATATCTTTTGCGTGAAGTAAAATTGTTCGGCTGCGAGTGTCGACGGAGGGGTAAAAATGAGAAATGCAAATAGGTTGTTGAGCTCTCTCTAACCAAAATAAGCCTATGAGTGCTTGACAAATAGTATTATGCCAGGATTGCGCTAAATCGGCTCCACTCTCTGTCGCCGCGAGATAACAACGACATTAATGAATCCTATTGTTTTTAACAACTTCGGTGCTTATACGTATGTGTATAACATTAACATTTATTTATTTGAAAAGGCTCACATTTGTTTATTTTACTACGATATACAAAACGATTCTGTAATAAAATATATTCTTAATATATTATTTCTTATTTCGGTTGATGATTACGGTGATCGAGCTCTTTCTTCTTTTCTGTCTTCTATGATAATAGCTTCCACCATGGTCAAGAAAAAGGTACCAGAGATTTTGTGACATACATACATATACTCACGCCATTAATTCCCATTGGGGTCGGCAGAGACTATCGATCGCCACTTCGTACGATCCTGACAAACCTCTCTAGCTTCGTTTACATCCATCAATCTTTTCATACATGCTCTTTTATTCTTCATACTTCGGACGCCAGCCTTTTTGAGCACACTCTCAATTTGGTCCAAGTGTGTTCTCCGTGGTCGTCCTCTACTAACATTACCATCCACACTAGCTCTATAGATCCCTTTTATCAATTTTCTATCATCCATCCTCTCTATGTGCCCAAACCATCTCAACATTCCTTTTTCTATCTTTCTTACAATATCATCTTTCACACCACACTTTTCACGAATAACGCTATTTCTCACTCGGTCACACAATCTAACATTACAAATATTTTTTTTGTGACAGTGTAAGATTTATTTAAATTAGGTTGGTCAAGTAGTCCATCGACTAAATTAAGTCTTTGAATTATATGTTAAACTTTTTTACGACAGATTTGGAAATATACGACGGATATAAAATACGACGTGATAGCTCAATGGGTAGAACACCGGTTATCTTACAAACTATATTTTATCTTTTCCAAAGACATATATGTGGTTAATTTATGATGGTTGTTAACGGTGAGGGAAAACATCGTGAGGAAACCCACATGGCTGAGTTGTTCTTAGTCATGTGACAGTGTATTCGTAAAAAAGGGCGATAGGCCTGCCCCTATCACGTGAGTATACTGTCCATGCAAAACGTGGGTACTCTGAATACCAGGTGACAAAATCAAGTGATATGCAGAAGTATTAGTACCTCTGCCAACCCCTTCGGGGATATTCGGCGTGAACATTTATGTTTATGTTATTTGGAAATATCTTAATAGGATGTGAAATTTCAATGATAGGTTATTATTATTTATTTGATTAGTTTTGGATAAAGAGTTGGTTTTATAGCATATCACTGTTTTTATGGCGGGAAGCCGTTGGATAGCCGTTGGATTGCAAGGGCATCGCAGGACCGGTCGTTTTGGAAATCTTTAGGGGAGGCCTATGTACAGTGAACGCCTATTGGCTGAATGATAATGATGATGATGACTCTACTGACTACTACTACTGACTACTGACTGACACTTAATATTTAAATATGTAATGAGTTTTTGTTGTTAACATAACATAACATATACTCACGGCTATAAATCCCTAGAAGGGGTAGCAAAAGCTAAGGAATTAGAAATTCCTCAGCCATTTTTGGAAATGTGAATGGGGAAAAGATAGTAAAAGTAAAGGTTGTAGGTGATGGGTCTCCAACCGCATCGCCCGAAAATCCCGTAAAAGCCCAAATTCCGTTTGTCGCCTCTTACGTACACCCACCGGAAGAAATGGGGTAGTGCTATTCTAAGCCGACACTACACGGCACTTTTTGTTGTTAATAATTTTGAAATAATCTTTATATGTTCCTGTTATGATTACTAATGTTAACTCCACGATCGAAGAAAATCTATTGCGCCTTGCTGACAACTATTGAAGTATTCATGTAGGAGCTCAGTGGCAGATAAAATATTACCAAACAAAAGAGACGGTTATTACGAATAGCGAAATTTTCCAAGAATTAACTCTTGACTCGAAGCTCCAATGGGAACTTAATAGTAGCGCACTAACTTGTAGGCTCTAAGTAGTACCTGTCATATAACATACCATTTATGTGTCCCTTTCAATGGTTTGAGGCTAATCGGTAAAGGGCGGTTGGGGATTATTACTCATAAATAAAAGATGTTATTAAAGGAAAGAAAAATTTCGACACTGGCAGGGTTCGAACCCGCGACCTTCGGGTATACGCCCCCGTCGCTCTGCCAACTGAGCTACAGTGCCAGTTGGCATCCAGCGCGAAATTTCTCTATCCTTTGTTTATTTTTTACACGTTCAAGTAGTGTTTGCGTTTCCTACCTCCGAATTTTAACTAATTCGGACGGCCACTTGTCTACCTTTTCAGATAGAAATTTTTCTTTCCTTTAATAACATCTTTTATTTATGAGTAATAATCCCCACATGAGGAATTCATGTCAAAAAACATTAAATTATGTGATAGTTAGGCGTTTCCAACATTTGCATTCTATCTGAAAAGGTAGACAAGTGGCCGTCCGAATTAGTTAAAATTCGGAGGTAGGAAACGCAAACACTACTAGAACGTGTAAAAAATAAACAAAGGATAGAGAAATTTCGCGCTGGATGCCAACTGACATTGTAGCTCAGTTGGCAGAGCGACGGGGGCGTATACCCGAAAGTCGCGGGTTCGAACCCCGCCAGTGTCGAAATTTTTCTTTCCTTTAATAACATCTTTTATTTATGAGTAATAATCCCCACATGAGGAATTCATGTCAAAAAACATTAAATAATTTAAAAACTATCATTAATTGGCCCCTAGGACAAAATCAATAAAATAATAATATATTATAGCAACCCAGTGGGTAGAACACTCGGTTATCGTGCAAACGACTAGTGTTCAAATCCTGGGTCGGGCCTATACCAATTTGTCTTTTCTAAAGACATATGTGTGGTTAATTTATCATGGTTGTTAACGGTGAGGGAAAACATCGTGAGGAAACTCACATGGCTGAGTTGTACTTAGTCATGTGACAGTGTATTCGTACAAAACGGCGATAGGCCTGCTCCCTATCACGTGAGTACACTGTCCATGCAAAACGTGGGTACTCTGAACACCAGGTGACAAAGTCACGTGATGTTCAGAAGTATTAGTACCACTGCCAACCCCTTCGGGGATATTCGGCGTGAACGTTTATGTTATGTATATGTTATGTAATAATATATTTATTTACAATTTTTTTGGTGCTACCTACCCCAATGGGAAATAATGGCGTGAGTACATGTATGTATGTATGTATTTGGTGCTGTGGAATTTGGTAGGGAAAAGTTGATGAAATAAAGGTATGTAAGTGATTTGTCTCCGTCCCACCAATTACTTGAAAAGCCCAAAAACAAGTCTTGCTGCGGCAACAGCATACTGAGACAAACATACAATACAGCACACTGCGAAAGTATGGATAGGTAAAAAAATATATTGGCAATGTGGGTGGTGAGCCATCACAATCGGTCCTTTATTTTATCTTTTTTTTCCTACTTACTTACTTACTTACTTACGGCTATAAATCCCTAAAAGAGGTAGCCAGAGCTAAGGAATTAAAAATTCCTCAGCCACTTTTGGAAAGTTGAGTGGGGAAATGATGGTAAAATAAAGGTTGTAGGTGATGGGTCTCCAAACGCATCGCCCAAAAATTCCTTAAAAGCCCCAATTCCGTTTGTCGCCTCTTACGTACACCCACCGGAAGAAATGGGGTAGTGCTATTCTAAGCCGATACTACACAGCAAATCACCTTAAAAAGTGGCTTAGAATTTTCTAATCTAATTCTGAAGCTCTGGCTATCCTTATATGGGATTTAAAGTCCAGCTGTACTTATGTTTTATAGTGATTATTATGCCTGTATAAAGTTATAATCTTCGTTCTCAATTTCATACATACATACTCACGCTTTGATTCCCATTGGGGTAGGCAGAGACTATCGATCGCCACTTCGTACGATCCTGGCAAACCTCTCTTGCTTCGTCTACATCCATCAATCTTTTCATACATGCTCTTTTATTCTTCATACTTCGGTCGCCTGCCTTTTTGAGCACACTTTCAATTTGGTCCAAGTGTGTCTTTCTTTCCTTCTTTTGTTCTCAATTTCGTAATAATATTAAAGTGTATGTTATACTAATAGTGCATCATCATTCATTCAAAAGGAATCACATTAGAATGTATCGTCATAATGAGGAAAAAGCATATGAAACGTGTACGAAACAAACGTGTTACGTTTATACTTGTAAAGTTAATAACTAATATTAGTTTTTTATAGTGAGGGCTTGTAATACCTCATCCTATCATATTTCTTTCTTTTTTATTCTACCATCTTTTACTCAATAAATTTCCAAAAATGCCTCTATAATTCCTTATTTCGAAGCTGCGCCAATTTTTTAACTTATGATTACTACACCGACCAAATAGCAAACTATGAGTAAAAAACAGCGCCAAATGTTTATAACCGCAGGAGCTGACTAAGGAAAGGTCGAGAAGGCGCGCCGCAGATTTATAGCCGTTGACCATCTGGGGCGGGTGACGATCCTCCGAAATGTGACTACGACACACTGCAGTGGACCCTCGTTTCTCATCTTACTTAACCTTTCACTTTTGGATGTAGTGTGTGTAAATACTGCTTGCTGTGTAGTGTCGGCTTAGAATAGCACTACCCCATTTCTTCCGGTGGGTGTACGTAAGAGGCGACTAGGATTTTTGGGCGATGCGGTTAGAGACCCATCACTAACAACCTTTATTTCACCATCTTTTCCCCACTCAACTTTCCAAAAGTGGCGGAGGAATTTCCAATTCCTTAGCTCTGGCTACCCCTTCTAGGGATTTATAGCCGTGATTATATGTATGTATGTGTGTAAATGTGTGTTTAATAAGTTTTAATACTTATATTTTACTATTTTCAAATAATTCTATTTTCACAATAGCACTACCGCATTCATTACCACAGGTGGCTTAAGAGACTACTCAAGGGTTTTTAGCACTTTTAAGTGGAAAGGTTTTAGGTGGAGAAGGCGCAGATTTATATCGGTTGACCATCTGGGGTGAGATCCCCCGAAATGTGACTACGACACACTGCAGCCAAACCCTCGTTTCTCATCTTACTTAACCTTTCACTTTGCAGTGTTTTGTGTGTGAGTGTGTGTAAATGTGCTTGTTATTTATTAAGTCTAAATCATGGTTTCAGCAGGCGTTCTTTTATAATAGTTTTCTTTTATAATAGTGTGGCTCAATGGTATGTTTTATTGTAAGGTGGTATGCCCAGAAACTGAAAAAAACTCCATAAATTATCTTTGTATAGCTGGAATTGAATATTTTAAACAAATATATCACCCAATAATGAAAACGTTAAAACCAATTCAGATAACATTTCAATCAGTAACGGTATACATTTTATTAGTCTGTGCCAACAGGACTATCCCAGTCCGGGATGTGCAGAATAAACTCAATCAAGAGAAACTAACACCGCATTCTCAACTCACTAGATAATCTTCTCTAGATGCACTGTCATGTAGGGTGGCCATATGTTGAAAGGTCTACGGGGAAAATAGCTCAACTGAAAAGAAAACCGACTTCATAGTGGGAAAAACAACCGAAAATAAACAATCTAGTACTAAAAAGTGCAAAATAAGTTTTTTAATTGAATATGAGTACTGTGATTAATACCTTTGCAATTTTTTTATTGCACACGCGTCAGTTCAACCTACCTAAATATTAAAATTATCTTAAATTAATTTGTAAGCCGATGAACACATATGATAGTAAAGAGCTGTCATAAACCGAATTGCCACTGACCCCTTGAATGATATAGACAGCAAATCCAGTTCTCCGTGTCATTTCAACTGTATTCATGAGTGCTGTGGGGTGTCTGCTTAGAATAGCACTACCCCGTTCCTTCCGGTGGGTGTACGTAAGAGGCGACTAAAGGTATGGGGGCTTTTAAGGGATTTTTGGGCGATGCGGTTGGAGACCCATCACCATAAACCTTTACCTCATCATTTTTTCTCCACTCAAATTTCCAAAAGTGGCTGGGGAATTTCTAATTCCCTAGCTCTGGCCACCCCTTCTAGGGATTTACAGCCGTGAGTATACGTATGTATGTCATGAGTCACTATCTGCGTTGCACTAATATACTACGTATCTTACTGTATACAGTAAATACAAAAAGCGTATCCTTTAATACTAAGCTACATATCAATGCGTGAAGCAAAATCTTTTAAAAAATGATTTGAAAATCATTTTTTTACCAAATATAATCATTGCAACAGGGATGCATACTATCGCCGTTGCTCTTCAATGTCTGTGCTGAAGAGATTTTCTCAGAAGCCCTTGAAGACGCAACTGAAGGAATTGTTGTAAATGGGAGAACCCTCAACAACATTCGATATGCTGATAATATTATCCTCCTTGCCAGCACAAGGGAAGACCTGCAACAGCTGCTAAATCGCGTTGAAAAAACCAGTGTACAAAATGGCTTAAATATTAATATAAAGAAGACCAAACACATGGTTGTCGGCCGTACACAACCATCTGCAACTCTCCACATTAAAAATCAACCGCTAGAAAAAGTTTGTTTATATAAATATCTCGGTTGTATTGTGAACGAAAATGAGGACCACGCTGTGGAGGTCAGATGTCGTATCGATTAAGCCAGGGCGGCATTTACCAAAATGAGTCATCTGCTCTGCAATCGTAATCTCAAACTCCCCACAAGATGCCGTTTAGTGCGGTGTTACGTATTTTCAGTTCTTCTGTACGGAGTAGAAGCGTGGACACTAACTCAGACCTTGTGTAAGCGGTTAGAAGCCTTCGAAATGTGGATCTACAGAAGAATGTTGAAAATATCCTGGACGGACAGAGTAAGAAACGAAATGGTTCTACAGAGAATACACAAAGATTTGGAGTTGCTAAAAATTATAAAGATTCGCTAGCTACAATACATGGGCCACATAATGCGCAATAGAAAATATGACCTCCTCCAATTGATCCTGCAGGGGAAAAAACCATTGTCAATGGACTCATTGTAAGTGTAGCGGACACCGATCACAATTAGTATTAAAAACTCCAACACAACTATTTAAATGTCTGTAAGGTTTTAACTTGTGTAAAATAAATATTTTTTTCATTTTCATTTCCTATTCTATAGTTATCTGCTGGGAGATGCTTTTTGTATTTGAACATGAACTAATCAAGCCATATTTTTGAATAGTTAAAATATAAAACTTACGAAATATTTGGTGCAGAAATTCCCGATAATTAAATACGCGTTTCGTACAGTCGTACACAGAGCATAATAGTAAAGAGCTGTCATAAACCAAACTGCCACTGACCCCTTGAATGATGTAAACAGTAGATGCGCTTTCCGTGTCATTTCAACTGCGTTGCTACTGGGAGTTGAATATTCATGCAAAAAACGTCCTTTGTTCCGTTTATAGGGCAACTAAGGGCTTTTTATTGGATATTTGGGCGATTCGGTTGGAGACCCATTACCAAAAACCTATTTTTACGATCTTTTCCCCACTCAACTTCCAAAAGTGACTGAGGAATTTATAATTCCTTAGCTCTGGCTCCTTCCAGGGAAATATAGCCGTGAGTATATGTATGTATGTATAGATTGCATACAAAATGAGTGAATAAATGATTTTTAAATTTAATTATGTAATAACCTTTGATCCAGGAAAATACACTACAGACACTACTATAATTTGGCTTGACGCACATAAATATACATATGTATATGTACATTTTTATTTGTTGCCAACGTCTATGGATAAATTAAGATTAAATTTTTTTGCTCGCCTTTAATATTATTTATATACAGCTATAATTTAATTAAGGCTGAATTTCAGTAACAGGACAAATAATACAAATAAATAATTTGAATAATCACAAATTCGTTTCTACGCAGATTCCATAAAATAGAATTTTGTAGCTTCAGTTGTGAAAAGTCTTAAGTTCTTTATAGCCGTGTAGTGCCGGCTTAGAATGTCGCTACCCCTTTCTATTGGGGCTTTTTATTGGATTTTTGGGCGATGCGGTTGGAGATCCGTCACCAAAAACCTTTATTCTAGCATCTTTTCCCAACTCAACTTCCGAAGGTGGCTGAGGAATTTATAATTCCTTGGCTCTGGCTACCCCTTCTAGGGAATTTTAGTCTTGAGTATATGTATGTATGTATGAACTTATGTTTTATTGTTGCGGGGTTGCTATGCTTTAATATTCTTATATATGTTTATCCATGAGAGTGAATAAATGTTTATATTATTAAAAATATATATTTAAAAGACCACATTTCAATGAGGTTCTGAGATTGGGACAAAGATTATACTCGCTCAAACAATGTCTTCTGCACAGCATCAAGAGTAAAAAAATATATTTTAAATTCTAATATTTAGTGTCATACAGAACATATTCAGGTTAATTTTAAACATAATAATCCAAAGGTTTCCTCAAAGATTCATTGATTGATGGATTGAGCCTGTACTTTTAACATTTATTGTATTTTCGTGACTTTCCTTTATCATTCGGTACGTGGCCGCCACTCCAGAACCTTCGAGCTCCAACAGCCCTAGGATCTTAAAACTTAATAAACGTACAACCAAATTACCAGTATTTTTCCTATCCTGTAGTTTTCTGCTGGGTGATACTTTTTTGATTTTCAACATGAACTAATCAAGGTATACCTAATTTTTTCTATTACAATTATAAGCCAAAGAAATAATTAGAAGAAAATATAACACTTGATTGACACAAGTTTTCCTATGTTTTCAAATACAAAAACTTTCCTAGTTTTGGCCTGTTTGTTCATGTCTTGGTCATCAATAAGGTCTTGGCTAGCCGATTTTGAGAATGTTTATTTCCATTTTAGCCCTTTTATGCTAATCGATTGACAGTAGATTTTTGTAATATGTGGAATCTTCAACCATAAAAAGTATAAATAATAAATCTACCACATCCATTGTCCTATCTGTAACAATGTCAAAAAGGAATATAATTATATTATATATATTATTATATATAAATGAAGCTATTATTACCTTTAAATTTAGCTATTAATTACTTTCAAAATGAATTGATAAACTTATAATAAATGATTAGTAATCAATGCACTGTTTTTTACTATGCAAACTAAGTGGTAATACGCTATTCGCGGTACAAACTATACTACCTAAAAAGTTATGCGAAGCCTACGATTTAATATCCGTCAAAAAGACTTCCTAGAGTAGGTCAGATATTTTGATATCCTGGTTACCCTACACACAGAATCTGATTTGAGCTGTTTATCTTTGTCGAACATTTAACATTGTTTTACATACTATTGCGATTCATGAGAGCCGCTCAACTCCTTCCTAACACTCGCTCTGAAGAGAACGAACTAAAACAATAAAGTTCATTTGGGGCATTTAGTATTCTAATGAACTCATTGAAATTGGAACAGTTCAAATGAAAGGTTAGCAATTTTATTGAATTTGTTCCTGATTTTGCATACATCTATAATCTTCTTATTAACAAAAAGGGGCTCAAAAATATTATGTATTTTACCGACCTTGATCAAGTGACAGTACATTTTTTTAAACTGATATGTACCTTTGCATTTATTCAACAAAAGTAATAAATAAATAAATAGTAAAATATTAAAATAAGCGTACGAAGTGGCGATCGATAGTCTCTGCCTACCCCAATAGGAATTAACGGCGTGAGTACATGTATGCATGTATGTATGTAATAAAATATGCGTTAGAAGAAAAAAACACATTTAATCAAATAAAATTAAAGAATTACTAAAACACATTGATAAAATGTTTACTGCAAGCATTCTGTTTTCATTAATTGCACTTCAAACCGTCCCATGTATGGAGAGTGCTTGATGCCGAATGAGGGTAACGGTGCGCTCTTTTTCGTGTACATTAACTGTAACAACATATAGTATTCATATAGAAATTAATAAAAAATACAGCTGAGTATAATTTAGGCACATGCGTGGGGTTCAATCACGTTCAATGTTTCATTTGTTAATATATATATGTCTGATTAATTTATCATGGTTGCTATCGGAGAAGGAAAGCAATGTACGGAAACCCTCATATAACGTGAGTACACTGCCAAGCAAAACGTGGGTATTCTAAACATCGGGTTTTATGACACTTCATGTTCAGAAGTATTAGTACCTCTGCCAACGCTTTTCTCCAGGATTCAGGGTTTGATCGTTAAGTTGAGCTAATATTATTGTAAAGCAATGTATTTATAGAATATTTACACTTTCTGTAAGAGAAGAGTCACCTAAATTATAAATGTTTTTAGGTGCTTAATTTAATATTATGTTAAAATACTTAAAATTGTTATTGATAGTAATAAAAGGGCACATACGAAAAGATTGATGGATGTGAACGAAGCTAGAGAGGTTTGCCAGTATCGTACAAAGTGGCGATCGATAAGTTTCTGCGTACCACAACGGGAACTAACGGCATAAGTAATATATTATATACTAGTGGTCCGCCCCGGCTTTGCACGGATGGTGTTAAATATTTTACTGTTTACCCCCTACAATATTTAGCGTGATGATATATATCAAGTCCTTTTCCTGGTTCTAAGCTACCTCTTCAACAATTTTCAGCCAGGTTCATCTGTTCTCGAGTTATAAATAGTGTAACTAACACGACTTTCTCTTATATATAAATATAGATATGTATGATTGTTTTTAAACCTTTTTTATGGAATGTTTAAGATTACAAAATTAACCAGTCAAAAATTTTGAGAATAGCTGAAATGCCTTGTAATATTCCCTACTGTAGAGAATAAAATTCGATTACCTTTTTATGGCAATAAGTGTTAGGTGCGGGAACATCAGTACTGGGTTTGAGAGGCCGAAACGGTGCTCCAAATGAAAACTCTGGCATTTTCTTAACGCTCACGTCAAACTTGGGGTCATATTCGCCAACTACAGGGATTCCTGGATCTTTCGGCGGTCTGTATGGGTAGCCTATTGTATAGGCTGGGTTACCCCTGAAATTACAGTATTAATAATATGACATACATACATACATACATACATACATACATATACTCACGGCTATAAATCCCTAGAAGGGGTAGCCAAAGCTAAGCGACATGATAGTCCAGTGGGTAGGACACCCGCCCGAAAACAGAAGGGCATGAGTTCCAATCCTGGGTCGGGCCTACACCAATTTGTCTTTTCTAAAGTCATATGTGTGGATAACTTATCATGGTTGTTAACGATAAGGGAAAACATCGTGAGGAAACCCACATGGCTGAGTTGTAATTAGTCATGTGACAGTGTATTCGTACAAAACGGCGATAGGCCTGCCCCCTATCACGTGAGTACACTGTCTAAGCAAAACGTGGGTACCTTCTCTGGACACTAGATGGCGCTGCCATGTGAGTTCAGAAGTATTGGTACCTCTGCCAACCCGTTCGGGGTAAACGGCGTGAACGTTTATGTTTATGTTGGTGATGGGTCTCCAACCGCATCGCCCAAAAATCCCTTAAAAGCCCCATTACCGTTAGTCGCCTTTTACGTACACCCACCGGAAGAAATGGGGTAGTGCTATTCTAAGCCGACACTACACAGCAAATATAATACGAATGGTTTGATTATATGAAAGCTATCGCCTCTGTTATAAAACAGTTTCTTTAGAATTTCTATGATGGGAGCAATATATCCAGCAATGGGAATTTTATTTGTTTATGGTGATGGTAATGATGATGAATTAACGTCCATGTGAATGGATATATCTTGTGAAAATTATTCATAAGTGCGCATTTTTAATGTGAAAAATTTGTAATGTTATGTTATGTGATCTTATGAGGAAAGATGATATTGTAAGAAAGATAGAAAAAGGAATGTTGAGATGGTTTGGGCATGGTACATAGAGAGGATGGATGAAAGGAAATTGGTAAAAGGAATCTATAGGGCTAGTATAGATGGTAATATTAGTAAGGACCATCCACAGTGAACACACTTGGGCCACATTGAGATGGTGCTCAAAAAGGAAGGCATCCGAAGTATGAAGAATAAAAGAGCATGTATGAAAAGATTGATCGATGTAAACGAATCTAGAGAGGTTTGCCAGGATCTTACGAAGTGGCGATCGATAGTCTCTGCCTACCCCGATAGGAACGTTGATACAAATGAATGTTCATGTTAACTAATGCATTCACTTCAGATAGTTTTGTATATAGGATTTGTTTAGTTTTTTTTATTTGGAATTTTTAGTTCTTATTTAATTATACACTCTCAAATTTACTTACTTTCTGACGCCAGCAGGGTTGTACATATTAGGAGAAGGAGTCCATTGGTCCCACGGTTGGTAAGGAGGTTTTGCAGGCATTCGAATGCTATAGGCAGGTGGATGTCTTAATGCAATATCTATTTTAGGCTCATAATCGCTTGGACCTGGATTTTTAGACTTGTCTTTGTAGGGTGGAATTCGCGGGGTCATCAAACCATGAGTCAATCTTTGCCGACCTACAAAATATATATGAATAAGTAGAGAAAAGAAACGAATAAATAAAAAATCAAGTTACGACGGTTTATCATCAGCCAATAGACGACCACTACTGGACATAGGCATATTTATTTTCAATGATTTCTGTTTAAGAGTTTTGTACTTGTTTTTCCTCACCATAAAGGTTGACTGGAAGAAATCGCGTTAAGGCGATAAGTCCGCCTTTGTGTACTTAGTTCTAATGATCTGTACCTTTGTAAAAACATTATATCTGTATGCAATAAAGTGTTCAAATAAATAAATAGGCCTTCCCATAGATCTCCACAACGACCGGTCCTGTGCTACCCTCATCATTCGGATCCCGCGACCTTGACAAAGTCGTCACTTCGAGTGACGAATGCATACATACTGTACAATACACACTGCGTCGGTGGCTAGGGGTCATAGATGTACTAATAAAAAACCGTAGATATGTCATGCGCGCTCATAAGTGGCACTTAAAAGACAGGCTAAATGGCTCATCTGACTTTAGTCCCGCACAAGCTGCCGTCGCAATCGTTCACCTGTTTTGGCGTGTTCGTTTATCAAAATAATCGAGAATGCCGTCGTGTGTGATGAGATTTTGCACAAACTATAGTAGAAAAACTACTAAAATGATGAGATTACTTATCATTCGTAAGTATTATAAATTTACAACGTTTTATTATAATTTATAATAAATCGTACGTATAGGTCTTAATTATTTTTTGTCAAACGGTCGTCTTAGTGTCATATTTCACGACGGTACAGAATAAATATATTTATCTCTTTTTAGCGCTTGCTTTAAGATGTGCTATCTCGCGTATATTTCAAATGTATTTCTTGGTGTGTTGAGTGTTGTTTGCGCATATTTCGAGTGGTGTGCGTTCATCTGCCACAATCGGTGCCACTCTTAAGCGCCGATTTCCTCGTAAATGACCTATCTAACGTTTTTTAATCTATGCTAGGGGTTAAACCATCACATCTCATCCCGTGAGTATAACGTGACAAAACATCTGGCCTACTTGATGAAGAAGCTGCTTGGGGAAATTGTTGGGGACCTATCATCATCTATGTTGTAACTTATTATTCGCTTTACAAAACTGGCTGAATTTTTTTAAATTCTGAAACTCTGGCGACCTCGTTTTAGCAGGTATAGTCGTGAATATATGTATGTATATTTGATATTAATATAGAAGTACAAGTAATATTGTAGAATAAGTTTTTGATGATATCCGAAAATACTATTCTAAAATCAATGGAGTTGCGGCTACCCCGATCGCAATGATAAAAAAGCATTTCAGATAAAACTACGTAATTACCATAACTTACCCCCAACTTTGTTGAATCCTGATACGTTTATCAGTGGTCCTTTGGGATATAGCTTTACTTTATTATCTTTTGGTATTCTTCCAAAGGTATACGCTGGGGCCCGTCTTATGTGAGAAAAACCCTTTCCACCTAAAACGGAATTGTTGAATATAGTTTACGTTATAGTTTTGTAGGATTTTATATAACTTTATTCATGAACAAGTTTGAGTATATTAATTTCAAAATTAAATAAAAGAGATATAAATAACTTATTATGAAAATTGAAATAAACTAAATACATTTTATATAGAAATTAACAGTCATATTTTTAAATATTTAATGTTAAAAACCTTCTATGTCAGTATAAAATTTGTAGTTGATTATAAAAAAGCGATGCATACATATTATATCACTAACGTAATGTTCGTTCTTTAGTCTAGAATTTTTTTCTTGTAGTACATACACATGCTCACGCCGTTAGTTCCCATTAGGGTAGGCAGAGACTATTGAGCGCTATTTTGCACGATCCTGGTAAACCTCTCTAGCTTCGTTCACATCCATCATTCTTCTCATACGTGCTCTTTTGTTCTTCATACATTGGACACCTGCATTTTTAAGCACACTCTATTTGGTCCAAATGTGACCCCCGAGGTCGTTACCTTACACATTGTCTTAATAGATTTTTTCATCAATTTGTTATAAATAAAGTAACATTAAAAAAAATATAACAGTCACTTATAATATAACATAAGTATCCGAACTTAAAACAAAAAAAAATGAAAAAATATTAGAATAGCACTACCCCATTTCTTCCGGTGGGTGTAAGTAAGAGGCGCCTAACGGCATTGGGGTTTTTAAGGGATTCTTGGGCGATGCGGTTGGAGACCCATCACCAAAAACCTTTATTTTACCATCTTTTCACCACTCAACTTTCCAAAAGTGGTTGAGGAAATTTAAATTTCTTAGCTGTGGCTACCCCTTCTAGGGATTTATAGCCGTTAGTATATGTATGTTTGTATGTATGTTTGTATGTATGTATGTCTTTATGGTCCTGATTTTACCTTCCTTATTTCTTTAGCTAATGTCTGCTTCATATTAGAAAAAAACTTAAAAAATATATTTAACTTTGATAATGAGTTGTTTTACCCAAGATTTCTGGATGTTCGTAGCTGCTAGGTCCTGGGGTTATTGAAGTGAGCGTTCGTCTCTTCTCTGTTGGTTTTGGAGGCAGCTGTTTTATAAGTTTTTGCCTGCATTCCCAACCCCACGGCATAGTGTCGTTCAGGTAAAACGTTGATAAGAAAAAACGCAATAAAATAGTTAAAACGATATAAAAGTGTAATAATTTACGATTCTTTCACGTTGTTAATATTGATGAATCAAAGTCAAAGATTGTCGCAGTCATACTGACTGATTTACGTATTGATATTATTGATGTTTATCGGTTGTGACATTAAACTTTTATAACTTTTTGTGTTTCGCAAAATTTTTACGTAGCTCCAAATACTTGTTTAATATCTTTGCGTAGCTCAAATGGGAGTGGCTTCAGGACTTAATCTTACTTACGATATAAATACTTATAAAGAAGGGTACGCCAGAGCTTTAAAATAAGTAATTGCGCAACTGGATTTGGAGATTGAATGGGCAAAATTGTGATGGGTCGCGAACCATATAACCCAAAACATACATACATGCATACATATTCTCACGCCGTTAGTTCCCATTGGGGTAGGCAGAGACTATCGATCGCCACTTTGTACGATCCTGGCAAACCTCTCTGGCTTCGGTTACATCCATCAATCTTTTCATACATGCTCTTTTATTCTTCATACTGCGGACACCTGCCTTTTTGAGCACATTTTCTATTTGATCCAAATGTGTCCTCCGAGGTCGTCCTCTACTAACATTACCTTCCACATTGGCTCTATATATCTCTTTCACCAATTTACTGTCATCCATCCTCTCTATGTGCCCAAACCATCTCAACATTCCTTTTTCTATCTTTCTTACAATATCATCTTTTACACCACACCTTTCACGAATCACATCATTCCTCACACGATCACATAACCTTACATTACACACTTTTCTGAGGGATCTCATTTCTACTGCATTCACTCTACTTTCATGCTTCTTCTGCCACACCCAACATTCACTGCCATACATAAGCGTAGGAACGAGGACAACATCATGCACAGCCATTCGGGCCTTTTCAGACACCGACTGACTAGACATTAGACTATCCAGTGCTCCATTTACCGCATTACCCTTTTTCACTCTTCTCTCGATATCTTCATCACACTTTCCATCCCTAGTAAACAAACTTCCCAAATATACAAACTCTTTCACTTGTTCCACTTTCTTACCATTAATCTCAATCACGCATTCGGTCATATTCACCTCTCTCTCAAAAACCATAGTTTTTGTTTTATCCACATTCACCCTCATTCCCTTTTTTCAAAAGACGCACATGCAATATTCCTCATCTCTTGCAGCTCTTCCACCGATGATGCAAGTAGCACTTGATCGTCGGCATATAAGAGGCATAATATTAAATCAAAAATTCGTAATGATATTGTAAAGTTAAGCGTTGAGCAAGTCGTGGAATTATCCTGCATAGAGTTAAAAAACTATTTCTTAGTATGTGTGTATTGACCCCTTATAACCAAAATTATGATAAATTCGAAAATTTAATGGAAGATGTATTAAGCAAAGTTTTCAGGAATAAAAAATGTATAATAATATGTGGAGACTTCAATGTGGATCTCCTACAAGACAGTTATCTTAAAACACGATTGATGAGTTTATTCCAATCGTTCAATTTAGAAAATTTATTCTTGGAACCGACTAGAATCAAAACATGCTTAGATAATGTATTTACTAATGCAGATTTTTCAAGTAAAAGTGTTATAAATAAACTAAAGTCTGATCACAGCGGCCTTTTTGTTAGCTTTCCTCTAGAGATACCAGAACCAAAAATTGTTATTAAAAAAAGGCATATTACTGTTAGTAAAGTAGAAAAATATATAAATATAATAAGCTTTAAGTTGCCTACATGTACAATTAGTAAAAACTCAAATACTAGCTATGATATCTTTTATAATGTTCTGATAAATGAGTTTAATGAAATTTTTAGTGTAAAAAATGTAACTATTACCAGTAAATTTAAGTTTTGTGAGTGGGCAACACCAAGTATTCATAGATCAAGAGAAAAACTCTTCGATTTATATGATCAAAAAGCTTATAGTAATAATAACGAATTGAGTGAATATGTAAAAAAATACTCAAAAATATTTAATAAAGTATGTAAAGAGGCTAAAGCCAGATACCTAAGCCGACGTATCCGAACATCCGATAATAAAGTTAAAACAGTGTGGAATATTATCAACACCCAAACAGGCCGAGGTAAACCATGCGATCAGGAGTTCTGTGTTCGATCTGATAAAGGTCTGACTACCTCTAATGAGGAAATCGCTTGTATTTTTGAAAAATATTTTACTGACATACCATCAAAAACAACTGAACATTTAAACACGCATCGGTTATAGAAGCTCAACACTTGTTACAACAAAATGTTGATAGGTGCGAAACTTTATTTTGTTTTAAAGATGTCAGCCCTACAGATATCGAAAAATGCTATAAATCATTTAAACTAAAAAGTTCTGAAGACATTTGGGGTATGTCAGTGAAAGTTTGCCATAATTTTATTGTAACTTTGGCTCCATATTTAGCAGATATATTTAATGAATGTACGAGTATAAGAAATAAAATCTTTCCAAATCTCATGAAGCATAGTAAAATTGTACCACTTCTTAAATCCGGAGGAGATAAAATTAGTCCTGATGGTTATAGACCCATATCAATTCTGCCAGTTTTAAGTAAAATATTCGAAAAACTAATGTTCAATCAAATGCTTTTGCATTTCGCTTCAAACAAATTGTTTCATCCTAAACAATTTGGCTTTACGAAGGGCCGCTCTACCACTGATGCAGGCGTTGCCTTAATGAAACACATTTTTGATTCGTGGGAACGCAAAAATGATGCTATTGGTTTGTTTTGCGATCTTACGAAGGCATTTGATTGTGCAGATCATGAAATCCTTTTTATTAAATTAGAACATTATGGCATACAAGGTGACGCACTTAAATTAATAAAGTCTTACTTTTCGGATCGGATACAGAAAGTGCAAATCAATAATGCAATATCACCTAGAACTCATGTAAAAATGGGTGTTTCGCAGGGTTCTATTTTGGGCCCATTTTTATTTTTAGTTTATATTAATGATTTGCCGTTCATGGTCGAGAAAATGTCCGAGATAGTGTTATTTGCTGATGATACTTCTTTAGTATTTGACGTTGAAAGAAATAATCAGAATATTGACAAGGTGAATAACACGGTTTCACAGATTCAAACATGGTTTGCTTCAAATAATCTTGTACTGAATAGTAAAAAAACCAAATGCATTAAATTTGTATTACCTAATGTTAGGTGCGTTGATAACGAAATAATTTTAAATAATGAAAAGTTAGTATTTTCGGATAACACAGTTTTCTTAGGGATAACTCTGGACTCCAAGCTCCAATGGGGACCCCACATTAGCTCACTAGCTGGCAGGCTAAGTAGTGCTGCATATGCCGTTAGGAAAATAAGACATTTGACAGATGTACAGACAGCTCGATTAGTTTATTACAGCTATTTTCATAGTGTAATGTCTTACGGTATTTTACTCTGGGGCAGAGCAGCTGATGTTGGTTCCATATTTATTCTCCAAAAGAGAGCAATAAGAGCTATATACAATTTGAGATCCCGAGATTCCCTGAGAGAATTGATTAAAACAATAAATATAATGACGCTGCCATGTCAATATATTTATGAAAATATTATGTATGTAAGAAAGAATCAGGCCTCTCTTGTGAAAAATTGTGACAGACATATTCGAAACCTAAGAGACAACAATAAAATATCAGTACCAAAATACAGATTGTCAAAAGTAAATACATCTTTCATGGGGTTATGCGTAAAAATGTATAATAAAATACCTGAGGACATTTTAAATTTATCAGAAACAAAATTCAAAGCGGCAGTGAAAAGAAGTCTTAGTTCGAAAGCCTATTACAATGTCAATGATTACATTAATGATGAAGTGGCTTGGTGTCATCAGGGCTCTGTGCAGGATGTTTCCGGGCTAACACCAAAATTGTAATGGACGTAAAAAAAGATCTGTGTTGACGAGTTTCTTACGGGTTCTTCTCTCAACAAAACACCTTCCCAATCCGAAGTAAACTTAGTATTAAGTTAAAATTTGACGTTCAAAAAACAAAGATTTATCTTTTTATTTTGAAATAAATGATTATTTTATTTTTTTATTTTTATTCATTTAATGATGAATCCACCCATTCTCAATCCATAATCACTTTCACGCAACTCTGTTAAACAGTCATCCATGAACAAATTGAAGAGCCACGGGGAAGCTACACAACCCTGTCGGACACCCCGAGAGATCCCGAACCAGTCAGTATTTTCCCCGTTTACTCTCACACATGCACTGGAATCCTCATAGAGTGATACCAGTGCACGTATAAGTCGACTCCCCAAACCGAACTTGGAAAACACCTCCCATAAACACTTTCTTACCACCCTATCATACGCCTTCTCTAAATCAATGAAGGAGCAATACACCTTTCGGTTCTTAGATAAGAACTTTTCGGTGATGCTCCTTAAAGAGAAGATTTGGTCCATACATCCCATTCCCTTTCTAAATCCTGCTTGCACATCCCAAATTTTATCATCCGTTTCATTCATCACTCTTTCAATCAAAACCTTTGCATACAATTTACCGACAATGCTGAGTAGGCTAATTCCACGGTAGTTTCTAGCCTCCTGGTGTGACCCCTTTCCTTTATATAAAGGCACAATTACCGCTTTGCACCAGTCTTGTGGCACTTTGCCACTCGACCAGCATTTCTGGAAAAGGAAGTACAACCAGGAAGCCGCCACCCCTTTACCAGCCCTCAGCATTTCAGTGTTTATCCTGTCATACCCTGCCGCTTTTCCTAGTTTCATACTTTTCATTGCTTTCATTATTTCTTCCATACTGATCTCACTGTCACTAAAGTCACCCATAACATCGTTCCAATCAACATTACTGCCGATTGGCGAAGAAATGGATGTATCCTCTTTTTCGAAGAGTCCCTCAAAATAGTTCTTCCATACTCGCCTTATGCTACTTTCATCCGTCGCCAATTCACCCTGTTCATCTCTCACAACATTCACTCTCGTGTTTTGGGAAACTCCCTTTTCTTTCCGGATATATTTCCAGAACAACTTATGGTTATTCCGGAAATTATCGGAGAGTTTCCTCTCACACCATTCTATCAGATCACGCTTTTTCTTTTCTATTTTCTTCTTAACCTCATTCTTAACTCTCTTATATACATCTTCACTATTCTTCACTACATCATCTGTTACTCTCGCATCCATTCGTTTACTAGCATTAATCGCTAGTAAATCTAACCAAGCTTTCTTCTTATCTCCAACTGCCTCTTTCACATCTTTATCCCACCAACTTGTTGGTGGTCTATTTGTTCTTTTACTCAATCCACATACTTCCGTCGCACATTCAACCATTGACGATTTGAGCACATCCTATACTTCTTCTATTTCCAATTCATCCTTCATCTCCACGCAACTTAGCCTGTCGTCCAATTTCTTCATATATTCATCTCTAATATTTTCATCCTCTTCCAATTTCTCCACTTTTATTCTCGCAAAGTCAGTTGTCGACACTTTGGCCCTGTGACGCCAACGCGTGCACAGTCCCCTCAATCGTGATATCACGAGAAAGTGGTCCGTGCCAACGTTAATGCCCCTATGGACTCTGGTGTCAACAACCTTTGCTCTTAGCCTTTCATCCACTATCACAAAATCTATCATACTTCTCTCGCTTCCTCTCTGTCTAGTATACATATGGATATCTTTGTGTTCAAACAACGTGTTCGTAACACAAAGATTCCTCTCCAAACATACATCAATCACTTTCTCACCATTCTCGTTCACTCTTTTATCACCAAACTTTCCTAAAACTCTTTCACAACCGTTGCGTGACACACCAACCCAACCATTAAAATCTCCTAACATAACAATTTTCTCATTTTCATCACACCCATTCGCAAAATCCTCTAACAGATTCCAAAACTCCTCCCTCTCGGATAGTGATCTGGACATGTCCGGAGCATACACGCAAATTATGCGCATCCGGACAAGCCCTACCTTCACCTTTATCCATAGGAGCCTTGGACTAACACACGCATAATCTTTCATGCACTTAGCCATCCTTTCAGATATCAGAAGTCCCACGCCTTGGCAAGCTCTGTCACTCTTGGCAACTCCCGGCCAGATAGCTGTAAATGGGCCAAGTTGTGAAACCTCTTTTTCCTTGCGCTTCGTTTCATTTACACACAGAAAATCTAGTTTTCTTTCTTCCATAATCAAACATACTTCATCTAATTTTTCATGCATCCCTCCACACACATTCATCGTACCAAAGCGGGTCTCTTTAGCCCACTTTTCGCCCCGCGAGGAACCACGGCGTGATAGGTGGCGAGCCATATCGCCGCCATCGTGTTTAATTTTTGTTGCGAAACACATTTGGACCCCACGAAAAGCAAGGGAAGTAAACTGTCCGCCTAGCCAGAGCCCCGCTTGACTAAGTAAGGTTATTTAGTACCCGGAGTTCACCAAGCTCCGGGACGGCGGCACGACCTTGGATTGGTGTAGGGGCGAAGATGAAAAAGCCCTTTTCTCTTAGTCGACTTCTACGACACCCACGGGAAGAGATGGGGTAGTGCTATTCTATGCCGACACTACACAGCCGAACATAACCCAAAAATCATTCATAAAGCTCGTGTCGCCATGTGCCATCTAAATATCCATAGATACTTTTAGAAAAAAACGATTTTACGACCATTTGCGACTGGAGGTCACAGTATGGAGTTAACTTGTTTGTTCCCTAATACTGCTATATGCGCATTAAATTAAAGAGCCAATAAGAAGATTTCAAAATAGTATGACATGTCTTTAATATAAGATCAAATGTTTAAGAGTAATATTTATATATGAGAATGAAGAGATGGTACCGGTGAGATACATACATTTATTCTCGACGTTGATCCCGAACCATCCGCACGCAGTAATTCATTATTAATTTTGTATGTTTTTATTATTTATTAGTCATTAGACTATTCATTGTTTTATTTACCGCATTACCCTTTTTTCACTCTTCTTTCAATATCTTCATCCCACTTTCCATCCCTAGTAAACGGACTTCCCAGATATGCAAACTCTTTCACTTGTTCCTTTTGTGATTTATGATTACTTCATATTTTTGTTTTCTCAGTCGGTGTCTGAAAAGGCCCAAATGATTGTGCATGATGCTGTTCTTGTTCCTACGCTTATGTATGATAGTGAATGTCGGGTGTGGCAGAAGAAGCATGAAAGTAGTAGAGCAAATGTAAAGAAAAAGAATGCAGTAGAGGTGAGGTCCCTCAGAAAAGTTTGTGATGTTAGGTTACGTGATCAAGTGAGAAATAGCTTAATTCGTGAAGGGTGCGGTGGCGTAAAGATGATATGGTAAAAAAGTTAGAAAAAGGAATTTTAAGATGATTTAGGCCCAGAGAGGATGGATGTTAGTAAACTGGTAAAAGAGATTTATAGAGTGGATGGTTATGTTAGTAGAAAAAAATCCCGGAGGACACATTTGGACCAAAAAGCGAGTGTGCTCAAAAGGCCGGCATCCGATGTATGAAGAATAAAAGAGCATGTGTGAGTAGATTGATGAATGTTAACGAAGCTATAGGTTTGTCAGGTTCATACAAAGTGGCAATCGATGATCTCTGCCTACCCTAATGGGAACTGATGGCTCGAGTATAAGTATGTATGTACAATAATTTATCGACTGAGAACTTGAATAGTAAAACATAAAATTAATATAATATAAACCCGCCTCTCGAAATACTATCGTGTTATAATTGTATTAATAACAACCAAGTTTTACAATTAACTAGAAAATAAGAAAAACCTTGAAGTAAAATCATTAACGAGACAGTTACAGCTTAACTGTCGGAATCGGAACTCAATAAAAACTACTATATATAGCGGTTTTTTTTATTATTTTTCTCTTTATTATTCGGTTATTTATGTTTTAGCGTTGCATTTTGAATAGACTGCCTTCGTTGTCTACAGACCAAGAGTTCGGTTCATGGTTCGGAGGCCCCAGAGTTGATAACTGGAGATTGCAGTCACATAATTAAATCTGTTAAGTCCAGTTTGTTACGATGTTGTCTGTTTCCGTGTTTCGGAGAGCACGGCAATTCGCTTACCCGGTTACTTCAAGGTAGTATTAGACCAGTATAGTAGCTGTGTAGTGTCGGCTTAGAATAGCACTACCCCATTTTTTATCGAGGGTGTACCTAACACAATACACATCGTATTGGGCTTTTGAATGGATTTTTGGGCGATGCGGTTGGAGGCCCATCACTAACAACTTTTATTTCAACATCTTTTCCTACTGAATTTCCAAAAATTTTTTGTAGATAGTCTAATCTTAAGTTAATGTATATAAACTTAGTTAGTTTAAGTTAATTCTAATTATAAAAAAAAGAAAAAAAAAAAACAAAAAAAAAATGTATAACTATATTCGATCTGTAATGTTCTCTCTTTTTTGTCGTGCATATATTACAAGTGTATGTTGTGTGCAGTTGTAACTGGAACTTAGACTAGGAATGTTCATGTTGTAATTAGATTTAATATATGTTTTTAGTTTAAGTTCTGTAATTGTACCTAAATAAATAAATAAAACTGGCTGAGGAATTTCTAATTCCTTAGCTGTGGCTACCCCTTCTAGTGAATTATAGCCGTGGGTATACGTTTGTATGTATGTAGTAGACCATGGCCAAGTCACCATATTCAGGGTAGGCTCGAGCGGCTCGGTAGGGAAATATGTAAAATAATGATGATGCTGATATGGTACATACATACATATACTCACGGCTGTTAATCCCTAGAAGGGGTAGCCAGAGCTAAGGAATTAGAAATACCTCAGCCACTTGTGGAAATGTGAGTGGGCAAAAGATGGTAAAAGTAAAGGTTGTTGGTGATGGGTCTCGGACTGCATCGCCCAAAAATCCCTTACGTACACCCACCGGAACAAATGGGGTAGTGCTTTTCTAAGCCGACACTACACAGCAACTACTATGTATACAGATATGGTACTATAGACATTTTATGTTGTTTCTTTATACCAAGTTGACTATCTTAGAACTACTTGTCTATAGTATATATTTATTTATAGAGGCAGGTGTTTGAGATGCAGCTTAAGTGTTATTATCTCCGTGGATTATTAAAATCCACCCTTACGTTTATTAATACAATAAGAGACTGGGAAAAAATATGTTGTTTTTTTATGTTAAAACATCCCTATAGTAAAATAAAAGTTAGTCATAGCAAAAGAAACATGACCGCCTCAGCCGCTACTTTCAACACACACTATATTAAAAGCTTTCAAAAGTTTAAGGTCAATAGTACTTAAAGACTAGAATGAGTTTTAGTCATTAGTTAAGAGTGGAAAAGTTTTGCCAACAGTTTCAGCGCTACTTAGTTGCTCAGTGGCCGTTCGCAATGACAGTGGGGCAAGATTAAGATGGGAAAATTGCAGTAGCCGAGGTGCAAATAAAACGGGAAAATCTACGTTCAGGAAATTGAACTCCACCGGATATGGAACACCGGGTGACGTGCATTAGAGGTATGGCTTCCGAGTACTCTTAAACATTGAAGTAAGTATTTAACAAAATAAAATTGAGTTTTACTCGTATAACAGTTATGAAAGCAAATGAACATAAACCGTAAGTTAGGAAATTAATTATAAGCAGACGTAAACTTTTACTCGCGACTATAACGGCGGAGGAAATTAAATGGTGAAATAAAATAACACAGTGGTGCTGGAGAAAATGAGGCCAGTAAACATGATATGTGAAAATTAAAAAAAAGAACAATATGTGGCGGCGCGGCGGCGGCGGGACGGTGAGTCGGGTGGCGGCGGCGGCGGCGCGCAGTTATATTCATTATTCAGGCCACACAACTCCGCTCGATGCGCGCGAGGCCGAGGATTTAAAAAGATTTTTTCATGAATACGTAATCACACGGATCATGTTTGTGATATACTTGTGAAACTTAATACGGCTCGTATTAACGGAAGATTTGGAACGAAAAGGGCCTGAATAATGAATCGATCGATATTGACTTCGATTGTTGTAGCTTGCGTATCTGTTTCATTATTGGAAACCGGTATTGGATGTTTGATAAGTTGTAATGAAACACGGCAAGAAATTAATAAAATCATTTGCGTTAATACTCCATTGGATAGCGGAAAAGCTAAAGTAAACTTCGCAAACTCACTGAAGTGAGACAAAGTGTAGAAATGCACTTAGCCGCTGCATCCTGATCTCGTAATGAACTTTACAGAGCTCTCAAAAAGCGAGTTAAGATTATCCCTTTTACACTAAGAGATGAATCGTTCTTCTTTTTTGTATAAACGCGCCGTGCCCTGTAGACACAACGAGCTTCAATTAATTAAAAGCAGGACAAGAAACAGTGGCCATTGTTAAAAAAGTCAAATGATTCATTAAATAAAGTGTTCCACGATTGTGTTACCAGTGCTTCTATTGTGAAATTGCTGAAAAATTTCTTTGTGATGATAACAATGGTAATTAATGTATTCATTAGTATTTACTAATGGAATGTTTTATTTGTGGGCATTTTTTTTGTTAATAAAGGATTGTTTCTGATTGAAATCCTTTTGTATGTGTGAGATTAGACTTGTAAGCACAGCAATATCATTTTAAGTCTTATGTGTCTGTGTCTCTTATGTCGTTTATATCAAATATCTATAATCGATATAAAATTGTTTTATTCTACTAGCCTACGTATTTACATAAATACTTTATCTCTTTATTTTTTATATTTAGTAATCCTTGAAACATACACTCACAACCTGTAAAACAAAAAATATGCTAACTGGGTACTAGCGTCTTGTTGCCGATTGAAATTAACTTTTATAGACCATCTGTATAAGACTGATCTAATTTTTTGGTATAGCTGTGCTCTAATGCAAAGAGTTTAGGTGGAATGCAGGTGTGACAGATATTTCTGTGTTTTAGCATACATTAATTAATAATATAGCAATAGCTATATGAAATCCTCCGGAAAATTTCCATGAAATTTATGCTATTGATAAAAACAAAACTATAGTAAAGTGTGGTTCAAAAGAAATAAGTTTTTTTTTTTTCAATCTCGTGGAATTTATGTACAGTATTAACAACGAAGAAATAGAGGTGTTGAGATTTAAGTCTTTCGATAATAAACGGTGTAAAGCCTTATTTTGTCGAAGGATTCGATGATACAATGAAGATTCGGATTTGTAGTAAATCTGTTCCTTTGTATTGGTTTATTTGATTACATGAACAGCCTCGAGACTTGGGCATCCCTCAACCTCCCCAGTCGCCTCATGACCCCCTTCAGCAGATCTAACTCAGTTTATTGCTTTTCCTCAATTGACTACTATTCATTCTTCATTCGAATTACTAGTTTTATAAATCGAATAACACATACAAATAAAACTTGTGCTTATCTCATACATAACAAATATTGTAATATGATCGACTAAATTTAAGCGTGGATTTACGAGTAATATCAGTAAGCTGGACAGCAAGGGGAGTGTCTAAATCAAATAGCAAGTGCTATGTATAAGAACAGAAATCAAAGTGACAATGATAAAAAGGTGGAGGTAACAATGAGGTTTATCTGGATCATACAGTGATTAATTGCATCTGCCTTTCCTAATCATAGTAATTGAATCAGGTCTTGTATGTTATACACTGCTGTGTAGTGTGGGCTCAGAATAGCACTACCCCATTTCTTTCGGTGGGTGTACGTAAGAGGCGACTAACGGTATTGGGGCTTTTTAAGGGATTTTTGGGCGATGCGGTTGGAGACCCATCACCAACAACCTTTATTGTACCATTTTTTCCCCTCGCAACTTCCAAAAGTGGTTGAGGAATTTCTAATTACTTAGCTCTGGCTACCCTTTCTAAGGATTTATAGCCGTAAGTATATCTATATCTAGCGAGAGAGATATATATATTTGGAAAGTTTGGTGGGGAAAAGATGTTAAAAACAAAGGTTTTTGGTGATGGGTCTCCAACCGCATCGCCCAAAAATCCCTTAAAAGCCCCAATACCGTTAGACGCCTCTTACGTACACCTATCGGTAGAAACGGGGTAGTGCTATTCTAAGCCGACACTACACAGCAAACATTACTCATACATTATTTTTGGATAAAACTAATTTACAATATTAAAACAACAATCAAAGTTTAGTTTTTAGCTTCATTCTCATACTCATTAAGCCAAACTTTAACCTACAGTGATGGTAGTATAGAAATGTCGCTTATATTGTTGTGTGAACATTTTAAAAAAACATTTCGAATAATTCATTGAAGATATAAATAAAATTTTTGCAAAATATTTCTAGTAGACAACGTCAGTTCCCTACAAGGAAATAAAATATTAAGATGGATAAGAGCAATTGCCTATTGAAGCTTAGAAGAGTATGGTGGCACGGCTATAAGTATACGCTACGTATAACAATACGAAGCGATCAACGGTTTCCTCTTCATATTGATTTTCTTTTCTCAAACTAGTAAATGTTCCTGGCCAACCTGATTCAATTGACCAGTTTTGTTAACTAAGAGCTAGTGAACGTTTGACTATCGGTGTGTTTGCAAGACTAATGTTAAGTTACGGTATGGACTTATTCTGAACCTTGTTTCGTAGATAAAAGTATTACTAAGATCACGTTATACCCCTGATTTATTCACCTGTAAATAATTTATACCACCTAAATGCACCTGTCATTGTATTATTTTACTCAAAATCACTTAAACAAACATATTAATCACTTTTGACTTCAATATGTGAGGTTTAATTTTATTCACATAGAATATACTCACGTTTCAGTTTGCCTGGTAGTTACGCTCACCTAAAATGCCTAAAAATGAGCCATATCGATGCGAGACTTAACAGTTTTACCTTTGAATTTCTGAAAGCTAAAATTAATACAACAGTAAAATGGTTAAAGCAGTGCACGTAATTAATTAAGTGTTAAGTTCTGTTATCTCTTATCCATCGGAAATCCGTCTCAGCCAGTATATTAGGCAGAGCAAAGACCAAGTAACAGTAACCAAACAACTGGGTGAAGATTAGTGCAAATCCTCTCAAATCTTCTCAAGTTACCCTTTTTCCACCAAATGAACACGCAACTTTGCGCTACATTGATTTCTGTCTGATATCAAGGTTAGTAAAAATACTGCCTTTGATTTACCCCTCTATTTACTCAAGGAAAACGTTTTCATCCTAACTCAATATTAGCTGATGAAACATCAAAACATAATTGTGCGAAAATGTTGCCAATATATTGTTCATTCTTCTGAATTAGACACTATTTCTTTGCTCTTGAAAGCAAATTCTTGTTCAATATTATTCACTATAGCTAACATTTAGTTTTCCTATTGACGGTAGTTTTTGCTACTATACAGTTATATTGTCTTTTTCAAATATTTTTTGTTAACTTACATTTTAAATAACTGGCCCTTACCCCAGAAATTCGTTTGTACATTTCACTAAGTTTTTCACTTTCTGAGAGATTAACTAGCAATCATTTTTGAAACCTTATCTAAACTTCATAAATAGCCTAAATCCGATGTTTATTTTTAATGCTCAGTGTTTTATATATGCCTTTCACAGTAGTAAATAGATAATGGAAAAGTTTTAAATAGGTACTAGGTTAGCAAAATTTCATTTGCCATTTGTAATAAAAAATAATGTGACAATAAATTGACTTGTAAACTAATTTAATTACTAAAGTTGGATCCACGTTGGATCACACTCTAAACCGTGTCCTAAATTTGATAAAAAATACTCAAGTTTTTCACGATTCGGATTGTGAGTAGGAATAAATTGGGCAAAACACACACTTTATATCCAAGCATGTGTTGAAGTCAAATATTGTTAATAATGGATATATGTGTGTGTGTGTGTCTGTATTTGCATGTCGGTCAAAAGATAGAGCGCAGTCAATTATGCTTCCTAATTTATGTACTTATGTATCCTTAATGTTTGAAAAACATTCAAATTGTTATGCCAAACATCAAGGTTTTATTTTCTATTTTAAATGATAGTTCTATAGACTATGTTTGTATTTATAAAAAAACTTAACATTAGGTTGTTTTTTTTTATAATTATACTTATATTACACAAGTACCATTAAAGTACAATAACAATAATAACATTATTTATATAAAAGCGTTTAGAATTTTTAAATTTTGGATCATGATAGCCAAACTTTTGCTAATACCATTAGGAATCCAGCGTCTCCTACTTACAAGCAAATAAAAATGTATGGGTTAACTCTTCAAAGTCCAATCGAGTTTCTTTCAAAAAAGTTTTCGATTCAAATTGACTTTCCTTGTCGAGGGGTAAAAGTTTAGCAACGCTTGACTTGCTGCTATCACTGGGCCGATGCGATTCCTTCTCACTGTGAACGGATAGAAAACCACTTTACTACGAAAAACTACTAAAACGATATATGTATTATATATATGTTTAAATTAAACAATACCTTTATAAATTTGCATTACAAAACATTTTCCAAGCTCATAAAAGTATCGCTACGTTCACGATGCCGATGTTTCCTAAGCAACATTTCTTGACTCACAGCGCTTAATTAAAGCACTAGAATAATGTCTTTTCTCTACGCAATTAAGCAACATAGCTACTCTTATTAGCTAGAATTTGCATGTTGGTGAGTGGAAGTTTATACTAAACTGGTAACAACTAATCAAAAGTGACTAATCGGGTGTGTTATTCATCAGTGGCGAGCTTTGAATATTCAGTAGAGCAATTACAGGGTAAATCTCTGGTGTCTTGAGAGCTAGTTGGATCTCACATGGTAAACTTTCGAAGAGATAATCCGCCGGCTAATACTGTGTCACAGAGACTTTACTTAGGACTTGCCAACTATCTGAGTGTTAGTTTGTAAACTTACATTGTTGTTTGCTTCGCCATTATTGAAATGAAGCCGAAAATGACCGTCCGTGATATAAGAACAAAGAATTTCGATCGTTATGAAAACGGTTCAAAATATATTGGATGAAGGATAAAACTTAGCCATGTTAGAGTTGTTTGATTTGATACATCAAATAAATTTCCGCTCCGAAGCGTGTCATAAGTCGTAAAGTTTTTCTATTGGAAACTTTTCTCTTAGAGGAATATCGTGTCATGAATTGTTTCTCGTGGATTATTTATGTGTGTCGAACGTCGTGTTCGTCAAGTTTGCCTTATATTGGATAGAAATTAATTGAATAGAAATAAATTTAATGTCTCCATGTTCAGAGAGTTTGTTTTAATAGGGTTATATTTGAATTGTCTATAATTTAAGTACCTTTTGACAAAATATTATGTATCTTGATTAAAACCATCCACTGAATGCTTTTCACACATAGTAGACTGACAAACTAAAAATTTTTCAGTATCGGCATAATCATAAAATACTATTATAATTGTTTGGGTTACCATTAAAATTAGTTTATTAGTTCTCTGCACTTATGTTCACGTCCACATGCTATATAAAAATTAAATTATTTTGCAAACCTTTTTTTCCTTAAATAGTATAGTTCTTCTTGCTAGATAGGTTTACAAAGCTAAAGTAAATATTTTTGAAATTTCAAAACATAAAAATATTTGTGCATCCAGAAAGTAATAAAAAAGCCCTAAACAGCCAGACAGAACTTATCATATAAAAGGCATTAATAAGTTTTAAACAGCTAGAAAATACGTCTCAAATAAGTACATAATTATTGCTACTGAATACTCTGTGCAGATCCAGTTATGTTAATAAAATTACACTAATAGATTGCAGGGTAGCTTTCTATTTCCTCTGCAGCAAAAAAAGAGTAAATGATATTATAAACTTATAATGGATTTATTCAGCGTCAGTTATTTGTCCGGTAGCTGCTACATAATGCATTGACTGTTGCTGGTTCGAGCACAGGTTTCCAGACATTTATTTTCGGAGTTGTCTGACTCAACCAGGTCAAGCCCGATTTCGAATATATTAAAATCAAAGTAGAGCAACATTTAATAAGTGAAATGCATGTATTTAACATAAAGTTGAAATGTTTAAAAAGTTTAAGTATAGACCACATTTAATTTGATGAATAAAGTAGAACCTGTAATATTGTGGCTTTATTTCACAATTTATTCCCGGCTTAACTTAGATAAGTGGCTGAGATATTTCTAATTCCGAAGTTCAGGCAATCTCTATTCGTGGGATTTATTACAAATCAAATCAATTCGAAAAGCAGTTTATTTTTTTTATTAAATTTCTTTTTACGCTGAAATGATGTATGTAATTAAGTTCATAGTAATCCAAACATACATATACTCACGGCTATATTTCCCTAGAAGGGGTAACCAGAGCTAAGGAATTATAAATTCCTCAGCCACTTTTGGAAGCTGAGTGGGGAAAAGATGGTAAAAATAAAGGTTTTTGGTGATGGGTCTCCAACCGCATCGCCCAAAAATCCAATAAAAAGCCCCAATACCCTTAGTCGCCTCTTACGACACCCGTGGGTAGAAAGGGGTAGCGACATTCTAAGCCGGCACTACACGGCAACCAAACTTGTTTTTTTTTATAAATTAGTTTAGGTTGTTGTTGTCCTACTATGCTTGCACTGACGCACTGACGACGACACTGGTGCAGCGGGCCTAGGTTTAGGTTAGGGAATTCATATTTCTTTTTACTTGTGTATAGTTAGTTATAGTTCATTGTTGTTACTTCAAATCTTAATAAAGTTGTGCCACCTCAAATGACTCAAATCGTATTGTGGTTTTATAGCAAATCAATAAATGCTTGAAAACATTCAACGCTTCAACGAAACGAAAAAAAATACTTCAGTATAAACTCTAAACTTCGTACTTTTCTTTTGTAATTACGATATGTGTTATGCAACTTTATTTTTTTCACTGGAATAGTGCAGATTCATTACTTCGCTATTTAAAACTTTTATCGCACCAAATAGTAACACCAAACCAATTTTTGGTGTGCAATGAAATTTGCAATGCGCGGATAAAATTTACGTCTTAAGAAGATATAAATAAAAAATTGCAGTCTTTTATGAGTCGAATTATTATCATTTGAAGTGAAATAAAAGTAGAATGGACTGTAGAGAGGAACTTAAGGTGAACGGCGATGGATCTCCAGCCAGATTGTTTAACAATCACTTTAAAAGTCCCAAAAACACTAAGTCTCTTCTTACAACACAGCCGCGCAAAGAAGGTTAGAGCTATTCTAATCCAACAATATTCATAATTTGTAATACATACATACATATACTCACGGCTGTAAATCTCTAAAAGGGGTAGCCAGAGCTAAGGAATTAGAAATTCCTCAGCCACTTTTGGAAAGTTGCGTGGGGACAAGATGGTAAAGTAAAGGTTGTTGGTGATGGGTCTCCAACCGCATCGCCCAAAAATCCCTTTAAAGCCCCAATACCATTAGTCGCCTCTTACGTACACCGGAAGAAATGGGGTAGTGCTATTCTAAGCCGACACTACACAGCTACACAGATAATTTTTAATATTACTCTAAATTAGTACAGTAATAGTAGTGCTACATTTAACCGGATAGGTGGATGCTGCGGTAACGTTCCATTTGGTGGTGATTTGCTCACAAAGGCCCGATATATTGAACTCAATACATTTCGCCGGTGGTATTGATCCGAGCTATTCCTGGCTCGGCTGCAGACGTTCCAAAAGCATTCTCCTAATTTGAGTACTGAAATACCATTTTCAGAATGCAAATTTGGAAAGATATAACAAAAATCGCAATTTCAAGGTGTATGTAAAATATAATTTTGTAACTAACACATATTGAAACTATATATGCCGATTATATTATATTTGCCGATATATTTGCACGTGTGAAACCTCTAGTGTAAATAAGAGTACGTACAAACATATACTCACGCCTTTGCTTTCCATTGGAGTTGGAAGGGACTATCGACCTCGTCCAAAGTATGAACAATAAAAGAGCATATATAAAAAGATTGATGGGTGTAAACGAAGCTACGCTAAGAAACGAAACGAAAGGAAACGCTTTATTAAATTGTAATTTGATTTCAATAATATGAACAGTTTATTTATTTATTTAAACACTTTATTGCATACAAAAAAAGAACACACAAACAGTATATTACATAATAGGTACAATAGTATATGTACACAAAGGCGGACTTATCGCCTTAACGCGATTTCTTCCAGTCAACCTTTATGGTGAGGAAAAACAAGAACAAAACTTTTTTAAATCTTTTTGTTTATGAAAACCTCATGTGGGGATTATTACTAATAAATAAAGAATAAATAAAGGAAAGAAAAATTTCGACACAGGCGGGAAGTACAAAACTCTTAAACAGAAATAATTGAAAAGCTGGGACAAGATGGTGGAAATAATTTAATATCTTTGGTTCTGGGTCCCAGAGAAAAAGCTCCAGTAACCTTAGCTGCCTCTTACGAACAGTGTTATTGTAAGCCGACCTTCGATCGTACATGCCGAAGATGCCGCACTCCATACACATTCAACGCACAAAAGTGGACCGCGAAAATAACAAGACTGTTTGACAATTAAATATTTATTTTTCTACAATTGTCAACTTTACCGCATTTTCTTAAGACGCATTTTTTTTAGATTTATTGCTAGATCTAGCACGCGACTGTTAGTGAAACAGTGCTTACCATTACATATATAAGCACTGTTTGGCCGGACCGTTTTTCGTGCTTTGTTGTGGTGTATCTTTGGTATATAAAATCGAAGAAGCCGGCACTATACGAGGGGCATGCCAAAAGAAACTAGATACTCAAAAATTATAAAATTTATTCTTTATTACAAATATCCATCTTATCAAAGTATTTACCCTGAGCGCGTATACACTTTTCCATACGTCTGAACCAGTTGGAAAATACCTGTGACCACTCTTAATTAGATACCTCAGAAATCTCGAAATTATAGGCAACCAGCGCATCTTCTTTGCCTTCAAACCTCTTCCCCTTTAGTTTTTCTTTGATTTTTGGAAACAAGTAAAAATCACAAGGCGCTAGGTCAGGGGAATATGGCGGGTGAGGGAGAATTGACACATTTTTCGAGTTGAAAAAGTCAAGTGTTCTGGCAGACGTGTGCGGCGCCGCATTGTCGTGGTGCCAGTGGAAGGTGCCGGATTCCTGACTTTGGTCGCTTGTCACACCAAGCTGATACACTGTTGGAGTACAAACTGTCACATACCATTCGGAGTTCACCGTTCTTTCACTCTCTAGCACAACAGTAGCAATATGACCCGTTTTGCAGAAAAACGAGGCGACCATTTGTTTCTGTGTGCTTCGTGCACGGCGACATTTTGTTGGAGTTGGCTCGTCTTCAAAGTACCATACAGTCGACTGTCGCTTTGATTCGGGATCATAGTTATATAGCCATGTTTCGTCACCAGTCAGTATATCATATACGTTTTTTTTTCTCGCCTCCGTTGAATTTATCTATCATGAGTAGGCACCAATCCACCCGACGCGACGGTTACGACTTTCTGCTCATCGGTAAGTTTGTTCGGCACCCATCTCGAACAACGTTTACGGAGAGAAAGGTGGTCGTGAATTATGATTTGCACTGCTGCTGATCGAATTACTAGTTCTCGCTCTAGCTCTACATATGTCATTCGTCGGTTTTCGCGAATAAGTTTTTCGACTGCACGAACGTTTTCTTGCGTGACCGCGGTTGGCGGCCGTCCTGTCTTCGCTTCATCTTCGAGACATCCCCGTTCTCTTTTAAATTCAGCAAACCAATTGAATATTGTTGCTCGGGAACAAGCAGATTCACCAAAAGTAGAAGCTAAACATTATTGAGGCTTTAAACCTTTTTAAAGTCATAATAAATCATTGAGCGTAAATCACGTCGACTGAGCTCCATTGTTGCAAGTGAACTCCAGCCAGATTCTCGGAAAAATGATGCTCATTCATATATTCAAATATATCAATAAAAAAACAGCCTATAAGATGCTGTTTAGCTTGCCAGTATCAATTAAATAGAATTGTATATAATCCTAAAAACATTCTATTTTGTTGTCTTGAGCTATTTGCGATTATTCCAGGCATACAAAGAAATATTGTTTCATGTTCAATCACATAAAAATTTATTAAATTACTAGTCGTCAATTAAACAATGTCGGCCATGGTCTTATAAGGTATCTTTTCTAATTGGGACATACAAAAAATAAACACATTGTCATCATGATATCACAAACCAATAGACGTCCACAGCAGCTGCCCCAAAGATCTCCAAGACGATCGATCCTGTGCTGCCTTCATCCATCGGCTTCTCGCGACCTTGACCAAGCCTTGTCGGAGGCCTACCCACACTGCGTCGTCCGGTTCGTGGCCGCCACTCCAAAACCTCCAAAAAGTATTTGAATCGCAACATTAGGTACTGAAGTCAGGGCTAAAAATCTCATGATTTACAGAATTAGAAACACCTCAGACGCTTTGGAAGTTAAGTAGGAAAACCTTAAACTCAAATACCAATACGTACCCATGTACTACGGTACAAATAGGGTAGTGTGAAAACTAAACGGACACTGCCGAGCAACATACAAACAGTTCAAGCTAAAAATGCTCTATATATAAAACATTCACGTTTCCACCTATTTATAAATTGAATGTGTTTCCATGTAACTTAGCAAAATGAGCACGAGAAATTTCAATTTAAATTGCTAATCCCTATGTAATAACATTTTGCAATAGTAAGACATACCGGTAAGCTATGTTGAGCAAGTTAATGAATAATTTTAAGGTCAGCTGCGTCATATTTATGAGCATAGTAATAACAGTGAAAACGATGGCTATGTCCGGGCTCTACCCGGAAATTAAATGCATTCAACATTCTTATTACACTGGTTTATTATTATGCTTTACCTACGCAATATAAAGTCTTTATACTTTGTGTACCTATTTTGTAAATTCATTTTCTCTTTTGAAATAGAAATGCAATACTTTTCATCAATCAAGTTTGTATGGAAATGACATGCTTTATAGTTATATCTGAATCTGAATAAATAATTACACGTGAAATAATGACATAGTGATATAGTTGTTGGCCAAGTCGTAGGAATAATTTCTTTTGACAATGATGTAATGTAATAACATGACTGAGTCATACATACTGAAATTGAATTCGTAAAAATCCATAGTGGCCCTGGTCTTTATAACATAAATACACTGTCTAGAAAAAAACGAAACTGAGCCCTAGTTGCTGAGTGTCGGTTTAGAATAGCACTACCCCATTTAAACACATGTTTGGAAAATTTGCAGTGACCGTTGGTTGAATTTGTCATGGTTGCTAACGGTGAGGGAAAACATCGTGAGGAAACCCACATGGCTGAGTTGTACTTAGTCATGTGACAGTGTATTCGTACAAAACGGCGATAGGCCTGCCCCCTATCACGTGAGTACACTGTCTAAGCAAAACGTGGGTACCTTCTCTGGAAACTAGATGGCGCTTGCCATGTAAGTTCAGGAGTATTGGTACCTCTGCCAACGGCGTGAACGTTTATGTTACGTTGGTCGATGTTTCTGAGCCTATAAAAACCATACTTTATTTAGCTATCATTTTCTGTTTATTTTACATGGTTGCTGAGGAATTCATATTTTTTTAACTCTGGAATTTTTGCTGCGAAAATATGTCCTTACGAACAAATATTTTAACAAAGTGTAGTGCTTTATAATAAACGAGTTAGTATAGAAATAGACTCGAATAAAATTTTAAAATATAACATCCATATTTCTGGCATATTCCTTCAAAGCTCTCAATTTAAAATGTCAGTTTTTAGATGGCGAAACTTAGTAAAAACGTTGCAGGTGCGCGGACTCACTGTAGTTTATAACCGAGCTTAACACTAACCAAAGAAGTGAACTTTGCAGGTTTTATAAACGTCAAGAAAGGGGAAATATGTGAATCTGTCAGCGACAATTTCTCACCTTTACAAGAGGCATTAATGCTAAAAAATTACTCGCAGCGCAGTAAGAGCAAAATTAATGCATTTGCCGGGAGCCGGGTCGCAGGTGACGCGGAACCAGTCAGCCCAGAAATATATTTGAAAAACGTTTTTGTTCTCTACGGACTTAGGAAAAGACATTAATTTGTATAGGAATTATATGAGGAACACACTTTATAATAAGTTTTCAACTCATACAAACCTTCTAACCTATTTAACGTAACTGACTGAAACTATAGCCGTTAGGTTCTGAAAGGTGCAACATAGGTTTTCGAATAGCGAAGGTAACATAACAATAACAAGTGATTTGGAATTGGTGAGAATAATCTTCAATACAATTTACTAATTAATAGGTACTTAACTCAATATAATATACAATTCACACATACTGCACACATGGGTATAGATTCATATGGCTTTAGATACAAACGTTTAAGCTTTAAGTTGGTTAAGAAAAAATGTACGGAAAGAGAAATATTTGGCATCCCCTTACGTTTTACAAATCATCAAATTTAATGTTTCTTAAGCTTTTGTTTGATACTCGTACAAGTTAATAATATGGAAAGAATGTATATTTTTGTGTTCTAATCTGGTCATTGTTATAATAATAGGTAGGTGATATTTATGGAAATTTATCACCGACGATCTTTTATTTTAATATTTGAATCATAACGTTCAATATAAGTTGTCTGGAAGAGATCGCTCTTAGCGATAAGACTGCCAATTGTATTTCTTAGTAAAACTGTTTCTTTATTTCTGTAAAAAACTATGATGCATGTGCAGTTACCAATTTTTAAATTCCATTTTATTCTAATCTTCTATTAGTAACATAATGAAAGGATCATTTTTAATTTTCAAATTATATACGTGTTTGTCACTAACAGATGATATGACAGGACTCACTCTGCATTTCCGCGTTCCTTATAAAATGAGCAATATCATGTAATCGTAGCAGGAGCCCTGGCAGTTATAAACACGCGAATAAACAAACTCATTCGCGTTCAAGCCAAAAAAAAGTATAAATACAAAGATTTAACCGTCTATCTAAAGTTGTATTATAGAAATAATGGAGGAGCCAAGCTCTCGTATTCGAGCACAATTGGAGAAGCAACGTGGGTCTTATATTGCATTGAGTCGACACACTGCTACATGACGTAAGGAAAGTATTGCCAGGTTTATTTTTAATTATTCCCCTATAATTTTTCTTAATACTCCTAGATTCACTATATATTGCAGACAAAAACCTTGGACTGTTACTTTTACAAACAGTTTTCATAAATTTAAAACCAAAATATGAGTTACAAAATATCTTTTAAAGCGTTTAAAATCCCCTAGAATATGGTAAAGCTTCTAGAATTGGCAGCACTGCGTTGAGACTAGTTCGAGTTAGTTTCGTTTTCTTTGAGAACGCTCACATGTTTTTGTAGGATTCTTGTAACGATGCTTGTGTTTTCAATGCTGCGTCTTTTAGGTGGAAAACTTGAAAAGTTGTTCTTCCGATGTTAGTTTCTGTTTCTGATTTTTAGTATTGATTCCAAATGGGTATGTTGTTTAGTATAGGTTTTATTTGTTGATTAATACATGTAACATTCGTTTTTTAAACGGAAGGTTATCATAACAATTAATAATCAAACTAGCACAATTAGTACGAGCGACCTTTTAAGTAGATATCGCGTGGTACAAAACAGCCATCTCTTTCACACTTACTTAGTATCGTGTACTGCCATCTCAATCTAACCGAGATCGTGACGATAAGATAGCGTTCGTGCTTGCCCTCCTGTACGAGATGAATATCGATACACAAATTTACCAAAATTCTCAAGCACAAAAAATATCTGTTATATCTTTTTTACAAACAAGGGTTTTATTTTCAATCATAAATTTCAAATAACAACAAGCCTGAGAAATGAAACATTTGAGGAGTTTACCAAATTTACTCATTTCAATTATGACTGCCACAGACTTCTGATTTCCCGGACACCGGTTACAGCACGCGTATCGGAAGTATCCAATGTATATTTTTATTTATTTGATAAGAATTAGTTTATTTCTTTTAGTTTTGTTTCTCATATTTTTTTTATTAGTGTTTTACTTTACACATCGTTTTGGCTCTCAACTTCATAATATAATAACATAACATAAATATAACATATCTTAAAATTTCGGTTTAAGTAGGTCATGCTTTTACAAATCTTCATAGTGAACAAAACGATAGATTCTAACAAAATCGCTTACTTGTATGTTTCCGTAACTAGTTTGAGAGGAATAGAGGACCATTTTATATTGGTACACGAAATGTATCTTTAAGTTGAGGCAAGGTTTCTAGCTACCGAAGCTGTAAGTCTCTAACTAGTGTAATAAATTCACAACTAACGCACAAGCCAAGGGGCGCTTTTAAAGAAAGTCGTATAAAAGCAGATTTGTAGCGTTTAAAGGTTATAGAACAACTGGCTTACTGGAAAATGGTTTCTATCCAATAAACTGCGTTTTAAGTAAAAAAGTAAAAGACATTTATTTGGCAAATTGGTAATAAAAAAAAAACAACACACAGTAAAAACACATCGAAAACAAAAAATACAAAAGTTAAGAAACAAGTAACCTATTGCCAAAATGGTTATCGGCTCAGCATGTGTGTCTGAAACGGTACACAGACCATTCCAAGACACGCTGGTTTTCAGCCGACACCTACTAATTTAAAAATGAAAAAACAATAATAAAAGAAGCACTCGTTATAGCATAAACACCCAGCAATGAAATAAATGAAGAAATACTAATAAAAAATATACAGTAAATAATGATATACTAGAAATATAAAAATAATAATATATAAAAAATACAATGAACATTAAGTCAATAAAACATATTAATATAATGGGGACAAAAAATATAGGGAAAATATATGTGCTTATTTGGCAGCTAAAGATAATTTATGTATTGTAAAGTTTTTTAACGTGGTATTTAAATGTCGCTGTACTGCTAAGATCTTTTAGGGGTGGGGGCAAGTCGTTCCAGCATTTCGAAGCCGCGTATCTAAAACTTCCCCGGAAGGCTGTGGTACGATGTTTCGGCGTTACCAGTAGGTATGAGTGTCCGCGCGTATGGTACTGTGACACTGTCCGGGACCATATTAGTTTCTCAAATAAGTATTTGGGATATTGAGTTTTTATAACACCAAAGAGAAGTGTGGCTAGATGGAGCTTTCTTCTTGTCTCGAGATTCAACATATCGTTAGTTTTTAAGTAGGGTGAAACATGGGTTCTGGGTGGTATGTCGAAACAATATCGCGCACATGCATTCTGTACTCGTTGTAACAGTTTCCTAGAGCGAGCCAATAGGCATGGACCGTATACCACATCTCCATAGTTTAGTTTGCTAAGGATGAGGGATTCACAGAGTCTAATACGGATGTCAGTTTTTAAATAGGGCCGTATTTTGTACAACACTTTAAGTCTATAAAAACATTTTTTTACAGTGTTTATCACATGATTTTCAAAGGTTAAGTCTGAATCAAACATCAAACCCAAACTACGCGCCTCATTCACTTTCTCGATTTGCGTGTTTCCAATTTTAACCGCAAAGTTATGACGTTCCATCTCACGCTGCTGATGTTTACTTCCTATTATCATGTATTTTGTTTTTAACGGATTGAGCACTAGAGAATTTTTCATAGACCATTCCTCGATACTTTTAAGATCTAAGTTTAGATGTTGTATCGCGTTTTCTGTTTCATTCGGAGTCATTGATATATATAATTGTAAATCGTCAGAAAATATTTGATAATGGCAATGTTTAATACTTTTTATAATGTCAGCGGTATAAAGAATAAATAGGATTGGAGCTAGGTTCGATCCCTGGGGGGCTCCTCTGGTAACTGGACAGTTCTTAGAATATTTTGTATTGCCACTGTGGTCATGTAGCTCCACTATTTGGGATCGTGATTGCAGGTAACTATCGAACCATTTAATAGCGTCGGGATTAAATCCATAATAGGCTAGTTTGGATAGTTTTAGAACTTGATATAAATTTTTGTGAATAATCCTCCATTATTGTGATTAGAGAATTGATATTTATCATGTTGTTTAACGGTGGTTTAATAATTGCTCAATTCAACCACTCAAAAACTACCTAATACAAAACATATGGTTGGTAACACCATTTATACTATCTATGCCTATATATTCGAGTCATACTTGGAGAATGTACTTTTGGACCAATTTAGATCCAACAGTGTATGAGCTCAAAAGTGCAGACGTCCGAAGTAGAAAGAAGAAAATGGCATGTATGAAAATATTGATGTAGCTCGAGAAGTTTGCAAGTATATCGTATAAAATCGCGATCGACAATCTCTCCCTAGTTAGTTTGATTAGTTTAATTCTAGGGTTGGACTTAAGTATTATTTTTGGACAAGGACTGAATTATTGTCTCCTTTGTTTTGAGCATGCTGTAAAATTGCCTTTTTGGAAACCTGTTTGATATATTTGGCGTCAAAATTTGCAACCAACTGTTAATTTAGGAAATAAATTATTTGGAGTACTGTTATTTCATGGGATATTAACAATTTTTACTAAATAGAAATTACGTAATTTATTTATACGTTAATAAAAATATAATTTATTCCCTAGTCCTTTTATTTCCGAAAAATCATAAGGCCTCAACATTAAAATCAAAAACTGAACTCAAGCAAACAGCCCACCTCCTTTTCTTTCAAGTCTATTTAAAATAAAATCATTATCAACAGTAAATTCAAATCAACCCAAATTATATTCGGGTGCAATTTGCAATTTTATTCAGAGTCCGTTCCCAGTGAAGCAAGTCAATGGTCGTGGTCTTAGGTAAATTTGAAGCGTTGAAAAGCGTCCACAAACTCAAGAATTGTCTGAAGTCTACGGGTTTATAATGAGGCAGAGCCCGGCGAATTGCTGTCTCAGTGCTGCGCCCCGGGGGAAATTAAAAGGTTTATTTAATTTATTTTCTCTCTGACATATGACATGAATGGAATACTGACCGGCTTCAAAAGGAAACACTTGATAATTAAAGAAGATCTAGGATTAAGTCGACTCGCGCTTGTGTCTAATTGGATTTTTTATTAAGCGCTCTTTCATATATTTGTTTTTTTTTTTCATTTTATGTATTGTTTTTCATATTGTATGTGGTGTTATGTTAACATAAATAAACGAGTTATCTATCTATCTATCTATCTATATTTACGAGCAAGGGTTTGTTACGGAGCAGAAATTAACGTTTTGTGAGTTTGTACGAATAAAATGAATTTGCAAACAGTGACACTAACAAGATTCTTAATTTGTTAATTCTTTGTTAACAACTGTTCAGCCACAATTTTTGGGACCACGTTCGAGGCACTAATCATCAAAACTCATATGTCTCTCTATTGAGGAGCTCGGCCGAGCACTGAGCGTAACTTACTACGCCTAAATGACGAGATGATTAGGTCGTAGACCTGTTGTAGACGTGGTTGTCTACAGTTTGGAGACTTCAATCTGTAGTAGACAAAGAGTCGTAGTCAACCACGCCAGCCCAGTTTGTGTTGGCAGACAATTTAACAGTGGCTGGGACTCAATACACCCTATAGGCTGACGTGCTATTTGAAACACCGAATGGTCATACACTTCAAACTATGGCGTTGTTGTATTTGCAATAACTCAGCGAGGATCCTATAATTATATAAAGTTTATGAAATTGTGTAACTTTATATATAAATACATAATAAACAAAAATATATTCAACAGAAGTTCTTTTCCATCATCTTTTCCCCACGCAACTTCTTCAACAGCTCTAGCTACCCCTTCTAGGGATTTATAGCCGTGAGTATATGTATGTATGTATGTATGTATTATTCTACTGATTTTTCTATGTATTCGTAACTGCAAAAGCTTCAAAATTATTTACCCGTATTTATAAACTCAGAAAAATCCTAATAAGACGGAGGATCTCACCAAATACTCCCTCGGTACAGTGTGTCTCACATCAAGTATAAATTCAATACTGAATCTCAACGCAAAGAAACCTCGGAAGCTATTGAGACGTTTTAGAAAGACATCCGCAGAATGATGGAAAATAAATTGTAATGTTCGAATAAATAAAAGGGAAACGATGTAAATGTACACAAGGGAATGGGATTTGTGTAATAATAATGTCCCTACTGAGTGTGGAAACAGAAGATTCCAGTAGTAGCACCGTTTGATAAACTCTGGAACACTATAATGTTTTAGTATAAGTAAAAAATCATATACATATATATGTCTGGAATACAATGAAAGAGCGTTAAAATTAAAAATGATTTGTCAGCAAGATTTAGTTTGTTAATAGGGGAGATAGCCGTAGGAGAAATAAAAACGAAGCCACCTTTACTATTATAATTAAAAATATTAAAATATTGAAGTATGAGAACTATAATATCAAATAAAGCAAGGTGCATATATTTTACTAAAGCTTGGTCTATCCAAAGTACAAGGATAATAATGGCATAGTTTTTATCTACTTCAACCCGTTAGAAATACTTTTTAATCAGTATGGAAACTTTAACAAAGCGAGAAGAATTTAATAGGAGCGCGTTGCCACGTCAGCCATGAAACATTGCCCCCGTGACGCTTCTATCGGGTGAACGGTTTTCAGCTTGCGATCAAATGGTTTTCCGACTTTTATATCTATTATAATTGAGATTTCATTTGCATTGTATATATCTATTCTATTTCTGTTAAATATGAAAATTTTTGGTTAACTTCTTTTTTCAAAATAGGTGTAAATTTCTGTGTAGTGTCGGCTTAGAATAGCACTACCCCATTTCTGCCGGTGGGTGTACGTAAGAGGCGACTAACGGTATTGGGGCTTTTAAGAGATTTTTGGGCGATGCGGTTGGAGACCCATCACTAATTACCTTTATTTTACCATCTTTACCCCACTCAACTTTCCAAAAGTGGCTGAGGAGTTTCTAATTCCTTAGCTCTGGCTACCCCTTCTAGGGATTTACAGCCGTGAGTATATGTATGTATGTATGTATGTGTAAATAAAATATATTATTATTATCATATATCAGTAGTAACGTCGGTCATATTATCATCAAATTTATAATATATTAAAATTGTGTCGATGACAAAGATTTAAATGGTAAAACCGCCAATTGTACTTGTATTTATGAACATAGTTTGTGTTAATTGTTTCCAGTGAGATGTGCAATAAAGAGTTTTCTATTCTGTTTTATTCTACCTTTCATAAGGGCTGGGAGGTGACTGGGGAGGACCCTTAATATTGGAAAACTGACAGTACCCTGGCGAAGTAATAAAATAAAATAATAAATAAATGCAGAGAGTTATATTGTACTTATAAATATTAGCGGTAAATAGAAATAACGGGGCTGTGATTCTACCATCTTATTGTTCGCTAGATTTTTAAGCTAAATAAAACGCAAATTTATTCAACTCAAATCAACTAAAATGTTCACGCCGTATATCTCCGAAAGGGGTTGACAGAGGTACTAATACTTCGGAATATTACGTGACATTGTCACGTGGTGGTCAGAGTATCCAAGTTTTGGGTGGAAAGTGTACATGTATGACTAAGTACAGGTCAGCCATGTAGGTTGCCTCACGATATTTTCCGTCACCGCTAATAACCATGATAGATTAATCACACACATGTCTTTAACAACAGACAAATTGGTGTAGGCCTGACCCGGGATTTGAACCTTCATCGCCTGCACGATAAGCAGAGTTCTACTCACTAAGCTATCTTTACCTAGATCTTAATTTGTTGTGTAGTGTCGGCTTAGAATAGCACTACCCCATTTCTTCCGGTGGGTGTACGTAAGAGGCGACTAACGGTATTGGGGCGATGCGGTTGGAGACCCATCACCAACAACCTTTATTTTTACCATCTTTTCCCCAATCACATTTCCAAAAGAGGCTGAGGAATTTCTAATTCCTTAGCTCTGGCTACCCCTTCTAGGGATTTATAGCCGTGAGTATATGTATGTATGTATGTATGCTTAATTTCTATATATGTAGCTATAGCGCCAACGAAGCCAAACAATCCATCAGCATCCAATGCTTTCCGAAGCGCGTTTCTAAATTGAATTCTCAACTTATTCACAAGTTCTCAAGTCACGACTGCAGTGAGGTTGTTCCCAGTTGTTGTTTCTTCGTCGACTGCAACTTGATGATTGTAGTTGAAGTCGCCTACTCGATTCGGTTGTGACTAACTTCCATTTCAATTTCAACGCCACTGATTACTTTCAAGATGTTTTTGGTTATGCTCAAAACTTTACACTATCAAAACTCAATGGGACTGCCTCCATGGTATCGCGGTTAAGCGCTTGGCTAGGTTGGAAAGATATTGCAGGCTCAAATCACGTGATTATCCGAAAATTAAAATGATTCCGTGCTTTGGAGGGCACGTTAAGCCGTCGGTCTCGGCCAATATCACGGTATTAGTCGTTAGTCTACCAACCCGCACTTAGCCAGCGCGGTGGACAATAGCCAAATCATAATGTACAGGGTAGGCTTGCGCCCCTTGATTGGTTCATATGGGCTGTGAGGAACTCGATTACGACGACGCGCCTGATTACTTTCAATATTTTTTCGGTTATGCTTAAACTCGATACGCTTTTCAAAAGATTTTTTTAGTCCTTTCCCGTTATTTACAATTAAACTTTTCGGTACCCATTTAAGTTCCGTTCGCGTGCTGGGTGTATATTAAAATATTCCTTTCCTACACTGTGCTCCATTTTGCCTTAATTGCTAATATTACTTCGCTAATTTGAAAAACGGCCTTAGTATTCAACTGCAAAAGTGTATTTTCCTTTGAAAACACAGTGAAAAGTTTACGCTCAGCTTCTATTATTCATTGCACAGATTTTGCAGCTAAACTTAAATTTGCATCGCCGACTTTTTCGTCTAAAATTGCTTTGAGCAACATATTTGCCATGTATTAAAATATGTTGGTGAAACTAGGAGATACTAGATCTTTGTGACTTAACTCATATTTCAATCCATCCAGTTTCACTGAATTTGGGTTCGGCGTGTCATTAGAAGGTTTGCCCTCTGTGACAATAGGCACGGTCATGTTGGGGCAGCCGGTGACCGACGATAATATTCTTTGTTCCGACCGCGTCCCCCTCACCCCGCACCCCTCGCCCCCGCCCCTCTCGCGCAAAGTTCACACTCATCGTGAAACTTCATACTTCCCGCCACGCATAAACGATGTGTTATTTATCATGCTAATATTACCATAAGAAAGTCGGCCCATTCATCACATCTCACTGACTTTTCTTTTATAAGAGCCAAAGAATGTTGAAAAGATAATATTGAGGCCGTAGATATATTTTTGGAATATTTATATTTCTTTGTTTATCATCATAATAACCTACCTTTTGGGAATGATCTAAGATTTGTTCAAAGGCTATAAAATCAATGCTAATCAAGTGTTACCTACTATAATACAGTATTCATAATTTAAACGATTATAACCCAACGCCCACTCGAAACCTGCCTACAAAGTTATGAATCTTGTCTCGTTATTATACTGGAATAATTGAAATAAATCTATGGTAAGAATTTTATTATTTCCACGTGTTTCGATTAGATTTTCTGATGCAAAATTAACACTAGTGGTCGTCCAGTAATCGAAATATGATCATAAATTTCAGTAAAACTTTATAACTAACGCAATTATTAATTCCTCAGTTTGAATACAGGTTTTGACTATAAATACATGAGTATACACGCTTAAGTGCCAAATAAATGATGCGATTTTTTTAAAACGACTTAACACGAGTAATTTAATAAAATGTTATCATGCTTTTCTTAACTTCAAAAACGCTATTTTCGTAAAAAAGGATGCAATGTTCTTGCATCTTGTTTAGATTATTACGAATCAGCATTCTGTTTGGTTTTTTAGAAAACAAGTAGGTATGAACTGTTGGTATATTATAAAATGTGGTCAGTCAGTCAGTCTTCTCGGCTCTATTTGTACTTGTTAGTTGGTAGGTAGGATATTAAGAGACTATCCATCCCCACTCTCAAACTCAACTCAAACTCAAACGTTCACGCTGTATGTCCCCTTTTTCTCTCACCGTTGACAATCATGATAAATTAACCACACATATGATTTTTGAGAAAACAAATTTGTGTACACAAAGGCGGGGGTCCGAAGTGAGAAGAATAAAAGAGCATGTATGATAAGAATAATGAATGTAAGGGAAGCAAGAGAGGTTTGTCAAGATCGTACTAAGTGGCGATCGATAGTCTCTGCCTACCCCAATGGGAATAATGGGCGTGAGTATAAGTAAGTAAGTAAGTAAATTAGTGTAGGCCCGACCCGGGATTTGAACCCTAATCGTCTGCACGATAAGCGGTGTTCTACCCACTGAGCTATCATGGTTGCTAACCATCTGTAATTCTTACAATACACAACACATCCAGCTTCCTCTGTGAAAAAATATTTGTGTAAAGGGAAAGAAAAATGATTTAATCATGCGTAATTAATAGTAGGTAATTAAATTTACTGATGAAACTTGCCTGGCTGTTTCTCATCTGTGACTTAGGAAGATTGACTCTCTTGGGAGACTAAAACATGAATAAAAAAAGGAAGTGGCATTTTTTTGGTCTTTTTATTTTAATGGAACGCAAACTTTTACTATCAGTTCTCTGGATCCCGAGCTATATTAGTATATACAAATCTTTAATATCTTAGATCATGTAAAAATTCTGTGATGGTTTTTCGATGCAGTGCTTTCCCTTAAGCCTTACCATCACTAAATATTTTTTAACATTTCCGTGTAGTGCCGGCTTGAAATGTCAATACCCTTTTCTACTCACGGGTGTCATCAGAGATGACTAAGGGCTTTTTAAAGTGGTCTCTGGGCGATGCGGTTGGAGACTCAGCACCAACGATACTTTGTTTCTACCATCTTGTCCCCTATCAACTTCAAAATGTGGCTGAAGAGTTTCCAGCACTGAAGCTCTGACTTCCCCTTTTTGGGATTTATGGCTGTGAGTATATGTATGCATGCATTACAAAATACTAAACCATAAAACGATTAGTGACATTGACGTCGCATACACCCATTAAGAAACAATTTTCTGGCAACGTGTGAAACTCCATAAATAAGGCTGCTCACGTATTGCCTCCGTAGTGGAACACGTAAATCAGGGGTGTGTCTGCTAAATACCTCGCCAGCTCCAGGCTCCCGTGACACTACAATGGACGCTTATCTTAATTGCTTTTAAAGATAACATCAATCGCAAATTTATCTGTTACGTCCAGTGAAATAAGACGCCTTTCAGTGGAGCTGTTTCGTGATGTTTAGAATTTAAACACGTTTAGGTAATTTACACACGAGGCATGGCGTGTTTTACAATTGTCAGTGCATTCAGGGCATTGTTAATTACTTGTGACGGTATAGTGTCGGTTTGGAATAAAATTAACCCATTTCTACCCACAGGTTATTAATGGGCGATATAGTGGGAGTTCCATAACCAACCATCCTTTGTTTTACGACCTTTTATCCCCACTTATCTTCCAAAAGTGGCCGAGGAATTTATAATTGTGAAGCTCTGAATACCCCTTTTAGGGATTTACAGCCGTGAGCATAAGCATACTATGTTATAGGAAGTATATAATACTCTTTAATACAACCACAAATTGGAGTAATCAGTGTATTGTATTGAGGAATGTGGCCTAGCGCCCGCTTTGAGCGAATGGACTCGGTACAACTCATCTGTGTGGGTTTTCTCCCGACGTTTTCTCTCACTTTAACAACCTTGATAATCTAACCACGTATTTAACTTATGATAGAACACATTTGTGTAGGCCCGACTCAGAATTTGAACTCGCGTCTCTGGTATGAGAAGCGGTGGTTGTTTTACTGAGCTATCACCGCTATTAAACTCAATTCAAATAATCTTAGTATTACTGTCAAACTTTGAACGTTTGTATTGCATAAGCGGAAGCTAGGCTAATTGCGTGGCCTGAATCTGGATTCTATTGTCGGTACTGGTTTGTCCCTGACATAAAACGGTCGGCATAACTGCTTCGAATAAAAATTTATTACCATGAAAATGACCATCTATTCAATTAAAGTCCATCTCAATTAAAATCCTATTATCCAGCGGGATTCCGAGCGCCATGTGCCCCTAACGGCGAACATAAATATTATGTTAACAACCGCGTTTATCGATTCATTTACATTGCCGTAATTGTGTAGATTGAGCGGAAATCTCTTGATATAGCGCTCTGCAGTGTGTGGGAGTAATTTGAGGCGAGTCCATTAGGCAGTCATTAAAACATTTTGATTGGGCGGCTGAATACTTCTACATTATGATGAAGATGGAATTTCGGAGATGTATTGCTATATTTCCTTTGCTTGTTAACTTGGGTGTGCGATAGATTTATTATTCATAACAGGTTGAAAACTCATATGAGTTATCGGATTATTTTATATATATGATTATTTGATTGCGATCATAACGTAACATATATTCCTGCCATGAGTTCCCATTGGAGTAGGCAGAAACTAGTGATCGTCACTCAGTACGATCTTAGCAAACCTCTCTAGCTTCGTTAATAGCTGTCAATATTCTCGATCGCGATTAAAACTATTTAATTTACTATTGTTTGGTCGGCTTCGAAAGGGTACTTTACGTTTTTATTTATAAAAACTATAATTAAATGTAAAAAAAACGTCCGTTAGCGTTACTTTTACTATTGCAACTATTTGCATGTGATGATTTCTTCAAAACTAGTGGATTTGTTTCAGAAATTAGTGAAAAGAAATAAACAGGCAGACAGAGTGGCTATTTAATATGATGAACAGACACTTTTTAAGTATATGTTTATTTAATAATACATTTTGGACTGCTGTCATATTTTGTACAAGTAATTTGTTTTCCTCAATAAATAACAATAAGTCTAAACGAAGTAAATTCGGTAGGCAAGAGATATTAAATCTTAACGTAAAAACACCCTAAGGGCCTGCCCATTATAATTGAAGTGATTGAATGATCCCTAAATTTTCCCATTACTTGACGAATACGTTGAATTTTCCGACAAGATAATTTTATGTAAACCAAGACGAAAATATATATACTAATATTTTGCAGTGTACCAATCGTTTTTTAATCATGAAATTAATAACTCATAATCAATTTACTCAAAAGTCGAAACAGCAAGAAAACCGGCTAATTATGCACTAGTTTTTATATTAAAATACATATTTTAACTTCTCGTTAAAAGTTTAAAGAAAATAAATCAAACAAAGATTAGCAAACTTAAAGTAAAACTAAAAATCCTGTTGCAAGTGAATCTCCCGGCGGGAAATGACGAGAATTAAATAGTTTGTTATCCCGTTGTCATCGAAATGATGAGCGCCCGTATTGTAGTTTAAATGAAGAGTATAAAACTTTTCTTATCATTTCGCTGCTGTTGTAATGAATAATAACTCTCCCAAGTTAGTTGAAAGTTCAATGCCTCGAGCTACACTCGAGCTTTCGAGCGCAGGTTGCTTCAAATCATATTGGAGTTATACTATCCATAGTTTAAAAAACATTTTACTTGTAAAGTTGAATGTTGGGATGGTTAAGGTACATGTAGAGGATGGATGATGGTAAATATATGAAAGAGATCTATAGAGCCAATGTGGTAGGTAATGTTAGTAGAGGACGACCTCGGATAACTCATTTGGACCAAATAGGGAATGTGCTCAAAAAGGCTGGTGTCCGAAGTATGAATATTAAAAGAGAATGTATGTAAAGATTGATGGATGTGAACGAAGCTAGAAAAGTTTGCCAGGATCGTACAAAGTGGCGATTGATAGTCTCTGCCTACCTCAATGGGGACCGAGGGCGTGGGAATATGTATGTTTATAAGTATATTTTTAAGTGTTGTGGCTTTGTTTACGTCATTCTTCAGCTGTATTTTCGACTTTTAAACAATCACGTACGATAAAATAATATGCCTAACGAGTTAGGTAAAAGTAACCCACCTATATAAACGGTTGTAAACGGCGAGCGAAGAGAAACGAATGACTAATAATCGGGCTAATTTAAATCGACCCTACATAATACCTGCGTTTACATAGCTGCGTGAAAAAATGTAATGTATAAAAAGCTAAAATATTTATAATGCTTCATCCTATAAAAAATATAGTTTCAAAAAACTGAAAAGCACGCTTTTGAAGCACATTTAATTACATACATACATATACTCATGGCTATAAATCCCTTAACGGGGTGGCCAGAGCTTTGGAATGAAAAATTCCTCAGCCACTTTTGGAAGTTGATTGGGGAAAAGATGGTAATAATAAATGTTTTTGGTGACGGGTCTCCAACCACATCGCCCGAAAATCACTTAATAAGCCCCTATATCCTTAGTCGCCTCTTACGATCACCCACGGGTAGAAATGGGGTAGTGTTATTCTAAGCCGACACTACACGGCACATTTAATTAAAAAGCAAAAAATAATTCATACATAAGGTGAAAATCATGAAAAAGCGCGGGCGCTCTGTGCCATATTTTTCGTCTTTCGAGCAACCTTTTTTAAACTATATTTATTTATAACTTTATTCAATCCTGGCTACTCTAATCAGGGTAATGGGATGAACTTATGAAATTATTATATTGTCCCTGATTCTAGATAAATGTACAAATTTTTAATTAAATCGGTTCATTTGAAGTGGGTAAAAATCGAGTTTAAAGTAATAGGTTACATACATGCAGGTAAAGCTAATATAAGCGTGTTTATAAACACTAACTTTTCAATTTCGAAAACCTTTTTCTAGCTATTACACCAATAAGTACTGCGCTTTAACCCGTTTACTTTCTGTAATGATTTCTGACCTAAACGGGATTAAAAAAAAAACCAAAAAAATACAAATTAAATATGCAAAATCTATACGTATGTGTCTCATAATTTTTATTTACAAAACATTTCATGTAAAGCAGATTCTTTTGAGATTTAAACATTGTTATACACTTATACTCCCACATTTAAAAGCATACTGAATTATAGGCCGACATTTTCGGGATATCTCTCGGCAACATGTTTGCTTAACGACACATAACACGGGTAAAAGCTTCAGAGTAACATTCACTTCAAACATTTCCAATTTTTAGGCATGTGTATGTTAAGTGCCTGTTAAATTAAACGTCCTCAATAAAAATTGTGATAATATTTTGAGATTTTTATTATGTATGATACTTTAATTTTAACAATTAACTTATTTCAAGAATAGAACCTACAAGGTTTTTGGTTTTAAAGTGGTTGTTAGGCAATATTTCTAGTGAACCAACCATCTTTTAGTTTACTATTTCAAAACGACTGCAAAAAAAGGAGGAGGTTATCAATTCGTCGATATTTTTTTTATGTATGTTCACCGATTACTCGAAGACGTTTGGACCGATTCTGAATTATTTTTTTCTTACTCATCTTCCCAACATATCTGAAGTTCCCTATCCATTTTTGGGATATACAGTCGTAGGTACTTCTTAAGTAATTTGTCTTCCCCTCTATCCGATTTAGCTTACATACATAATGTCATGGTGAAGCCGCACAGGCCACAGGGCCAGCAGCAACCAATCCTTTTGAAAAAAAAACCTTTACCCAGTATGTAAAAAAAAGATGAATTTTCTGCATAATAATTTTAGTCTATACATACAGAATTGAATAAACTGTTGTGTTTGTAAGCAAAGTAAAGTCTAGCTATTAATGAAACTCGATACGCACAGCGCATTCATAGTCCCTCTCGTGGAACTTGCACAAATTTACAACTTCGCTCGCAGACGTTTCCAACAAACCAAAACATTCGGCTTTCTTCAACGTCGGTTCAAGTTTGCTTTATTATTTAATATAACTTATATCAAAGTGCATGTTGAAAGCATAACTTATTTGGTACATAAATAGAGAACTTTGTGAAAGATGTTTAATGTGGTTTTAACGTGTTTTGAGACTCATAGACATGACTGAGAAATATTGAAATTCAGTAAATGGAGTTTTGGTCGTGCATGAATTAAATCTCTTTAACATTTATTTTATAAGAATATATAATTATCACACTTATAATTAAAACAACTGTTGATTTTCGGATATTTAAATCGCGCGTTATTACATTGTTTTTTAATGCCCGACGTTTCGAAATATTTTCAGTTATCATGGTTACGGGAAGACTGAGGTGTTATTTGTCATAATAATACAGTACTATAAAATTATTAATACTGAGTACCTTCACAAAATTTAAGTTACATTTGCGTTTAATATTTGCTATGTACAAAATGAGCTAATGATATCTGGAGTCTTGTGTTCATGATAACTGAAAAGTTGTCGAAACGTCGGGCTTTAAAAACAATGTAATAACACGCGATTAAAATATCCGAAAATCAATAGTTGTTTTAATTATAATGTGCAATCGTGAAAATCTTAGAAAATACTTAATTATCACACTTATTTTTTTTACATATTACCGATTCATATCTTAAGTAAACTCTGGTTTAAGTTTATGTCTCGTTGTCTTACATAGAGTGAGAAAATAAATAGCGAAAAAGTTATTTTTAAAATAACATTGCAACCTTTACCAAAAATCTTATCTTCTGTCTTGATATTATTTTACGTTTCTTCCATAAAACCTTTTTTTTGTATGTCATCCATATAAACTTTTAAAAAAGAAATGAGTGATCGTAAGAGGCGACTAATATTTTTGGACGATGCGGTTGGAGACCCATCACCAAGAACCATTTTTTTACAATCGTTCCCCCCATATTTTCCTCTGCCACCTTTCCCCGATCAAATTCTAAAAGTGGCTGAGGAATTTCTTGTTTTGAAACTCTGGCTATCCCTTCTAGGGATTTATAGTCGTGAGTATGTGTATGTATGTAATAGAAATGCCACTGGCGACGTTTGTTATATATAGCTCACACCAAGGTTACTCGAACGAAGCAAAAATCTCACGCCTTCTATAGGAAATAATTTCATATTAATATGTAAAATTGTAGAAGCTACAAGGCGCCTTTGTTCTTTTAAGTACAATGCCACAAACACTCGCCTATGAAGGAACGAACTTCATACTTTCCTGACCCCATCGTTAAGTTAACTGCATACAATTACCGTAACGCGGTCGCGTTCTCGCCAAACACAATTTAGTAACATTTATTTCTTAAGCAATTTTTAAACCTACGCCCTTTTTATACAATACGGTTTGGGATATTATCTGCCTAGCCAAATGAGAAATTATGGGGCGATTATATTTATTAGTGTTTTGAATTGATAAAAACTTTTGTTTAAGTATTTGTCACAAAGTATGTAATAGATGTACATACATACATACATACATATTCTCACGCCGTTAGTTCCCATTTGGTAGGCAGAGACTATAAATATATAGATGTATTTATAAAATACTTGTACGAGTAGTCTTTTCAAGTCTAAATTTTGGCAAGTAACTTGTGACCTAACCTTGGTTAAGCTTTAATATGATTCCCCTTATTTCGTACATGAAATATGGATTAAAATAATAATATTTGTTTAAAAATATATTTTAACGACTATGATTACTAATCCTTAGTTATATAGTAGGGTGAATTTAGTTTTGTTTGGACTGGCACCGACTCAAAAATTAAATTAAGAGAATCTTAAGTTTTAGGTGGGTTGAACTGGAGCGTGTGGAATAAAGAAATTCCTAAGATCACAATACTCATATTTAATTAATAAACTTATTTCTTACTTTTTAGTACTTGATTGTTTATTTTCGCTTGTTTTTTCGACTATGTAGTCGGTTTACTTTTTGTTAAAAAATATTTTATAGTTAGATATACCCGTATAGATACTAATACGAATTTTGATACTAAAACGAATCACGACGATCCTCAATCCCGTATTAATAAAAACACTCGAAGCCAAGAACAATGATAGCTCAAATAAATAAGAATTTCATTTCGTTCCGCTTCCGCTTACAAATTCAGTGAGCTCCTGTGAAGTTCAAGAATGGCATATACAAGAGCGTTGGCACAGCGTTCTTAATATTTTTCGATGCACTCCAAGCGTGTTCACCTACGAATTTTGTATTCAGCCGCTCCAAATGTACGGAACATTCAGCGACATTGTCGGAATTTATTGTAGGAGACAAGCTGCGACGAAGCCGGGAGCCGGCGGCAAATACTTACGTAGCGTATTGAGCGCGAGTCCATCGGACTCACACTGAGCTCTGCGAGTGCATTTGAATAAACTGATGACGTTTCGGTCGGCCCCGGACTAGCACAAAGAGAAACGATTTGCTGCTGCTTAGCAAACGTTTTCACTCCAAAGTACTCTGCTGAAAAAAGACATCATTAGGTTAAGTGTCTTTTGACTTAAAAGGACTCATTTGGTTGTGTTGTAATACTTTTTTTTATCAAACTGTGGTAGCTGGGAATAGTAAAATATGAATAAAGTTTTATCATAGTATTTAATCACATTCATATGTCTCATCATGAAATTAGTAGCATTGAGCAAGATTCAGAAGAAATTGATATTTATGTGGGTTACTTGGCTGGCCTCATAACAATTGCAATGAGATACTCATGTTTTCACAAGGAAGGTGGAATAAGTAAAATGTAATTGAATTAGGTTTTTCTTAGTAAATACAACGTTTTTGAAGAATAGATACATAAATGTAAGAAACCAAAATAAAACCAATAAAAATAAATAACACTATTCAAGCCTTGATTAACTTTATTTGTATGCCAATAAACATTTCCCACTCCCGTAGAAATATAGAGGTCAAACTACAAATTCAGCAAATAGTCATCCCCATTCTTCTTTGCCAGCGAGAGTAATTTCATCTAACACGTACCCACATTTGTTACGACGCGGCCGCTTGGTGGTCTAAACAAATGAGATAGCAAGACCCTAGTGAGACTCAAAATAGATACAATCAATAGCGGACGAGGCGGTATCGTTCGCTTGTATCGCGCGATTCACGAGTGCTATGAATTCGATTGGCGCTGAGGGATTTTTTGGATAATATGTGGAGGTTACCTAGTGAGCATGTTAAAAGTAGAAAGATGATTTTGTCAAAAAAAGTTGATATTTATTATGAAGGAATGGATTGATTATTATTGTTTACTTTTCGGGTAATGAATTTCTGAATATATTTTTGGATCTTTTAGTTGCTTACTCAAACATATTTTTTTCAACAGTGATCGAAGTTCAACCATAATTGTAGTTAGTCATAAGTTAACTTCCTTGCATTAGACAAATATTATTACAGATAATCAATATTAATGTGCGACCAGTCGCGCTTTAAGTATTTTGGTCAAAAAAATCTATTACACTCGCCATTACGTCAAAAACAGCCGCAGATATTTAGTTAAAGCATCATCTGCATATCTCTCAACCCATGAAAAATAACACCGTAGTGAACTGGACCAGCCTATAGAGAACCCGCTTTTGAGAGAGTGTCTACGTAGTGTCTACACACATGAGTGTCTACGTAGGAGTTATATTTGTCTTCATAAGTTTAATATTTTGACGGTCGGGATTGGATTTTAACGAGATTGATTTATTTTTACGATAGGTGAAAACATTGGTAAACTACTGTCTTGTGTTGGCGCGAACAATCATGATTTAATGAAACTATTAGGTATACGGATACTATCGCTTTTTAAATTTAATTAAGTGCTTACGTTTCAGGAAATTTTCAGTATACATGGTCGCATGTTCGTACCTTTAATTTATGTAAATGAATAGGAGTGCTCTTATGTATTAGATTGTTATCAATCTACTTTGATGTAATATGTATTTATTTAAATTTTTATGCAATTGTTGAGTTGATTAAGTTAAAAACATAAAAATTGCTTAACACATATTATTGTTGTCAGCAAACTAAGTAACAACTTAAAACCGAATATAAATTAAGAAAGGACTGGATACACTAATAAATAACCTTCTTCATATTACTTCGATCTTACAACTTTAAAGTTCGAAGAACTACTATTTTATGTATTACTAGACTCCGTACAATGATAAAAGGAAGAGGAAACAAATTTCTTTATTATTTCATAACCATAAAGTAACAGCCAAACAGAATTGAAAAAATATTTATTCATGCAAACAAAATGTTTATGAAGAACAATATCAAAATAACACTTTGCAAATAGAAGTTATTTTTAAAGGCTCATAAAATAAAGGCCACTGTACATCTTAATCAATTGCTGTTCTATGTATGTAAACCAAATAAATTAAGTTGATTAAGCACTATATTTTGCTTCGTTGGCTAACTAGAAAATTTTCTACGAAACAGAAATAGTGATTATCATACGGATGATGTGACCCTCAAAGGCTTTAATTCCCGCTGAGGTTTCACTGACAGATCTAATTAATGACTTCTGACCTCAGAGAGCCATAAGTCCCTTAAAAACCTTTGCAAATGACACTGAGCCAATTGATCTTGCTTTCGTTAATTAACGAGTTTCAGCCGACTAATAAATTCATCTTTGTCTTTTTCTCTGTTCTAGTTTTAGCGAGGTCAGTATTAAACAAAGAGGTTTTGTCTAGTTATTTGATATAATTATTAGATAAGGTTTTGTTTAGTATTTGTCGGTGTGAAAGTGAATTCGAGACTTTGTATTATTTTACAACACTTATGCACAAAGTTTCCAAAAGGGGCTGAGGAATTATTATTTCTGAGGTTTTTGTATTTATAGCAGAAGAAGTCCAAAAAAGGTAGCTAATGTGAGTTTAGTGTAGTCTAATAGTGAAAAGGAGAAATATTGTAAAGATTATTTACTACAAAAACGCAATATTTCAGACAAAAAATAAATTGTTATACTTTACCCAATTCACCTGTCAGATATACGAACGTCAATTTCAACAAAAATTCGAACTCATGCAGATGGCACAAACAGAATATTGAGTATTCAAAGTGTTGAAGTTCAATGAACTCATTAGTATCGCACTCACTCGGAGCTGGAGTGACAATTCACAATCGTGACACAAGTTCCCGAGTCAAGGGGAGGGAAGAATGGCGACAATACGCAGCCCTTACTTCCATCTCCGGCAATATTCAAGGCACGCACCTTACCGCAAAGAGAGGACCCGACATAAAACACTTTCCACACTCAAACCATACAGAAACCAGTGTGACCTTTCAAAGCGGAAAAGTAATCCTGCTGAAATATTAACTGGTTATGATTACTTATCTCAGACTGAGCGAAACATCGATTAAACATTATGAAAATAAACTTAGTTTATTACTAATTAAGTTTAAAAATAATATAAATAAAAAAAACTACAACGTAGATTAACGAAGTATAAAGAATAAAAGCGGTTGGAGACCCATCACCAAAAACCTTTATTTTACGATCTTTTCCCCACTCAACTTCCAAAAGTGGCTGAGGAATTTATTATTCCTTAGCTCTGGTTATCCCTTCTAGGGAATTATAGCCGTAAGTATATGTATGTATGTAAAGAATAAAAGAGCATGTATGAAGAGATTGATGATCGTAAACGAAGCTAGAGAGCTTTGCTAGGATCGTACAAAATGGCGATCGCTAGTCTCTGCTCATCCCAATGAGAACTAATAGCGTGAGTTTATGTATGTATCTATATATTAACAGCAGACAGCCTAACACTCACGAATATTTTCATCTTGGAATTAGCGCCTTGTCACCGTTTAGCAGCGGGTACTAGCTACAGGTCTTGATTTATATGTTATGTTTTAAAATATATCTACTCTTTTTGGTGTTTAAATTGCATACAATTAGCGATGTAAATTTATCCAACGGTTTTGATGAGCAGACAGATAGTTTATTCATAATGTAATTTGAACCCAAATACCTTATTTAATATTAAAGTTGAAAGCACCCCAAAAACCATTAAACAGCGACCAATAAACAGTTGTATATAAAACTGAATTCACCAAATACAAGTGCTTATTAATTATTTTATGATTCCATGCTGAAATAAATAAACATCGTCAAAGTGTTTTATTTTGAACATAATTTCAATACCATATCTTCACTGACATCGTATAAATTGAATTTTGTTTAATGAAAACGATATGTCGTTTAATTATTTTATAAATTTTGATTAATAGGTCAACAGACTTTAGCCATATTTGTTGCAGTTATCAAAGCGTAATATTTTTTGCATAAATTTTGGTGTGGCTTTGAATTGCACGAAATAGCCTATTTCTTCCCTCGGATGTAGGCGATGTATTGGGGGTTTAAAGTGATGGTTGGGCGATGAGGTTGGAGACCCATTACAAAGAACCTTGATTTTACATTTTTTCCCCATTCAACTTCCTAAAGCGGCTACTTATTAATATTACTAATTCTAGAGTTCTGGGTATTCCTTCTAAGGATTTATAGCCGTTAATTATTTAAAATAATAAAAAAAACTTTAGTTTTGGTTCGAATTCTGCTTAAGGGATATTAATTCTTAAAGGATGATCACAATTATGTTTCACATGGTGTAACGTTTATGTGATGCGCATAAATGCTTGTTTATTAGTCTTGGTTGGGTGTTATTTATATGTGTATTATATACATGGATACATATAGTCACGGCCACAAATCCCAAAAAGGGGTAGCCAGAGCCTCAGTGCCAAAAACTGATCAGCTGCATCTGGAAGTTGATAGGTGATAAGGTGATAGAAATAATGTATAGTTGGTGATGGGTCTCCAACTGCAACGCCTAAAAATCACTTAAAAAGTCCCATAACCTTAGCCGTACGTATTTAGAGGTGGAAAAATATATATCCCATTATTTCGGACACGGGAATTTAGCTGTGTAGTGTCGGCTTAGAATAGTACTACCCCATTTCTTCCGGTGGGTGTACGTAAGAGGCGACTTACGGTATTGGGGCTTTTTAAGGGATTTTTAGGCGATGCGGTTAGAGACCCATCACCAACAACCTTTATTCTACCATCTTTTCCCCACTCAACTTCCAAGTGGCTGAGAAATTTCTAATTTCTCAGCTCTGCCTACCCCTTTTAGGGATTTATAGCCGTGAGTATATGTATGTATGAATTTTTATTTACCTGCAAACCAAATAACAAACGGTCACCAGATGAAATGAATATTTTGTACCTCTGTCACTGCTAAAAAAAATATGATGAATACGTAATATCTTTTTAGAAATTACATATAATATAATGTTCTCACAAAATCCGATACGTCTACATGTATATGCTTAACAGCAAAATAAACGGCTCAAATTCATAATTCTCTCCATTTTTTGTGCGTTGAAAGTATCTACATTCAGATGTAAAAATAGAATTTGGAATAAATGACTTCCCAGAAGTTTATCATTATAAACGATTTGATGATATGACGATCTTATTCAATAGATATGGCTTAATCAGACTTTTTTTATCTGTCTATGTTAAAATTACCACTTTTTGCTGTTGCTATTCATTTTCTTTACTAAGAAAACTAAACTTAATACGGAAAAATCATTTAGAAAACGTTTTGATGATTTTTAGTATATTGTTTCCGAAGGAGCCTCAAGGCGATAAAATAATTTTTAATAACATACATACATACATATATTTACGGCTATAAATCCCTAGAAGGGGTAGCCAGAGCTAAGGAATTAGAAATTCCTCAGTCACTTTTGGAAGTTGCGTGGTGAAAAGATGGTAAAAATGTGGTAAAAATAAAGGTTGTTGGTGATGGGTCTCCAACCGCATCGCCCAAGAATCCCTTAGAAAGCCCCAATACCGTTAGTCGCCTCTTACGTACACTCACCGGAAGAAATGGGGGTAGTGCTATTCTAAGCCGACATTACACAGCAAATAATAATAAAATAAATAATTTTTGGTCCTCTCTTGACTGAGTAGTATATTATTCAGTACATAACATATATTTACATTTTCAATAATATAATTATTGATTTTTTAACTATAACTTTGTTAAATATTTGTAGATTAAAATCATTACCAAACATGTTCATTTTAATTTTAATATCTCATTCTAAAGCATTTAGGGTGGTTGTTTTTCATTGTCGCATTGTTTTGTATTTTTCTTAAAGTACATACATACATACATATACTTACGGCTATGAATTCCTAGAAGGGGTAGCCAGAGCTAAGGAATTAGAAATTCCTCAGCCCATTTTCGGAAAGTTGAGTGGGGAAAAGATAGTGAAATAAAGGTTATTGGTGATGGGTCTCCAACTGCATCGCCCAAAATCCCTTAAAAGCCCCAATACCGTTAGTCGCCTCTTACGTACACCCAGCGGAAGAAATGGGGTTGTGCTATTCTAAGCCGACACTACACAGCTATTAATTCTTAAAGTGTATGGAAATATTGCTTAATGTAATGTTTTTTTGAATTGCTAAACATTTTTTTTTTTTAAGTGTTGTAATTTCTATAAAGTTACTTACATTGTTAAGATAAACCTTTCATGAATAAATAAAATGGTTGGACGGTTTAAATTACCATTAAAACAGCAAGATGCTACATGATTAACATTATGTATGGACTGAAATTCACCTGTGACGAAAAAATATCTATATTTTAGTAACTTTAGCAGCATTCTAAGAATAGGAGTACCCAATTTTCAACAATTTTTTCCAGTTTTTATTGCATAAACAATTTTTATTTAACTATACACTTAAGTAAATAGAAAATATATTGCACAAACACTTAGGCGTTTGACTTGATATACAAGCATATAATACACTTTCATTTGTCTAAGGCTGTGGTGGTCAAAATTAACTGACATTAGATATCTATTATCGTTTTTTATAAATGTTATTTGAACTAGAAGGTTAGTAGGTTAGTTTGAACTAGATGTTATACTTAAATTTACGGTCCAATTTCTATCACGTCCAGCCTATAGGTTATTATAATGACTTAACAGAATTATCAGTCTAAGCAGTTAAAGAAGTTTCGGTTCTGATTAGGAGGAAATATTAGTTTTCTCACTGAACGATCAGAGAGGCATGCGCGGGGTAGTCCGAGGGTGAGCAGCGGGGCGAGAGGTAAAATCACGTTTTCCACGGCGGCAATGTGGCGACGACCAACGCGGAGGTCGGTTGTCTACTGTAATACCGCGCGTAACAACCACACACTTCTTACGTAAGTCGTAATCAACGCATACTAAATGAACTTTACTTGACTAAACATTTCCATAATTATATTGAAACAAGTACAGTCGTGTTGATGTGAACTTGTCAGTTCAAATGTAAGCAATCATAAGTGGGTGAATGTGAAAGTTATGTTTGTGCGATTTGGCAAGTGATAGCCCGTTAACTTATGGCCTAGGTAAGATCTATACAATAATAAGTTAAATTTAAGTGATTATTTATAACAATACCTAAGTCAAGGTAATGTTTATAGCAATACTGGTTTATTGTAGATGAAAATATATTTTATTGAGTGAAATAGAGCTAGTACGGTTTTTTTTATTAATTGTTTTAGAAAACAGAACGCAGGATAATCTCGGAGAAGAACATAGTGTACTTAAAAATACGTTCAGTTCAGTTCGTTTATTATATGCATCATTACTATTTCTAAAATTTAAGATAAATTAAAAACAAAATAATATGAATATTATATGGCTTAAAAAATGGTGTAAAGGAATTTCATAAATATTTTGGAAGCTAAATAAAATTCTTGGCATAGATACAACAGCAAAAGTTATGAAGAAAACCTAACATTTACCACGGGTATGTTTTCATTTGTAAAGTGTGCTACAATTTATTCCTTTTATTCAATTAATTTCTTTTTTTTGAAATAATTCAAACACAAACGTCCGCGTCGTATATCCCCAAGGATGTTGGTAGAGGTGCTAATGCTGACATTGTTTACTAGTGTTCAGAGTAGCACGTTGTAGGCCTATCTCCGTTTTGTACGAATACGCTGTCAATTTCTAATTACTTAGCTCTGGCTACCCCTTCTAGGGATTTACAGCCGTGAGTATATGTATGTATGTATGTACGCTATCACGTGACTAAGTAAAACTACGCCATATGGGTTTCCTGACAATGATTTCCCTCAACGTTAACAACCATGATAAATTACCGCCACATATGACTTTAGAAAAGAATCTTAGGTATGATTTGGTTACTAAAGTTTAGTACCATTATTTCCTTTTATTCACATTTATTCGCTTCCTTTTAAATAACACACGTACATTATTCATCATCTCTTTCCACTCTTCCAACACGCTGTTCACAATGGATGATTAGCATACGAGTATAAGAGGTATGTAATATGGAATCCCTTCATCTTTTTGCAATACCAATTAACAAATTGTTACAAAGTGTCACGTCACGAATATGCAACTCAGCCCTGTCAAAAATCTAAAAAATCCTCCATCTCCGTTTACTATTACACTTGCACTGAAAACCTCGTAGAGTGACACCAATGCAAGCATAAATTTGAGTATCCATACCGCATATCGACATGTCCTCTCGCATATACCATTTTTACTACCCAACTTACGCCAAAGTATTATAAATTCAACAGTATTAATAATTTGTGTTATGGGGGAAAAAACCAGAAATATTTACTATAAAATAAGCTGTGGGTAAAATCTTCCGGTGGGTGTACGTAAGAGGCGATTTTCGGCGATGCAGTTGGAGACTCATCACCAACAACCTTTATTTTACCATCTTTTCCCCATTCCATTTCCAAAAGTGGCTGAGGAATTTCTAATATCTTAATAATAATCTTAGCTCTGGTTACCCCGTCTAGGGATTTAAAGCCGTGAGTATATGTATTTATGTATGTAGCTGACCCAACAGACTTCGTGCTGTCAAATTTGCTTATGACAAAGCTTAAGGGGTTCTGCCAGTACTCTTAGTTCAATCAGGCGTCAATATTTTATTAGTCAATTTTTCCGGGATAAAAAGTATCCTATGTCACATTCTGCCAAATTTTATTCATATACATTATGTACTTCAGGAGCCTTTTTGCCTTAAACACACAAACATCTAAACATTCACATTTATAATATTAATATTATTTATATAAGGCAATGTACTTTGCTAATTAATAGGATTACGTGCTCTAACGGAATATTCCTTTATCATTAAAATAAGGATTTACAAAAAATACAGCTTTTCTTTTTATATACGATCAAACAATTATAACCAAACACGATGTAAGAATGTATTGCACAAAAACAACAAATTTACGAAAATACATACATATACTCACGCCAAAATTTTCCATTGGGGTAGGAAGAGGCTATCGATCTCCACTTTTGTACGATCCCGGCAAACCTCTCAAGCTTCGTCTACATTCATCAATCTTTTCATACATGCGCTTTTATACTTCATAGTTTAATAGATTTAAGATAAACTGTTCACAATGTTCATCTACCTAACACGACTCTGTTATGTAGTCCTTACCTTCCAAAGGTTGTCTGGAAGAGATCGCTCTTAGTGACAAGACCGACCTTTGTACTTCATTGGAACCTTTTTGTTGTTTGTAAATTTTATGTTTTTAAGATGTGCAGTAAAGAGTTTTCTATTCTATTCTAAAGTTTCCACATACACAGTAAAGTTTAACAATAAAGCTTATGCATTATTTCAAAAAAATATGTAATAGAACACTATTTGTATAAGACAATGTACTTTGCTACAGAAGTGCTACAATCTTCGTAGCTTGTTAACCTTCGTAGCAAGAAGCTACGACCAGTGGTTAATATTTTTTTTAGACATATTACAACTAAGTATTTTTTTAGGAAACTTGATTTTTAATCACATTAGTCAGTTCATTTTGCCTTTATAAATACAAGAACATAAAAAAATAATATTAATATAGCCGTCTGTCAACACTCGCTTGAGCCAGCGTGGACTATGGCCAAATAGCCCTACATAAGATACCTTGAGCCACTTGGTGGGGCATATATGGGCTGTGAGGAAAATAGTACTGTTGCATACTAGAATTTAATTGAAGTTAACCTTTCAAAACAGGTTACCTTCAGCATAATTGTTTTTATAAGATAATTACTTATTGATATAGATGGTTAAAAAAAGAGGCCATACAACTTTGAAGACTACCATCTATTTTTATACATTTTATACGTTGTTTTTGTCATAAAATATTAATATGAAGCTCATTCATGAATATGAGTTTTTCAACTAAGTATCTCAGCAAGTAAAATTAATTTTCCAGTTTCCTTAATGCATTTTTTGCAAATAATCCACGGTGTATCTACATTAATAAGATCGTAATTCCTAAGTTACTGATTTCTTTTAAACCATAACTGCTATCACGTGACTGAAACGTTCCATAAACTATGTAAGCGGCCGAAAAGAAAATAATAATTCAAAGAAGAAATATTTGTTTCCTAATGCCAGTTTTCAAACTATTACAAAAATGGTTTAAAACACAAACGGTCACGCGAACCTGGCATTGTTGTTTAACTTTCGTTTTCTTTGTAATTTATCGTAATGAGTTTCACTGATTAAATTTTACTACCAAATTACGTTGGTGAAGAAAGTAGCATATTTACTGCTTTAATTTTCTTTTTATCTGGTTTTTATTACTTTTGATTGTAATGCAAATGTTTGTAATAGGTTCACTATATGTATGCCCTTGGCAGGTGAAAATTAATAAGTTTATCTTGGTATGCGGCGTAAGTAACTTTTGAAGTTCTCAAAAAAGCTAACCTCCTGTTTGATGCTAAGTTCTTTTAAGAGATAGCAAACAATTACTAATAGAAAGAAAGACCAAATGCTTTAAATGCTGATCATTATTTAAAAGGTGCCCGTCAATTCTGAAATTACTTTCAGATCCAATAAAGTATATTTAAGGCTTTAAATCTCAAAAAGAAGTAGCTGAAGCTTGATAATTTGCGCTTGTGTAAAAATATATTTTGACCTATATTGTATAGCGACTTATGTGCTCGACTGTACTTATTTAAAAATAAACTTTCAATACAATTCTGAGGGTTATATACTAGTGGTATTTATAATTAAGTAAAAATGATACAGTTGTCTTAGGTTTTTTATAGCCGTGTAGTGTCGGCTAGCCGTGTAGTGTTGGCTTAGAATAACACTACCCCATTTCTACCCGTGGGTGATCGTAAGAGGCGACTAAGGGTATGGGGTTTCTAAAGTGATTTTTGGGCGATGTGGTTGGGACCCATCACCGAAAACCTTTATTTTACCATCTTTTCCCCACTCAAATCTCCAAACGTGGCTGAGGAATTTCCAATTCCTTAGCTCTGGCTACCCCTTCTAAGGATTTATAGCCGTGAGCATATGTATGTAATTATGTAAAAATGATAAAGTTATCTTAGGTTTCTCCTAGTTTTCTTTTAGTAAATGTTACCTCCATGGTGCTGTGGTACAAGTAGCAATGTTTACAACATCTTTAGCTTCTGCCCTACCATATGAATTTAAGCATGGTGATACTCGTCAATAGCCTGAGTTTCTTTTGAAGGTTGGGCCTTTTCTTTATAACCAAGTAAACACACAGATGAATTCTTCGTATGTATAATAAGTATAAATAGATAAATAAAGCATAATCTAGTATTGTTAACATTATTTGAATGTATTTTTTTTATATTCAGGTAGATACATACATATACTCACGCCATTAGTTCCCATTGGGGTAGGCAGAGACTATTGATCGCCACTTCGTACGATCCTGACAAACCTCTCTAGCTTCGTTTACATCCATCAATCTTTTCATACATGCTCTTTTATTCTTCATACTTCGGACGCCAGCCTTTTTGAGCACACTCTCAATTTGGTCCAAGTGTGTTCTCCGTGGTCGTCCTCTACTAACATTACCATCCACACTAGATATAGACTATTTTTTTTATATTTAGGTAATTAATTAATAATATATCTGTCACTCTTGAGAAGTTGCTGACCTATCCGTTTAAAGAATCTGCTGTCAGTATCTGAGTACCCGTGGGTATTGTAGGAGGTGACTTAGGGTATTAGGGCGTTTTAAGTGATTTTTGGGCGATGAGGCTAGAGACCCATATCCAACCTTCTTTTATTTTACGATCATTTCCCTTATCTTCCAAATGTGGCTGAACAAATATTGACTCTAATTCTCTGGCTCTTGCATCTTTCGATTTATAGCTGTATATACATACATGCATACATATACTCACGGCTATATTTCCCTTAAAGGGGTAGCCAGAGCTAAGGAATTATAAATTCCTCAGCCACTTTTGGAAGTTGAGTGGGGAAAAGATGGTAAAAATAAAGGTTTTTCGTTATGGGTATCCAACCGCATCGCCCAAAAATCCCTTAAAAGCCCCAATACCGTTGGTCGCCTCTTACGTACACCCATCAGTAGAAACGGGGTAGTGCTATTCTAAGCCGACACTACACAGCAATCTTAGCCGACACTACACAGCAAATACTACATAATGTATATACATTTATATGTATTGTAGTAATATTAAACACAAGTAAATCACAAGACAGAACATGGAATTATCACATACACCGGCAAATGCGGTGTTCACGGCCCAAGTAATCCGAACATTGTGCTTGCTGTAGGTTAAGCTGTGTCAAACTAGAATAGCCCACTCAACCGTCACGTTTGAGCTTATCAAACTGATTACAACAATGCGTAGAAATCTCGAAAATAAATGCTCATCATCTAAATACTCATAGTTCCGAGTATAAAATTGTTAAACATGGTGTGCCTCAGGGTAGCATTCTGGGGCCCCTACTATTTCTTATATATATTAATGATCTACCGGAAGCGACAAAACACAAATGTACTTTATATGCTGACGATACAACGGTAATTGTTAAATGTAGTAACCTAAATTCATTTGAAAATGACATTAATAAAACCCTAAATGACATGAATTGCTGGCTAATAAATAACAATCTGACCCTGAATAATTCAAAAACCGAATTTATTCAATTTAGAACACATAAAAGACCGACATTAAAATTAAACGTTAAAATTGGAAACGATCTTATTAGAGAAGTTTCATCAACAAAATTTTTGGGTTTTAATTTGGATTGCTTTTGTGATTGGAAAGTACATATAGATAATCTATGCATTAAATTAGATAAGTACCTATATGTTTTGTACAGGATCAATTACGTGGTATCAGATCAGGCGGCTCTTACATGCTATCATGGGTATGTTGCATCGGTTCTACGATATGGAATAATTTTATGGGGTAATTCGGTTGACGCGGATAAAGCATTCAAATTCCAAAAAAAATGTATGAGGATACTATGTTCCGCTGGCTATCTGGACAGTTGTATTCCTCTTTTCAAGAAACTACGAATACTTCCTCTCCCTTCTTTATATATATACGAACTTTTATTATTTGTTTACAAAAACCCGTCGTTGTTCGAATTAACACCGCCAAAAACCAGACCACAGAGGGGCAATCATAACATTAAGTACAAATACTCTGCAGTAAAATGCTTGACTATATGTCGCAGGAATTCCTATGATATGGCCGTTAAACTTTATAATGCCATAAGTGACGATTTGAAACAGATGAATCTAATTAAATTCAAAACAAAACTGTTTAATTATCTTGTAACAAATTGCTTTTATAATGTGAATGATTTTTTCAACAAATGTGACATTTAAAAATTATATTTGACATGACCTATTGACATGATATATTTTTAATGTGTAATTATTTCCTTAATTTTAATTTCTTATTGTGTGTGTTTTTATTTTAATTGTATTGTAATTATTATTTTTTCTTTTTTTGACATTTTAAATAACATTGATATTGTAATATAGTATGAATTTTTGGATTGACTAGATAGGACTATTAGGACATGAATATTTACACGCTTAATGGCAGAACAAGCTCAGGACATAATTTTAAATAAGAACTTGTTAAAACTCTTGTTTTCGTAAATAAAGCATTTTTATTTTATTTATTTATTTATTATTTTATACAGTTAATGCCTGACATTTGTACTAAATTCGAGATTGAGGTGATGTTAGTGATCGGCATAAGAACTTTGGGTGATTAATTGCAAAAAGATCTAAGATATGTAAATATATTTTACAAATGATTTATTATAAACTCAAACGTTCACGCCAAATATCCCCGAAGGGGTTTGCAGAGTTACTTAAACTTCTGAAAATCACGTGACATTGTCACCTGGTGTTCAAAGTACCCGTGTTTTGCTTGGTCGTTTTATATTTTTTGCACGTTTTACTCATGTGATAGGGGGCAGGCCTATCGCCGTTTTGTACCCACTGAGCAATCACGTCGTCCGGGCTTAGAATCATTATAAAGTATTTATAATTAATCAATTGTTAACTGAAAATAAGTTCAGTTGTTAAGTTTTTGTTTTAAGTAGTGTAAAACTATTGCTACTCCGATTCCATTATGTCCTGTACATCTACCTATTGCTTTCATTAACGTACTGGTCTCACCATTCAAAGGTTGTTTAAGAGAACGCTTGAGGCAATAAGACTGCCAAATTTTGTCTTTCTATTTAAGAACATAATGTATGAAAGATTTTTTAACTGTGATGTACAATATAGTACTTTATAATCTATTCTAAGCCTTCCAAATTAGTCTCATGTCATATTGTGTGTTTTTACTGTGTTGGATGTAAAAATCGAAACTGGATCTTCTTTCACGGAAGTCTTATACATAAAGTTAACTTTTATAGCCGTTGGATACTTTCTCCGCAATACAAATATTCTGTTCCCAAAAACCGGTAACCAGAGCTTGTAAACAGTCTTGAAATTGAGTTAATAGTTTTTTTTGTATTCTTTTAATATCATATGTTTTCCTATAAGCCCGAACTAGTTTTGTATACATTTGTCAATATTAAAATATACCTAGGTCTTTATTTCGTAGAAAAAAATAAGTGTAGTCAGTTTTGAACTTGATTGCGATGTTATTTGAAACTTACTAAATGGTTGCTAATTAAAAGAAGTCTCACTTAATCATCGTTTCTTTAGAAAAAAATATTACCATATACCGCTATTTTAATTAAATATCTTAACTTTTAAATAGGTTTTTGTTCCTAAAATACTTTTCCTTCTATCTATAATTAATTAAATGAAATCCTAGAATTCAGATTTTCCTTTGTGACCTACAACTTTCACGCGTTTACAGATCCAACAATCAAAGTCAAGTCTCTAAGGTTCAGAGCATAAAGTATGTAGGTTCTCATATAAAATGAATAGACGTTTACTTTGAACTGTAAATAAGCTCACTGGTTTTGTACAAAATGAACGGCATTATAATAAGGCAGGCCTATTGTAAAGTGACGCCATTTTATAGAAGCTTAAAGGGGAATCCAGAAAAGTCTCCCTTTTATCAAAGAAATAATGACCGACATTTTTTGTGGAATATTTAACGTTCCTCTTAGAAGTATTTAATCATCTTTATTTGAGTTATAAACTGTGCCTTTGATTAGCACAACCTTGTCCTGGTTGTTTTTTGTTCTAATTCGGATTTTAAATACTTACTTTAAGAAATTCTTTGAATTTTCCATGAGTATTTTATTTTCGTTTAACAAATGAGACATATCATGCTGTACTGTACTAATCAGGAAAAAAAGAAAAGATTTATCTTCAATTATTTGAAGCCTGTTTTTATTTTGATAAATATATTTTTTGTCAGGTTTTTAATATGAAGATTACATTAAGTACATGAAAGAAAAAATATCTATCGTTATAAGAGAACCATACTCGTGAAATGCCCGAATTGTCAGATCAATTTATTTTTCCATTTTAAAAAATCACCTCGGCACCCAGTAACCATGAAACAAAATATTAACACAGTCAATTGCACACAATAAGGCAAGTTTGCAGAGAGCTAGCAAGTTGCACTTTCGTTTTTTGTACACCAGCGAGAGTGCCAAATATTTTGCGCAATGCGGCGTATCTTATAATGTTTATTTATGAACCTGACAAAAATGCAAAAGATTTCACCATTGATATTGAAAAGGTAGCGGAAATATAATTAGTACTAAGATAAAAGATATTTATTTTTCACCAAACGCAACACACAAAACGTCTAAAAATTAACTACGGGTGGTAAGAAAAAGGCAAAGTACCCAACATTGTCCGCAGGACACTGCCAGGGAACTGGTTTTTTAGTCTAGATCTAGTATTGCCTATATCATATAATTTTTATAGAATTAATAATAAACATTAAAGAGGACGATTTAAAAGACGACGTCCGTGGCCGAGTTGGTAGGCGACTAGCTTCTGGTTCCCGAATCCAGGGTACGCAGGTTTGAATTTCGCTAAGAGCATTCATTTATATGATACGTGTATGTGTATATACAATCGTGATAGCTCAGTGGGTAGAACACCACTTATCATGCAGACGACGATTGTTCAAATCCCAGGCGGGCCTATACCAATTTGTCTTTTCTAAAGTTTTAATGACTAATTTGTAGTTGCTCATCACATAAATTTTGGATCGAATCCGCAACCTCCGGCCCGTGAAGCTTGGTCACCTATCCACTAGGCCACGAACGTCATCGTCGTTGAACACAACGTTGGTTAAACATAAGCTATATTCAATTGGTGAAATACAAAAGGCCAATATATTCAAAATCAATTACTTAGATATTCAATAAATCTTTATTCTCTAGTTCCGTAGGGTTCAACGACCCATCGAGCATTACATTATTAGTTATTCACATTACAATGACGTTATTTCCCTTGGGATTATGAACTATATTTATTAACATGCAATTCATAAAAATATCAACCTACACTTGTGGATATCAGGCAACGCGATACTTAACAATCTATCCCATAAATGCTCATTTTGGTAAGTAAATGCTGACATATTAATATAATTCTTAACAAGTTTTTAACTTTAGAGTAAATTTCGACAGAAAGAGGTAGCCAGAACTTCAGATCTGAGGTAATTATTGTAAATTTTGGTAATGAGTCTTCAACCGCATCGCCCCACAATCACTTACAAAGCCCAAATATCCTATGTCGACTTTTACGGCACCCCTGGGAAGAAATGGATTAATGCTATTCTAAATTCAACTTACAGGCTACGCAGAATAATTATTTTCACATCTGCTTTTTATTAAGTCATGAATAAAAAAACATAATATAACATAATGGTTGGCAGAGGTACTAATACTTCTGAACATCACATGACTTGGTCACCTGGTGTTCAGAGTACCCACGTTTTGCATAGACAGTGTACTCACGTGATAGGGGGCAGGCCTATCGCCGTTTTGTACGAATACACTGTCACATGTCTAAGTACAACTCAGCCATGTGGGTTTCCTCACGATGTTTTCCCTCATCGTTAACAACCATGATATACACACATATGTCTTTTACAAAAGACAAATTGGTGTAGGCCCGACCCAGGATTTGAACACTAGTCGTTTGCACGACAACCGAGTGTTCTACCCACTGGGCTATCACGATATCAATAAAAAAAATATTAATTTCCTAATTATTAATTTCGAGACACTTCAAAATAATTTTCTTAGCCCTTTCACATGAAAGAAGATATTATGAATATATGTTGTCACCAAGCTTCTTCAATAATTTACACAAGAATACAGTTAGCTTTACTAAGCGGATATTACATGCCATCGTACAAAGAGTACGGCAGCTAGTGATCAGGCAGTCTGATGAGCTAAATAAGTCTCTCAAACTCAAACGACATTATCATGCCATATATTCCCGAAGGGGTTGGCAGACGTACAAATTCATACGACAAAACAACTTTTGCTAGTTAAACTAATATGTGTATATAAAAAAATAAGTCATATGTGAATTACGTTATCTTCACAAAAGAGATATCTTAAAGTCACGTTTATTTTTGATCTTCTAATGATTACAATATTTTAGAATAAAACCGATTATAACTAAATGAATCTAAAAAAAATAAGCTTTGTCAAATCCGATTATTAACAAAGATGCTTAATTGGAAAAGTGCAATCAATTCCATAATTCCATTGATTATACGAGGAATACCCAGAGGAAATCATAATTAGTTATCACGATTAGAGAATTGATTGAAAATACTGGCAGTGCGAAGCTTTGGCTGCAATGGACGTAAAGTCAATTTATTTGTATCACTGAACGTCATTTGATTGAAACATTAATGAGGATTCGAACCCCAAATGAAAACCGCGTGTGTTTGCGTATCAATTAATTGTATTATGCCAGAGTGTGTTACATCCTAGTTATTTTAATTGGTTTTTGCTGTGTTGTGCTGCCTAAAAATGTCATTACCCCTTTCTACCCACGGGTGTCGTAAGGGTATGACGCTTTTTTAAACGACGAAGGATAATAAAAATAAAAAGTAAACGTAGAATTGAGTTTGTCTACTTAAAGTGGTACTTTAAAAGTGGTAGGCTACTACTGCTATTCTTTTGAATACTAAAGCAATGCACTAAAGCAATTGCAATCATATAATCACAGCCACAAAGAGGTAGCCAGAACTTCAGAGCTAGAAACTCCTCAGTCACATTTGAAAGTTGATTGGAGGACCAGGTAGTAGAAATAAAGTATCGTTGATGAAGGGTATTTGACCATATCGCCCAAAAACCATTTCAAAAAGCCTCATATCCTTAGTCGCCTCTTACGACATCATTAATTCAATGTGTAACCCGTAATGTCTTACACCGCTTAAGACTATTAAATTTCTTCGGTAACAAAACCTCTTGATCCACTTTGGGAAATAGTTTGAGAATGACTTGGTAAAGCAGAATCATAAGTGATGGATGTAGCACCAACTGTTTATCAATAAAAGCACTGAATCATCTCGCACAACACGAACGCCAGAAAATAATGTAGGGGAATTCTTAGCCGATACAGTAAACATACAAGTTTAAAAACGCTTAGTATATATACATACACATACTCACGGCTATAAATCCATAAAGGGTAGCCCGAGTTTCGAAATAAGAAATTTCTCAGCCACTGTAGAAAGAATACCCTTATTCGCCTTTTACGAACATCCTCGAGAAGAAAAAGATTAGGGCTATTTTAAGCCGGTAGTACACAGTATAGTATTTTATTAAAATTACAACGATTTTCATAATATATGAACATGAATTTGACCCTGAGCTACAGTGTCAGTTGGCATCCAGCGCGAAATTTCTCTATCCTTTGTTTCTTTTTTACACGTTCAAGTAGTGTTTGCGTTTCCTACCTCCGAATTTTAACTAATTCGGACGGCCACTTGTCTACCTTTTCAGATAGAATGCAAATGTTGGAAACGCCTAACTATCACATAATTTAATGTTTTTTGACATGAATTCCTCATGTGGGGATTATTACTCATAAATAAAAGATGTTATTAAAGGAAAGAAAAATTTCGAAAATAAATTTTTCTTTCCTTTAATAACATCTTTTATTTACTCAGCAGATAATTTACTTCAATCACTTCATTAATATAGGACGCCAGCTCCATTCTCCTTTGTTTTTGAACTGCCCCAACTCATTCCAATTTTAGACTCCATTTCGTTTTATTTCTTTATTTTACAAACCATAATTATTTTTACTTTAAATCATACGTACACATGCTCACTACCATAAATTCCAAAAAAGGGTAGCCAGAGCTTTAGAGCTAGAAACTACAAAACCACATTTGGAAGTTGATAGGAACAAGATGGTGGATATAAAGAAACGTTGTTGATGGGTCTCCAACAGCATGATCCAAAAAAACTTGAAAATACCCCATAGCCTTTATCCGCCTCCGTGGGTAGAAAGGGGTAGTGACGTTCTAAGCTGGCCCTACACGGCAACTTTACATCACTGCGATGTATAGTACATAATATAGTATTTGAACATGCGTGATTCATGTTAAAATTTTCCTGTTATTTTGATTCGGTGAAGGGAATATTGTTTGCTTTAGCCGTCGTATAAATTTGATTCAATTTATTACACCACTGAATCGAAGTAAAGCTAATGTTTATTGGAGTTATAATAATATGTGTTTACAAGAAACATATGCCTATATCTTGAAATAATATGAGTTAAATGTAATATGAACTTCATTTCATACAACAACTGGATTGAAAGAGAGATGAATGAATCTGATAAGAAAATTTGGGATTTGCATATCCTAAATATTGGCAGGATTTAGAAAAAGAATGTGATGTATGGACATACCTTTTCTTTAAGGAGCATAACCCTGAAAAGTTCTTAGCCAACCAAAAGGTGCACTGCTCTTTCATAGATTTAGAGAAGGTGTAGATAGTAAGACAGTATTTATGGGAGGTGTATTGCATATGTAAGAGTAAAAAGTAAAGTTTTAAGTTATTCCGAAGGGCATACTGAAAACCAGCGCCTAGGAGTGGTGTATTTGTTGCCTTATGTGCATTGGTGTACTACTCCGAAGCATCAGCTGAGTATGCTCTTATTGCTAACAATATGTGCCAGGTATTGTCTTTTATGTATTTGTAATGTAATGTAATGAATTGTACTGTGTATTTCTGTGAACTGTATTGTATTTGTTGCAATAAAGTTTTTTTTTTTTTTTTTAAACGGGAAACACACGGACTGGTTTAGGATCTATTGCTGTGTCCAACAGGGACGTTTAGGTTCTCCGTGGCCCTTAAATTAGTTCATGAATTACTGTCTGATAGAGAAACGTGAAAGTGAATAGGCCGTTAACTTGTAATTAGTAGATTATGATTAAAGTTTAAGGGAAACATAGAAATAATCACCAGAGTTTTGAAAACTAAAAATAAAGATAGATTAGAATCACACAAATTGTTAAGTGGACTTTACATAATCGGCAAAGAAGTTTAGAAGATTTGGATAAATCTGCAAATAACTTAGTAACTAAACGTGTCAAGAGTGTTCAACGGCCAAGTCACGTAAAATTAACTATAATAATAAATAAATCGCAGTAAGAAACCTTAGACTTGGCTCCACTTAATTTAGAGATTTCATTTCTTTTTAGAGATAAACAAGCAGCTCTATCGAGACTTGGCTAGTTTTTGACAGAATGTTTTTGGTGGGTTTTCACTTCTTTTTGACAGGTCGTAGGCTGATTGAATGTTGAGAAATGGTTGGCAGTACTCTTATAATATTTTCTCATCAGCGTCACCAGGTATTCCAGATCTTCCATAAACCTTGTTCTGGTAGTTTTTAGGGTTCCGTAGGTCTGAATACAAAAACTGAACCCTTATAGGATCACTCGTAAATTCGTAAACTCGATGATATTAAAATAACATGGTAAATCACTTAATATCAACATCGTACGGAACCCTCTTCACGCGAGTTCAACTCGCACTTGTCCCCTTTTTTCTTCTTTATATGGGCGTTAAAATCTACCAACCAAATTTCAAACAATACCAAATTTCAGCTTTCTAGGTCTATGGGAAGTACTAGTTCTATTTTGATGATCAGTGAGTCAGACAGTCAGTGTCGAAAATGCAAAACTTTGCATTAGCTTAACTTCGGAAATAATTGATCTACCGACTTGAAATTTTTAATTTCATTGTGTGGTTACGAATTTCAGCGTTTTAATCTTATCCAGAGTTTCTCGAATGGGGCCTTGAAAATGCGGCGAAACGGTTCCAGAAAAGGATGGTACGGCAGTGTTTTATTTCGCGCTCTAATTGGCGGGGGCACGATATATAAAAAGATTGATGGATGTAAACGAAGCTAGAGAGGTTGCCAAGATTATACAAAGTGGTGTTCGATAGTCTCTATCTACCCCAATGGGAAATAATGGCGTAAGCTTATATACGTATGTAAGTATTTTCAATTTATATATGTATGTAACAAAACACAAAGAAAAACAACTTCTTGGAGGTGTCACAAATACACTGAGTTTTATTCAATAATAAGTATTAAATAGCAATTCTAGAAAACAAGATTTCCGAAAACTGCCGTTGTAAATCTTCTATTATAGCAATCGTTCACTCACCTCATAAGTCAATGAAATAAGATACGGATACAATTTCATTCGTCTCACGCTCTAATAAATCTGAGAAGAGGATTATTTGTTGTATCTTACATATATACTTTCATACAATAGAAGAGATTACATCGATTTATAGAACGCTGTCGAAATAAATAATATTTAACATTCTATTGGCGATGCCTGTGCATATCTTTGAAATACAACTCTTCGGGAATATTTACTTATAAAGGCTCGATAGTAGAAACGGAAGTATTTATTATGTCTCAACAAATATATAAACCCTCTTTGTGGAATGGCCCATAAATCAGCCAAAAGGATCCCTTTCTGCCCAACATTGACAATAGTAACATCATAAATAAGTAGCCCCTATTCACGTCCGTGCTTTTAATTCGTGCTAAATATTTCTATCTTATATGAACTTTTGCACACATACAAGTGGTTACGTCATTTGCTACTACAGTGAGACAGTGAGATATCTAAAAGTTAGGATATCGGTTGGTTTTGGTTAAAGGTCTAGAATACTAAGATCCATTCCTTAACGCATACTTACTAAATAGTACGACATGACATGATTGGGCCGTTTTACTTCAATCGTATATTATTTTTATATTTAACTTGTTTGCTCTTTCTATGGAATCATTTTTATTCACTTACTTAATCCAAATTAAGAGGGGCGGAGCTAAGGACAGAAATTTAACCAAACCTCCCGACTATATACTTTAAGCAATAATGGCCAGAAAAATCTTAATTCCATTTTTTAACATCTCTCAGACATTGTAAATGTATGAATTCGATTAAAATCAATTAAAATTAAGGTGGTTCCAAGTTATGTCTACATTTTAATTTTTAACTACGTAGTTGTAATACACTTTTTAAACTCTCGCGATTTTTAGACATTATGTATAATCATTGGGATTAACAAACGACTTAGAATTTAAATCATAACATAACATAAACATAAACGTTCACGCCGTTTATCCCCGAAGGGGTTGGCAGAGGTACAATTACTTCTGAACTTACCCATGTAAGTTCAGAAGTAATCTAGTGTCCAGAGAAGGTACCCACGTTTTGCTTGGCAATTTAAATCACTTACGTAATATGTTTGCCCGACGTTTTGGCTCACCTACTGGTGCCGTGGTCAGTCTGTGACCACGTTGTACTTATAGTTTTTGGAATAATTTAATGAATAAAATGTTTTCAACTTTTTTTTTGGTCATACAGACAGACATAGCTGAAGTATATATTCTGTTTTGCGATCTAAAACCTTAAAAATACATTTATTAGATTTGAAATATTTGAATCATGATAACTAGGAATAGTTTCTATTTCTACTGTTTTAACTTAAAGCATCTTAGCGGCAAAACCTCTATATGACTGCTTTATCTTCTGAGAAATTATTCATACATAACTTAACCAACTGAATGAAGTACTATTAATTTCAGTCCATTGAATAGAGTGAATTCGATGGGTTTCACAAAACATCTAGTTTTACGGTAGTTCGAAGCTTCCTATAAATTGGAGAAGGAGCTGAGACGACAGCGAGAGTTATTTTAAGATGTCACAAACATACTAAGCTTGCGAGAAGACATTATTATGTTCTGAAACAGGGAAGGTATACTCAAATGTTCACTCTATATATCTCCGAAGGGATGGCATATGTTATAATACTTTGGAACTTTATGTGAAATTTTGGTCACCTGGTGTTCAGAGTAAGCACGTTTTGATTAGATAGAACCATTACGTGATAGGGGCAGGTCTACCGCCACATTGTACAATTACTCTGTCACATGACTTAGTATCAGTTATGCACATGGAAGTATTATTCAAAAAGGAATGCGCACTGGGGCCCTAAAGTGTCCTAAACAAGGATGGCTAACAAGATCACTGTGTCTCGTTTTAAGTAGGGTGACCACCTGTTGGTGTTTTAATGAGAGTTCCTCTAAAGGTTACAAAAACGGTTATATTTACATACATTCATACTTTTAATTACATACATACATATACTCACGGCTATAAATCCCTAGAAGGGGTAGCCAAAGCTAAGGAATTAAAAATTCCCCAGCCATTTTTGGCAAAATTTAGTAGGAAAAAGATGGTTGAATAAAGTAATTAATTAATTAGTAGATTGTAAAAGAAGGGGTAGCCAGTGCTTTAGAATTAAAATTTCATCAGCCACTATTTGAAGTTGTATAGAGAAAGAATGGTAAGTAAAGGATGGTGGTGTTACAAGGATGATGAAGTATCTAGTAAATAACTTCAAAAGCGCCAAACCAAAAGCCTAAGGTGCTTTAAACGATGCGCGAGTAGGAAATTATATTTGTGCTATGTTAAGCCGACACTACACGGCCTCTTATTTTACTTATATTATTTATTTAAAATAGAAAGGTCACAATAATTGTCACCATATCTTGCTCTCCCAATCATTTTCTTAATTAAATGATTAAAGTTTTGAAACGCACGAAAAGATGATTTGTTTTGGACACCTTATTTATATGGTTTCCATAGGGATACCTGTTATAAATATGATTTCACCGATTACCAAACTTAATAAATTACTTATCTCTAAGTTGATAGACAATGATAACAATTAGAACAATTTATTGAAAATGAATAGTTAGTAACCTGTTTTTCATAAAATATTCTCTATCATATACATACCTACAGTCTATATCAATTAAATTCAAAAATATTGTAAACAAACCATTGCCGGGTATAAAATCATGGATTTCATCAAGAAACTACTTCAACGTAACTTAAATTTTATATCCGTCAATTGAGAAAAACATTCGTACGTTATTACACAAAATCTAAGTAGTAATTGGAGCTAAATCTTGCAAAACTCTAAAAATAAGATTATATAAAAAACATTGAGGTTATTTGTTATTTTTTCTAATGTAAAAGTTTGAGATGGGTATTTAAGATTGAATGATATTGAAGGAATTAGAGCAATCGATTACCGGTTGATGAATCGATACTACAAGATTCAATATATACATACAAATCGCAGTGAATAATATCTAAAGTATTGTATTTTAAACAAAACAATATATATACCCTAGCTGTTGCCCGCGACTTCGTACGCGTCAATTTCTGTTATTATGATCGCGATTAACAACTTTATATAAAGACTAATATATTTTGAACCACTTGTGTAAATAATAACAGTTGGTTATTCTTGCGGCAGAAAACCATACTGATTTTCGGCGCAACACGATCTTGACAATGTGTCATATTGTTTGCCGTATGTAATATAAAGCAATCTTGACGTAAATCGATTCCTACTAATGACATAAGAGTTTTATTAGAATTGAACGAGTTAGATGTTTAGTACCAGGAGAGGAAGCGTAACATTTGATTGACTCGCTTCGCAACTACCCGAATTTTACATAAATGTTACCCGTCACTTGTTTGTCATGTAAACGGGTGTCTTCTATGTTCTATTGGTAATCACGACAACTTGGCTTTTCTTTTACGGACTTTGGCATTACTCTGTAATTTGGATGGAGATTTTACCTGGTACGACGACTTATGGCTTTGTTAGAAGGAAGTGAGATATAGAATCTGACTGATTTTTTTGCGTGTACATCCGATTCAACTTCTGTAGTTCAATAGAACTAATGACACCTCAGTTTAGTGTCAAGTATTCCGTAAGTACTATATTGAACTAATGGGACAAAGTAGAAATTGTGTTGTATGTTTTCATTTCAGAATGTTTGTTGGTGCATTAAATTGAACTGTATTTCCAAGTACGTTTACCAACTACAAATTAAATATTTCTTATGCAATATTCGATACAATGAGAGTGTTAGAAGGTGGCGTCGTCTTTGAGTCGTTAAATTATACATTGATATCTAAGTTCTTCTTCGCTTGATTACTAAAATAAACCCATTTTAATTTCCATCATATGAATATAACTGTTAAATTCATCATCAGGTCTAACAAAAAATCAAATCCATGTATTAACCATACAATAACTATTATTTCACACTTTTCAATGAAATTTTAACCATATGTTGGTTTTTTGTAGTGGAATAATTTGACCATTTTATAAGAAGTGTATTCACATCAAAATGAATTTACTATTTTTAATAATTAAATTATATATTATAAAATAATCGAAAAAAATATATCGTTTAAAGTAAAAAAATATACCACAAGTAAAATAGCGGCAAAACTACAGTTCCATATGGAACTGTTGGGATGAAATTCGGAAGCATCGAAAGTGCCCCAACAGTTCAGTTCGGAACTAATGGGATTCACCCGTGTTTGCTTGTCTTACAAACAAGATAAGGTTTATTATTCCATTCACCACTACAATTAATGTTTATTAAGAAGGAAAATTTACGCTATTGAGACTTCACTTGTAATCATAAATAATAACTTGCAAAAATAAAATGCAATTCATATAAGCATATCTTTTGGCATGTTAAGTTGAAGCTGTGTTGTGGCGGCTTAGAATAGCTCTATTCCCATAGAGGCAACTAGGGATATTAGAGCTTTATAAATGTTTTTTTGGCGATGCGATTGGAGGCCCTTAACCTAAAACTTTAACTTTACAGTATCTTGCTCACTCAACTTCCAAAAGTTGCTGAGGATTCTTTTGATGCAAAGCTCTGGCTACCCCATTAAAGGATTTATAGCCATGAGTATATTTATGAATGTTTGGATCTTTAATAAAAGCTAGAAACTCTGGATAATAATGCAAAATGTTTTTTTTTTATAGTTGGCGCTATCTGTCGCTTTAGTTATTGCTACAATTCCGCCACGAACCACGTGATGAGATCTTGCAAGATATATGTGAAATCAACGCAAAAATACAGTACACAAAAAAACCAAACAGATATTTAAAGGCAATATAAAACTAATAAATACAAGGACATGAAGAGAAAGAGAAACTATTTACATAATAATTACAACTTATATAAACCTAATTTAAATCTTTTTGTTCATGAAAACCTCATGTGGGGATTATTATACAAATCCTGATAACTAATCAAACAGACAAATTATAAAAAGTAAGAGAAAACATATTTATAATTTAATATTGTTCATTCTTTACATAGTTTGTGATCCTAATAAAATTTTCTTTTCGCGCACCTTTTCTACTTCAATTTTCAAGACTATATTCAAGACAATATTCACAGAATCCTTGAAATACCAGACATATTCCATCGAAATTTTATTACAAACAAACCTATCTAATATTTATTGAACCCTTGATTTTCAATCTAATTCGTCTACTTTCCATTTCAAGGCAGACAGCTCCCTCGAAATCTCTACGGAGATGATGGACGGAATCAGCAAGTAAAAGGCATTAAATCTGTCTGGGAGTTTGATTTGCATTCGGAAAATTGCATTTTCAAGTCGTCGCACCACCGCACGCCAGCGGGAACTAAGGGGAAACCGATGCGCCGACAAATGTTTGCAGAAGACAAAGTTTAGCTTTATCTTAAAATTTTACCTGAGAGTATTCGATCCGATTTTCTTTACGTTAGGCGATAGAAAGTACTACCATTTTATATCACGTTAGGTGCTAAGTTTACGTTTAATGATTTTGCCTCATTCTTGTAGTCGTCGATACTCTACAAAACGGTCTCTATAAAATGCTTTTGCGTATAAATTATATTGCGTACTATTTCACCTTTCTTTATACATCAAGTTCTACCTATACATTCTATAGGATTTTTTTCTAAGTCCGGAGTATGCAGAAGATAAAGTGAATGGTGATTTAATCACCATACTTACTATTACTGTTTTGTTTCCATTGCAATTTATATTTTACTCCAGAAAAGCTTTTTCACACTATAATTATTCGAATACGAATAAAAAGTTTCCTTCAATTATACAAACTATTTTATTACAAACTATTTTTAAAAACAAAAGAAATTATAATGGCAGATGACAATCGATCAAATCTGTTTATTAGTTTTTGGGGAAGCAATCAAAATTAATGCGTATGTAAATTAAATAAAAATCAAAATTATTGTTTATAATGTGTGATCCGGAAGATTATTGTATCGTTGCACCTACTTATTTAACTTGTGCTCCGGATTGTTCTGAAACCTGTTACCCTTGTCTGCCGCGATGCTCTGCACCAGTGATGCTTAAATACTGCAAGTCACATACGGAGGAGAAATCTTCTAAAAAAGATAACGTTCCACAGCAGTATGAGCGATACGAAAAACGTGAGAAACCTTATGAGAAGTACAATGAGCCGCAAGTCAAACATCAGAATATAACTATTTGCACCAAACCATACTGCGCTCCTTCCACGCCGTGTTGCGTCACGGTTCCTGTTCCAGTTAAAACGCAAACTAAATACGTGATGCCGTGCTACCGCTACGAGGACGGACGCATTGTAAGTTTATTTACTTCATTCATGTTTTTTATGCTATTCCTGAAACCAACGTTTCAAAATGATATTTTACGGTTGGTTTCAGGAAAAATATCATCCTGCAGTTCGCGGCCCTCTCCCTAAATCTGCTTACAAACGTGACGGCATTCAGGACCAAATTCATGGATACCGCGGTGCAATAAAATATTTATGCGCTAGCAGTGTTAACCCCCCATTCCCGGAACCGTGCTGCGTTCATGTCTGCATTGAACCTCTTCGTAGAATTTTCAATAAAATATCTGCCGAAAACGAACCAGTAAAAAAAGACAAAAAGGGGGGATTGAGAGATAAAAAGTAGCGGGGAGCTTTAGAGTTTTTCAAAACTGTATGTGGTTTTGTTAGCTATGACACATAAAAATGGGGACACTTTGTACATCAGGTTGACATTCTACCTTCATCAGCTTTAAAAAGGAATGGAATGCAAGAACAAGTTCATTTAGATGGTGGAGGTATATCATATATCTGCAAAAGCTGGCGCGATGGACGATGGTCTGATTGCCCTATGATGCCTAAGATAAAGAATATAAGGAAACTCCCAGCTTTGCCCGTTAAGAAATAGCGGAACGGTTTGTAGTTTCACTATCTTTGAATGTTTCGTAAGCAGAAGAATATAAACTTATATGTGAATAAGCGTCATTTTAACTTGCGCCTGTCTGATCGGTTGCAGGTGCGCGAACTCACATCTCAAGCTTTCAAACGAAACGGAATGCAAGATCAGGAGCATTCAAAGATCCTTGGTTGTCCGAACTATCTAAAACGGAGTCCGCGTGACATAGCCATTGTTTGTGATACTCCAGACTGTCCGATTAAAAAGTGTGACCCCATAAAAATTAATTGTTGCAAAGGACACCCTTGTCAACCCACTTGCAATAAACCAAAGCCCATTGAAGTATCATTAACTGATATCTTGTATCGTTGAAAAATGTGTTGAGAAAATTCTACAAGTAAGATATTCAAATAGGTTTATAAGTAACTCAGGAAGTTTAACGAAATTACTTACAAAAAAATACTTGTTTCAGGTAAACCAATTAAATTGTATAAATAGGAGAGCGTGTGAAATAGCATTAGAGAGAACTACGTGTAAATCAAAAGTTTGTAATAAGAAAAAGGTAATTGGAGCTCCTCATTCATATAATTTTAAGTATCTTTATTTTATACAGATAAGCTTTTGCATTCAGTTCCTATAGTTTTTTTGAGTATGTGGTCGAGGCAATCCATGTGAGCAGTAGCCACACTAGACAAAGCTACTCAACACCCATCTATTTGTTAGGACACAAACTGTTTTGTGATTAGAACAGTATGATACAATAAAACCGATTCAATACTAACACAAACATTACAGAATAAAATACATTCATATACTCACGGCCATAAATCCCAAAAAGGGATAGCCAGAGCTTCAGAGTTAGACACTCCTCAGCCGCATTTGGAAGTTGATATAGGACAAAATGGTCGACATAAGTTACCTATCCGCATCGCCCAAAAACCACTTAAAATAACCCCATACCTTTAGTCGCCTCCTTTGACACCCGTCGATATATATCGATACACGGCAAAGCCACAAAATAGATAGACATAATAAATATAAAGCATAAAATTTACCAATTCGCAGACTTGCACTGCCTTGTATTTGCACCCTCTTTAGCATAAAACTGTTCTTTGAAAGTACTTAAATAACTTTTGAACATTGACCTTTTGGTGTTAACAATTTTCTCTCACAAACAATTGGTATAAAGAGATTTACGTAAAGTTATAAAATTTTGACTTACAATCTCCACTTTTCACCTGCAAAATTAATTAATTTACGAGATCGGAGTTGGGAAACTTATCTGCTTATGCAAATAAGGAGATTGCCCTAGAAAGTCGTTATGCAAAGTTTTCCTGCAGATTTAGCTTAACAGTTTATATTGCGATATTAAAGAAAGCTTAAGATGAAGGATTATTACTAATGATAAATGAGTTTTGTTCCATAGATTACTTTGTAGTTTATATTTATAGCACGCTCATGCAAAAAATTGTCAAATATGATAAACATTTTGAACTAGGTAGGTATGAATGCTTTGCATGCCGAAATTTGGAACGAAGCGGGACAAAATCAAACATGAGTAATTTTAAAATGTTTTATTGCTTAGATGCATTGGAACAATGAAAAATACTTTAAGCGTTTGCAAGTTGTGTTTACACTCGTTTCCCATAGACTAACATGGGAAACTTTCAAGGGTGATTATTCCTCAATGGTAACATTTATCTAAAAAATTTCTTCGTGAAAACCTTATCCTTGATTTCTTGAACCATCGTGCAAAATTGTGATCGAATCAACCGTTTAGGAGGAGATCTGTGACAAGCCTAATACAAAAGTCGGGGGTAAATAGAACTTCGCTCCAAAATACATAACAACATTGAGCAAAGTGGCAGAAATATTTTATAAATAAATAAAAGCGCAACCACCATTACTCACCAACTCCGCTAAAATAGAGTAAATGTGTTAAAGGTAACGGTTACCGGGTTGCCGAGGTAGTCAAAGTTTACGGCCTCACCGCAGTTTTCGTGGTTTCAAATTGCGCCGCTACGCGGGCCTCAAATACATGTTCTTACACTTTAGATCTGTGTCCATACCGCCGGTGTTGGATACCCGGAAACCAGTACGCCTGAAGAGGCACTTAGGTGTTTATTTCAATATTTACACGGATCATCTTTTTATTTTTTTTAATGTGCTGTGTAGTGTCGGCTTGGAATAGCACTACCCCATTTCTTCCGGTGGGTGTACGTAAGAGGCGACTAACGGTATTGGGAGCTTTAAAGATAATTTTGGGCGATGCGGTTGGAGACACATCACCATCAACCTTTATTTTACCAACTTTTCCCCACACAACTTTACAAAAGTGGCTGACGAATTTTTCATTCCTTAGCTCTGGCTACCCCTTCTAGGGATTTACAGCCGTAAGTATATGTACGTATATTTTTTATTGAGTTGTGTTATTGGTAGCAGAAAATTTACCTAACTAACCAATACCCACGAAATCCCGAAAAGGTATAACCAGAATTAAATATTCCTCAGCCACATTCATAGTAAAAATGAAATATTAATCTGTTTTACATAAATGTAATATCACTAGCAATAATGCAAGTGTTATTTTTACTTTACCTCAAACTTATTTCAGGACACTAAATTTGAAGAACGAAACTCGAAGCATAGTGACAGTAGTCAACCGAGCATACCTTATTCTACATTGCCTGAATTGCCTTACATTGGTTGTAAGCCTATCGATACTAGTCCGTGTAACTTTATACCTTGTATAAAAAAGTAATCACACATTTAATTATTATTTGTAATTGAATAAAGAGTTGGTCTGAAATTTGTTGTTTAAAACTTATTTTGCTATCCTGTTGGTATATAAAATAAATTACCTAAAGAAGACAAAATGTAGTTTTAGAGTGATTGTTTGGGCGAGGTATTCCTATTTGCCACCATAAAGCTACATTAACAACGGGTTAGTCCGATCTTCCAACCTGGAAAATCCAACCTAGGTTGGATTCTCGGAGAGTCTGTCCTAGTTTCCAAATTAGCTCGGTTGGATAATAGGAATGTATGTTTTGAGTGTTCTCCGATTTTCCAAACTGCTAATGTGCACTCGAGTGCATAGATACAAATGACAAATTTTCATTGACCGTGATGATTTCATTCAAGACTCAGTTACGTCTGCTTAATAGAGAATTAAGTGTTGGTAATATTTTGGATGTCCTTTATACATAATGTACATTGTGTCTAAAATATTATCTAACGGACAAGAGCAATTTTTTTTTTCCAACCGAGCTAATTTGGACGGCTATTCCCAGTAGTCTTACTGGATGGTCTTACCAGTAGGACTAATGGGATTTTTATTCCCAATAGTCTTACCGAAAGTAGGACATTGTCTATGGCGTATTTTTCCCATTAGTCTTACTTGACATTTGTTTTAGAAACAATAGACCTCATAACTAATAGACATAGACAGTACCTTATTAATATATTTAATACATACAACGCATACAACACTTGTTTGTAATTTTCAGTTTTACTGATTTATTACTAAGGAATGTACATTTTAGACACAGAAATTATAACTTAAGCAGATATAAAAATGTACGTAAATTTAACTTTCAATTGAAGTACCAGGAACGCATTAACTACAAGTTGTTATGACTAATAAACTTGAAAATCTGTACAAATATTTTTCCGATGCTTAATTCATCTTACCTATTTTTGTGTCTGCTGTCTCTATGACCAGAGGTCGACGTGATATTTTTCATGAATCAGGTTATTGGGTTGTTGTGGTCGGATTGTTTGTTTGCGTAGGTCTCCCATAAGGTTGACCGACGACTTCATCGTGGTAAAATTTTTGGGCAGCACAGAACCGGTTTTTTTGGAGATCTTTCGGAAAAGTCTTTCTCCACCTGTGGACGTCTTTTGGTTGATTCTTCTGTCTGATTATTCTGTAATTCTGATTTTGATAAACTCCAACTGATAATTTTGTGTAAAACCAATAAGCTTTTTTTATTTATGCTGCTTTTATGTTTATGCTACCCTGGTACTTTAAATACAAAAAATGGCAAAAAATATACCATAAATACATAGTTATTTTACCTTTTGACGACTGTATTTTGGCGGAAAATATATTACAACCAAAAACCCATTCCCATGAAAATTGGTAATTATTTAGTTTAATGGCAAATACACCTAGATAAAATATTATGTGACAGAAAATCAGCCAAAAAAATATTCGATTTTATATCATACACCCAATTTCACTAACGAGGTATGTCTATTCATCTTTTTTCGGCTACATAAAAGTTGGAACCTTTAGATGTACCAAAGAGTTTTTATTGGTTGGTAAGACTACTGGGAATTATTTTCCCAATAGTCTTACTAGTAAGTCTATTGGGACAAAAAATCCCAATAGTCCTACTGGTAAGACTATCGAGTAGGACTACTGGGAATAGCCGAATTTGGATACTAGGACAGACTCTCCGAGAATCCAACCTCAGTTGGATTTTCCAGGTTGGAAGATCGGACTAACACTTAACAACCAAGATTAATTTACCAGAAATAATATAACTTTAGATAAGACATATTGGTGTAGGTCTGACTGCTTGTACTTTAAAAACAATAACTGAATATATACTATATATATATATATATATATTAAGGAAATAGAAATTCCTCAGCCACTTTTGGAAAATTGAGTGGGGAAAAAATGGTAAAGTAAAGGTTGTTGGTGATGGGCCTCCAACCGCATCGCCCAAAAATCCCTTTAAAGCTCCAGTACCGTTAGTCGCCTCTTACCTACACCCATCGGTAGAACGGGGTAGTGCTATTCTAAGCCGACACTTAACGGCAAATTCAGATCACAAAATAAATCTATAGTAAACATAGTAAGTAAAATCGAGATACTTAAATTATGTAATTATGGTTAGGTTGAGAGATTTAATTAATTGTATGCTAAATTCCTATGGTGACCTTCTAGCTGCCTTTACTATGTCAGCCATATAACTATTATTATCTACATATTAAGCGGGTGACGCAAGAGGTGAGTTAGGGTACTTTACTTTTTAAAAGATTATCAAAGGGAGATGTAGTTATACAACCGTGATAGATCAGCGGGTAGAACACCGCTTATCGTGCAGACTATGAGTGGCAAATCCCGGTTCGCTACTACTTCGATTTGTCTTTTCTAAAGATAAATGTGTGGTTAAAACATCGTGAGGAAACCCAAATGGCTAAGTTGTACTTAGATGTGTAAAAGTGTTATTGTACAAAACGGCGATAGGCCTGTCCCCTATCCAACACTATCCAAGCAAAACGTAGGTACTCTGAATCCAGGTGACATAGACACGTGATGTTCATAAGTATTAGTACCTCCGCTAACTCCTTCGGAAATATACGGAGTGAGCGTTTAAGTTTGAGTTCATATGTGGTTGTATATTTTCCTCACTCACCTTCCGAAATTGACTGAGGAAATAATCACTGTATTTTTATCTTTACTTGCGATTTTTGCAGTTTTTATTTTAACTAAATAACTTAGTAATATCATCAAAACTCCCTTACACAGTCCATAAATTAATCCTAAGCACCCTGCTTCTAAGCCGTCTCAAGCCGAATCACCCCACAATGACATGAAAAGACCCCATAACTCTTTGATAACTCGTACGATACATATGAGAAGAAAAGAGCAAGTGGTATTTTAAGTCGAAACTACAAAGTAACTAGACTGTAAGTTCATACAAAAAAATATACACAGTTGCCATCACGGAGAAATACATAAAAACATATTGTCACGGCTGTAAGCCACAAAAAGGGGTAGCCAGACATTCATAATTAGAAATTCATCATCGGTTTTTAGTTAAATGGGAAAAAGATTGATAAATTAAATAAGGATGGTAGTTACTAGTCTCCAGCTTCGATCATATATACCAAAGATGCCGTACTACATACAAATTCAACGCATAAAAGTGGACCACGAGAATGACAAGACTGTTTGACTATTAAATATTATTTTTTCTACAATTATTGATCTTACTGCATTTTCCTATAACCTATTTATTGATTGCAAGATCTAGCACGCGACTGTCAGAGAAACAGTGCTTACCATACAAAAAAGCACTGTTTAGTCAGGCCGTTTTTCGTTCTTTGTTGGTGTATCTTTGGTATATATGATCGAAGGTCTCCAGGCACATCGCCCAACAATTACTCGTACTCAAAAGACCAAAAACCCTTAATTTTAGAGCCTACGGTAAGAAATAGGTCAGTAGGAATCAATTAATAAATTCCTGATTTTCTTCAGTATTGTCTTTATTTAATATGTTTTTTATATTTGTACATACATACATACATATACTCTCGGCTATAATTCCCTAGAAGGGGTAGCCAGAGCCAAGGAATTATAAATTCCTCAGCCACTTTTGGAAGTTGAGTGGGGAAAAGACGGTATAATAAAGGTTTTTGGTGATGGGTCTCCAACCGCATCGCCCAAAAATCCAATAAAAAGTCCCAATACCCTTAGTCGCTTCTTACGACACCCGTGGGTAGGAAGGGGTAGCGACATTCTAAACCGGCACTACACGGCAATATATATATTTGTAGATTGCTCTAATTGATTAATATAAAAGATAAAATAAATTAACATATCCTCAAGAGTTGAGGGGGTGAGAGATAGCAAAATAAACGATAAAGTGGCGTAGGAATATTATCTGAAGCTCTGGCTACCCCTTCTAGTGATTTGTAGCCGTGAATATATGTATGAGTGTATGGTGATGCGTCTCTAGCCGCCTATCCCATCAATCACTTAAAAGTACCATTTGTTGCGTCTTACATAACCCAACGGATAAAAGAAGTTATTTTGCGAATTCATAATATTAAAATAATGTATTCCAGTACATTATCTTCAGGTAAATTTTCTTTTCTATATTTTAATAAAGTTTTAATTCTTTTGTTTGCTGACGTAAAAGGAAACCTTGTTAAAACTTGTTTATATAAAAGTTTCAATTATGATATGTATTACCAGGATAAACTATAAACTACGCATATATATCTTAATGTTAAGAAGCCATGCTGTTGTTTGTTACTTTATCTACATAATGTCATCAAAAAATAGAATGAAAATGTAAATTGTTTTAGTGTAAAGATCTTAAGAACAATCTATTTTATTGGTTTGATTCTCACCATGAAAGCGGCTCAACGTCTAAATGATTCCTTTCTTGTTTCAGATATCACAAAGAAGCAAATCTGCGGTGAAATCAAACGCGAAATTCAAACCGTGAAGATCTGTAATAAAACCGCAATAAAGTAGTCGCGCACTAAAATAGCGATAAAAGGGGAATTCGGTGTTCAATGTTCAGTGATGCGTGTGAAAGTGTTATTAGGTGTGTGTTAGTGTTTCACAGTGTTTGAGGGTGCGGGGAGGTAATGTGGGGGGCGAGTAAAGGGCGCGCGGGGCGGGGCGGGCCGCGGTGACTGCCCGCGCGCAATATGCGCCGATCATTATTATTATTTGCGGTCGCTTGCGCAATCACCTCTGCGCAGATCACCTGGACTCCAATCTTTCTTGATGGAAGTAGTAAGTTTCATATTGACTTAAGTTTGTTTTACGAGTATATATCCTTTATCGTGACTGGATTCAACTGACTGTTCAACTGTAAATTACCTGTCTGCTTTCCGCTGAAGCGCTCGTAACGCTTTTGGCCCGGTATGTATAACTAGGGTGGGAGGCTGAAATACTAACTTGGCGATATATTTAATAACATATAATACACCGTGCCGTGTAGTGTCGGCTTAGAATAGCACTACCCCGCTTCTACCGATGGGTGTACGTAAGAGGCGACTAACGGTATTGGGGCTTTTAAGGGATTCTTGGGCGATGCGGTTGGAGACCCATCACCAACAACTTTTACTTTACCATCTTTTCCCCATTCAACTTTCCAAAAGTGGCTGAGGATTTTCTAATGCCTTAGCTCTGGCTACCCCTTCTTGGGATTTATAGCCGTGAGTATATGTATGTATGTATGTATATAATACACTTTATTACTTTCGCTATGTATAATGCTAAGATGCAGTGACCACTTTATTACGACAAGAGAGGGACTAAAATGTGTTTAAATAAAATAATTGCTATACGTAATAAACTAAATTAACTAAGTGCTCGCTATTGACAAGAGAAGTTAGGATATCCATCTGCCGCCGGTACCATATCTATTACACCAACTATCTAGCGGTGACATTTATATGTTTTTAAATTATAAGCGGTTAATTATGAAAAAATACATTTTATTTTGTATATATTTTTACATGATCAATTAATATGTTGTAAATATAGCGACATGATAGTCCAGTGGGTAGAACACCCGCCCGAAAACAGAAGGGCGTGAGTTCCAATCCTGGAACGGGCCTACACCAATTTGTCTTTTCTAAAGTCATATGTGTGGTTAATTTATCATGGTTGTTAACGGTGAGGGAAAACATCGTGAGGAAACCCACATGGCTGAGTTGTACTTAGTCATGTGACAGTGTATTCGTACAAAACGGCGATAGGCCTGCCCCCTATCACGTGAGTACACTGTCTAAGCAAAACGTGGGTACCTTCTTTGGACACTAGATGGCGCTTGCCATGTGAGTTCAGAAGTATTGGTACCTCTGCCAACCCCTTCGGGGATAAACGGCGTAAACGTTTATGTTATGTTATGTTATGCAAATAAAAGACAGCAAGAATGCCACAAAAAAGATTATAGAATAAAAATTCGCGAAAAGCTAGGGATGGGCTCGGATTTCCATGCTTCAAGCAGTCGGCAGCCTCGCGATCTATTGCAAATTCAATCCGGTTGACAACGAGTGACAACAGTACGAGTTTAATATTACCTGAGTAAGGCAATCACAGGCATCTGCTCGAACTGTCCTTATATGTAGCTCTAATTAGATCGCCGGTCGATCATGCTATTGAAACGAGCTGGTGCCCATTGTTATTTGAAACAATTCGGAAGCACTAAGTAAGTACAGAGTCCAGATGAAGTTTATTCTAGAAAAGTACAATGAGCTGTGGTAGGGATACTAACTTGGCGATATATTTACATACATACACATGTACTGTGTAGTGTCGGCTTAGAATAGCACTACCCCATTTCTTCCGGTGGGTGTACGTAAGAGGCAACTAACGGTATTGGGGCTTTTAAGGGATTTTGGGAGATGCGGTTGGAGACCCATCACTAACAACCTTTATTTTACCATCATTTCCCCACTCAACTTTCCAAAAGTGGCTGAGCATTTTTTTAATTCCTTAGCTCTGGCTACTCCTATTAGGGATTTATAGCCGTGAGTATATGTATGTATGTATGTACATACACATACTCACGACTATACATCCCTAGAAAGGGTTGCCAGAGAACAGAGAAAAAATCCTGAGACACATTTCGAAGTTGAGTGGGAAAAAAATAGTAAAACAAAGGTTTTTGGTGATGGTACTCCAACCGCATCGCCCAAACATCACTTAATAAACCCCAATACTATAAGCCACGTCTTACGAACACCCACGGGAAGAAATGTGGGAGTACTATTGTAAGCTGACATTGCACAGCTGCAATATATAGCGATATTATTAATTAATTACATCCAAATTGCATATTTCTAAGACACAGCGGCCACGTTTTTACGACGAGAGAGGGATTAAAATATTTTACTTCGCTTTTTTCCTTGCTTGTTTTGTGATAATTATTAAAATATTTATTATATAGCTGTACAGGTAGATAATTAATATTTCTAATATTTCCACTTTTCCACTTACGTAAGTAATAAGTAAGTATTTTCGGTAATTATTCATTTTATGAGCAGTGAAAATGATTGCCACTATGATGCCTTTTGCTCAAAGCAAATTTTCATAAAGTAATATTGAGCATACATTTCTCGTGTTACTATTATCTATCACCATCAAACGGAATGTACTGCCTAGAATAAAGCTCAATAATGTATGTAACATTATTATTAGATGTATTTCTACCGAACTAGAATATGAATTCTGAGAATTCCTATTCCAGTAGTGCGATCGCTCTTTAGCACGTCTGTTAGCACAATTTAATTATCTAGTAAATTACGTCAGCCATTATATTCTAATATGAGCCTTCCAAGCTGATATATAATAGTGGAGGTTGCGTGTGACTGACGAAGAATGATAATAATATTGTTGTAGGTTTGCCGTTATTGCTTTGTATTTTTATATGACAGTTTATTTTTATAAACATATCCAATTTCGTACTTCTAATTTCGAATTCGGATGCGACAGAGCAAACGCTTATAATAAAGATTGTGATTATCAATAAAGTAATAATATTATCGTGCTTTCAAAAGGCTCGTTTTAGGTCCTGGCAACGAATACTGGAGGTTCTTAGGAGGAAAACGTGCCCTACAGAGATGTTATCTTCTTGTAATGCAGAGCCTCGATCAAAACACAAGCACACGATATTAAAAGCCCAATTGCTCTTATTGTATATTATAGTGCCCCTCCTAGAATGAAAAATGCATATTAATTGCATTAAGTCGTTTGCACTATGAAAATGATTAATGGAACACGAAAACCATACTGTACATTATTAATGTAAATTTCTCAGTCAACTAGTGAAATCACGCAAAGTTTAATAAAGTTTATGTTAGTTTATGAAAACCAACATTCAACCATAGTCCATTTGCTGAGGGATAACCATGACACCCAACTGTAGCATATAAAAATAGAAGCGACTTACATTGAATTATTATTTATTCCTTATATAGTCCGGATGCCACAAATTTTTAACATTGACAATCATGCTATGAGTGAGACAGTGATCATACAGGTTACAAGTTAAAACAGAGTTTTTTTAATAGGAAGATTGATATGAGCTGCCCCAAATTAGGCACCTATCATAAATTTGTAAGTCTTAAAATACTATGTCTGTTTTTAACCGACTTCAAAAAAGGAGGTTCTCAGTTCGATTGTTTGTATGTATGTATGTTTGGTTTGCTTGTTCATGGTAAGGTTTATGTAAGTTAATGTTGCACTTTTATATTCCTGAAGCTTCTATCGCTTAGGTACAAATACAAGTAGGTACATTTAGTTCCAAGCTACGCTTGTTTTTTTTATATGGGGTTCAAACTACCCATATTTTACCTGAACGATGTATTTATATTTATTTAGAGTTTATTTATTTATTCCAAAAAACATAATCATTACAGGCATAAACCTAATGCGATGAAATTTTAAATTAAATTTTAACATATTAAATTTATGGTACTCTCTTACTTATTGTAACAAAGATATTTTAAGGCAGCGATTGTGAAGTCACCCAGATGACATGCAAACACATCCACATTTTCTGCAATTTCCCGCAAAGCCACTAGAGCTCTGACCAGAGGGCACTGCTGCAATAAATTAGTGCGCGACTGTGGTAAGGCAGCAGAAAGCATATGAAAGAGGGCATGCCTGTCGCCGCTTCATATGCACCATAACTTTTTGAAAAGAAACAGATTTTCTATTTTGTTGATTATATTAACCCATGTATGGTGTTGTATTGGTATGGTAAGCTGTATTTGTAAAAAAAATTATCATAACATTCATTCAATTGTATTCCTTATTAAAAATGAAGGTGTCAATAAAATGCTACCCGACTAGTTATTAAATGTATCGCCGAGTCAGTATCCCATACCACAACTCATTATTCTTACCTTGCTAGTAACTTAATCTGTCACTCCATATATATTAACAAAAACATCGACTGCTATTATTACAAATAAATCTTGGCGGTGCAGGTCAAGTGGATCTCTGGACGCAGTCGGCCGGCGGCTGCGCATGCCCGGGCGGCGGCGAGGACTGCGCGTGCTGTGTGCGCGACGGTGCGTGCCCGTGTGGGGACGTCGCGCCGACCCGCTGCGCGCAGTGCGGGCTTGAACAGTACTGCGCTAATAGTAAGTACATGAACATACGTTTTTGGATCTCAATAAGAGGTAGATAAAGTTCAGAATAGAGGACTGCGCGTGCTGCGTGCGTGACGGTGCGTGTCCGTGCGGGTACGTCGCGCCGACCCGCTGCGCGCAGTGCGGGCTTGAGCTGTACTAATAGTAAGTACATGATACTACGATTATGGATCTTAATAAGAGATAGATAAAGTTCAGAATAGAGGTCTGCGCGTGCTGCGTGCGCGACGATGCGTGTCCGTGCGGGGACGTCGCGCCGACCCGGTCCGCGCAGTGCGGGCTCGAGCAGTACTGTGCTAATAGTAAGTACATGTTTGTTTATATAGCTATGAAATCAGTACTGCGCTAATAGTTAGCTCACTTTTATATGTATCTTAATTAGGGGTAGATAGAGTTCAGTATAGAGGACTGTACGTGCTATGTGCGCGACGATGCGTGCCCGTGCGGGGTCGAGCAGTACTGCGCTAATAGTAAGTTCATGAGCATATACATATATTGAAGGGTGTAGCTAGAGCTTAATAATAAGAATCTTTAGCCACTTGTTGGAGTTGACTGAGGGAAGGAGTGTAAGATAAAGGTGATGGGTCTTCCAACAATAAACAAAAAAAAAACAATAATCTAAGTAAGGGACTTACGACACTCGTAGAAAGAAATAGGTTAGTTTTATTCTAAGCCAACACTGCCTTCGTTATCTTACTGTAATAGGTTTACGCACTAGATAACGACTGCAAATATGACACAGCATCTATAAGTTTGTCGGATAAATTAAAGTAACTATAACAGCTTTTCATGTTTTTCTTAATTTGAAATAGGAACCAAATAGCATTTTTTTATAGAAAAAGCCTTTCCAATTTTAAATAGATTAATTCACCTGCCAATTGGGAACGGGTTAAAATGCGAAAAAAATATTAAAATTGAATTTTTATCCCGACATCAATGAATTAATTCAATATTGCGAACTGAGCTATAATCCGGGCTGTAGGGTGTATATGACTTGGGAGAGGTCGCAGCGTTTCAAAGGATTTGCAAAAATAATCCAGTTATTAACAGGAATGTGCTTCCCTTATGAGGCACGAGATTTTATGGTAAATATCAATTTTAATAGGATTATTTATAGGATTATTTATAAGCTGGCAATTAAACAGAGATTACATCAATTAGAGATACAAAACCAAACATGGTTTGCTATAAGATAATCAAAATATTTCATTGTAATTTATACAATATGGAAGAGCAGGAATATTGAAATAATATTTGAGGAATTCGATCTTAGATGTGTGTTTTAGTGCGTAATATCTTTGTGTGTTATTTTTTGTATGCATGTTACACGATCACTCCATTGGTAGGCATTGGATTTCGAAAGTGGTGTTTGTAGGATCAAGGGATTCCTTGTGAAAGATTATACAGCGTTTTGGACATTGAACGTACCGCAAATATTTGCACAATATGATTTTAAAAGTTTAAAGATACGGATGTTTTTTTATTTACTAATTATGATTATACAATTTCCACAATTTATACAATTTGCTGTGTAGTGTCGGCTTAGAATAGCACTACCCCATTTCTTCCGGTGGGTGTACGTAAGAGGCGACTAACGGACTTGGGGCTTTTCAAGGGATTTTTGGGCGATGCGGTTGGAGACCCATCACCAACAACCTTTATTCTACCATCTTTTCCCCACTCAACCTCCAAAAGTGGCTGAGGAATTTCTAATTTGTCAGCTCTGGCTACCCCTTTTAGAGATTTATAGCCGTGAGTATATGTATGTATGTATGTACAATTTCCACCTTTTTTAACTGTTTCAATCTATCATGCTCTAATGTATAAGTACTTAAGATTAAAGCGGAACTCGCATTTGATATTTTCATTACCAAGTTAATATTGACCCTTACTGCCTTTGAAATGAAACTTTGGAAGATTTAAACAATATTGTTTTATTCAAAGCTTAACAATATTTTTGTCTTTCCGGAGCCCGAGACAATTCAAGCAAATTGAATATTTGTCTTCGTGCTTTTACCAGAGATACCACTTTGTGAAGTTAGCAATAAAAAGTACTCGTAAAATATCTATGGCACATTATGACCGGGTCTAAAGTAAAGATAGGAAATTTTTGTGTAATGGCTTTGAATAGCACAAGCCTATATCTTTCCTCGGGTGCAATAAGAGGCGATTTGAGTTTTGCCCCTTTTTAAGTAAATGTTGGGCGATGTTAATGGAAACATATTTACAAACTTCCTTTAATACTAATGTTAATAAATTTCTTTGCTTAATTCCGCTAAATAACTGCAGTCTTCATGCAACAGTGCATGTTGCATGAAGACTGCAGGTATTTAGCGGAATTAAGCAAAGAAATTTATTAATATTAGTATTGCTATGGATTCCCGCAAAGTAACGCCTGATTCAATCCAAAAACTTCCTTTAGTTTAAATGTTTTCCCCACTCAAGTTCTACTAGAGATGTGGGAGGAAGATATGTTTTTAAACAACCAAAATACTGCTTCATTTCGTTGTCGCAAGTAACGTGATGCATTCTAGTGTTTTCTTAGTTGATAAAATAGCAAGGGATACCCTATTTTAGTATAGTACAAATTAATAGTCAATAGGCAATATTTCGACTTAGTATAAATTGATAATAATGAGAAAAATTAAAGGCATCACACTAAGAGCTGGTATTCGCATAATTTGTGGAATTATTGTGAATGACAACTTTGAATGTGAATGTCAAGTACGGGCCGTGTAAATTAATTAATTCAACGAGGCGTCATAACAAGAAAATAATGTAAAAGGCATTGCTATTTTTCATAGCATAAATATGTGTTAGATTAAGTAAAAATTTCCAGCCAGAAATGGGAAACAGTGGAGTGACTCGAATTTAAATGAAATATTTATGTTGATGTGCAGAGCTACCAATACATATTTGACAGGTACCTGGCTAATAATCCTAGGTACACTTTGGGGATATTTGTCTGTGTTTTATAATGTATATTGTACGAAACATAGTATTACAGCTGTTAAATGTATGACTACGGTGCCATCTTGCTGAGTCAGTGACTAATTTGATGCATAGAAATATTTTATGTTGTATTGTTTTAGATTTGTACATATATGTTTTTAATATAGTTGCTCAAAAAGTGGCGTATTGCAGGGACGTATATCGTTCGGGATGTGGACTATTACACACTCATGCTTTTTTTGCCATCCCGCACTAGTACGTTTTCTTTCCCAACTGTCAAAATAATGTATATTAAAAAGAAAAACCAACCATAAATTTAAAAAAAAACAAAGTAAACAATAAATAAAGGAAAGAAAAATTTCGACACAGGCGGGAATCGAACCCGCGACCTCGGGTATACGCCCCCGTCGCTTTGCCTATTGAGCTACCGTGTCAATGGCTGCCAGTGCGAAATTCTTCTATCCTTTGTTTCTTTTACACTTTTAAGTAGTGTTTGCGTTTCCTACCTCCGAATTTTTTTACAAATCGGAAGGCCACTTGTCTACCTTTTCGGATAGAATGCAAATGTTGAAAACGCTTAACTAACACATAATTTGAATGCTTTTGTTCACGAAAACCTCATCATATATATATTATATATATATTAGTAATCCCCTCATATTATGTATTAGTAATAATCCCCTCATGAGGTTTTCATGAACAAAAACATTCAAATTAAAAAACAAAGTAGTTTTTATGTGTCATTAAAATACGTAGATATATTTCTAAAAAGAAGCTACTAATTTGTTTCAATATCAAATTTAATTATTTGATTGAATGAGTTTCATTTTCATCTCATATCAATAAAAAGATTCTACTGTAGACGGCTATATGGGCATAGTCTTCTTTATCCACCAGAATGGATGAAAAAATAATCTCTGCTTAAAGTCTACTTTCTCTATGGTCTACGTTTGCCGCCATTTACCAGAAATTTTCTTTGCAATTTTAGTTGTTTGTTGTTTTATTAAATTGCTTCATTTTTTCGCAACTGTACTATAAATAATCGTTCAGTACACGTGCGGAACCATCATTGCAACTCGTTCCGACTGGCAACTGACATTTGTTGGAAATCTTTACAATGACAGCCATTCCGCACTTGTAATGAAATATACTATTCTATCTTTTCTTTTTTTAAAACAGATGAAACAGAGGTATCTCACGCCTGGTGTAGAGTTGTCTAAAGCTTTTTTTCTTTACAGTGTGCAATATCACCATCGACTCGCGCATTCTGAAAGCCAAGTCCGGTAAAACGTTTGGCCAGATCAAGTCACCTTCCATCGAGGGTCCTGGATCCTGTTCTTATTTTCTTCAGCCTGATGCTGGACAGCGGGTGGAAGTGCAGGTTTACAGACTTGTGTCTGTCGGGAAGTTTAACGGCTCGAGGTATGACGTTATATGAATGTTCATTTGTTGATGTTTAACTTATTTGTAACTTTTTTTAAAACTATTTGTTTGGGTGTTGAAAATAACGTTGTTGTTGTATTTAAATATCAAAATTATAATATATTCTACTAGCATTTGTAAAATACGGGCCACTAAAAAAAATATAATACATAACACTTCCTAATACTTCTTGCGCCACTGCAACAGTGAATCGGTACTGTCTCAGCATTTTCTATGAGCCTTCGACGCACAGTACTGATTTTCAACCAGCACCAATATAGAGTGACATCAGAGGCATTTCAAGAATCAAAAACGGTAGAATATAAAATACAATAACAATAATGTCGGTAATTGTTATAACATATGCCGTGTAGTGCCGGCTTAGAATGTCGCTACCCCTTTCTGTGGGTGTCGTAATTTGGATTTTTGGGCGATGCGGTTGGAGACCCAACACCAAAAACCTTTATTTTACGATCTTTTCCCCACTCAACTTCTAAAAGTGGCTGAGGAATTTATAATTCCTTAGCTCTGGCTACCCCTTCTAGGGAATTATAGCCGTGAGTATATGTATTTATGTACATACCTATAATGGAAAAATAAACTAAATACATTATTAAAATATTATTACATACATATCTATAAAAGCTACGATTATATATCAATAATACAAAATAATATAAAATGAAAGTATGGGATTCAAGAAGTGAAACTTAGTTTCAAAATATTTACGTATTGAAAATCAAGGACTCTATGCTACTGCTATACAGTATTTAGGTATAATACAAGTAAGTTGTTGTAAATAATGACATATTAAGATTTAATTCTTTTTCCAACATATTAACCTGTACAGAAATATACAAGTAAAATATCTCACGTACATGAATATACTCACGACGTTAGTTCCCATTGGGGTAGACAGAGACTATAAATCGCCATTTTGTGCGATCTTCTCAAACCTCTCGAGGTTCGTTAACATCATGATGTTTTATTCTTGACACTTCAGACGCCAGCCTTTTAAGCACATTTTCTATTCGATCTAAATGTGTCCTCTATGATCGTCTTCTACTGACATTACCTTCAACATAGACTCTATAAATCTCACTCATCATTTGAATAACATCGAAATCTTTGTTGAGATACATGTTTGAGTTAAAGTCATTCATGTGACATTGTATCCGTATAAAGCAGTGATTGGACTGCTCCATATCATGTTAATACATGTTCGCATCTTGGTACAAATGTGTCTCGGAATATCCATATGTGAATATATAACAAGAAATATGAGCCATGTACAAATTCAAGTAACAATATTGAAGCGTTTTAGTGGTTTCAAATATTCGTATCAAACAGGATATTTGCTATTCATAGGATCAGCTAATATTATATATCTATACTTGTTATAAAGTTCCAATAATTGTTTGTTCACTGTAATGAATAGGCTCTGAAACTGCTCAATAAATATGAAAAAATATTTCTTGAATAGGAACCCACGACCTTCAGAATATGAATACTATCACGCTAAACTTTATAAAGAGTAAACAGTGATTAAAGAATTAACACTTTCTGTAAAAAATGATTGATATGGTTTAGTCAAATCTTTGTACTCTCAACCACCACCAGTGTTGCCCCCCCAAGAGTCACAAGCGTGACACTATATAGCAAAAACCTACCGCTTGATCACTTGTTAGGACTCCTTTCTATCCTTTATATCTTTTTAAGCATCATTTTCTTTCTTAGCTGCTTTATTGTTGTGTAGTGTGGGCTTAGAATACCCCATTTCTACCGGTGGGTGTACGTAAGAGGCGATTAACGCTATCAGGGCTTTTAAGGGATTTTTGGGCGATGCGGTTGGAGACCCATCACCAACAACCTTTATTTTACCATCTTTTCCCCACTCAACTTACCAAACGTGGCTGAGGAATTTCGAATTCCTTAGCTCTGGCTACCCCTTCTAGGGATTTATAGCCGTGATTATATGTATGTATGTTTCTTTCTTATTCATTTTCATCCATCCTTTCACTACCTAACATTCTTTTTTCTACCTAACATTATTTTTTGACTACTTTGTTTACATTACACCTTAGACACCAAGCCGTCACTCTATCTCATAACCAAACATAACATTTCTACATACATTATACAGTATATAGTAGATACATTCATACATGTAGTCACGGCTAGAAATCTCTAGAAGGGGTAGCCAGAGCTAAGTAATTAGAAATTCTTCAGCCACTATTGGAAATGTAAGTGGGGAAAAGATGGTAAAGTATAAGTTGGTGATGGGTCTCCAACGCATCGCCCAAAAATCCCATAAAATTCCCAATACCGTCAGTTGCTATTGCTATAGTTGTTATTAATGCTATTCTAATCCGACACTACATAGCAAACTGTACTTTTAGATAAACTTCAATAAAAGTAGTCTTCATGATACATAGATATATAAAAACACCTGTATGTATAGTTGCGTGGGCGGCTGGCTGCAGCTGGGCGGCGCGGTGCGGGCGGCGGGCGGCCCGGCCGACACGAGGCTGTGCGGCGCCAACGAGCGGTACTCCCCACCCGTCGTGCTCTTTGCTGACCATGGTGCCTCTACCTTAGAGTTTAAGTAAGTTTTACTCTACAGTAGATAGTAAATTGTTTTGGGAGAGGAAAACTATATTGATTTAAATAATAAAATATTAGAGAATCTTTTAAATTTATAATGTGAGTTATAAAATCCATATTTTATCATTTAATCTATCTTTTTGAATATTTCAAAGACTAGTGAAGTACGATAATGACTAATGTAGGATAATGCAAGTAACTATATGCCAAGGAATCAAAAATGGTCCGGACCGGTTAAATCATTTACAAATACTCAAAACTGTTGTAAGAAGAAAAATATTTAGTATTGAATAATTAAAATCTGATAATCATGTCCAAGCTTACATAATTATTTTGACGATTCATTCGTCAGTGTTAGGAGTTGTTTGTATGACTTATATGAACTATATATTACTTTCTAGTTTTAATAAAAAAAATACATTTATATTCTTTTTTAATTCGTTGAAAATGATCATGAAAAAATATGGCAACACTTTCATTACATAGAGATAATAACGAATAATAATTTAAATATTCGGTTTTATTTTAAAGTTACAATAAACGATAATGGGTTTTTCTGTACGCGCGTTTTTATGTCTCTATTACTCTTATTGATTTATTGTCACAACGAACGGCATAGCTGTTAAGCGAGAGGTGCTCTTATTTTCAATACTAATAATAAAGGAAAGCAGAAAAAAGGTACATTAGTTTACAAATATGGTCAACTGCACCTGAACTAGGCTTTATCTCTGTTTGCAGCTTTCGTTTCTGATTTTGGTTAAAATTTAAGATAACTCAAACGTCTTAATATAATACTACATCCATATAATTTAACATTCAAAATTGAAGTTACTTTTATTTACCAAAGATCCGCTGCACAAAGTTTATAAACCCCAATAAAAATATCGGAAAAATGCAATCAAAATTGAATGTCGCTCTCGCAAATTAAAAACACAACCGAGTCATCTCATTACTCCGCGGAGGCAATGAATTCGCGCAAAATGTACAATTATTAATTACGGGCCTTTCGATTCGCTAATGGAAGCTGGAGTCGCACGAAACGAGTATTATTTCCGGTTAGTGGTGAGGGATGGTGAGGGTTGGTGGGGGTTGCAAAGCGGACGAGAATTTATCTCAATTTCTGCGACGCGGTGGTTCACTTCGGAAGTCGGGTTCCGGTGTAGTTGGGGACAAAAGATCCTTGCAACAGCGCAACTATTTTAGACAGGAGCATTGTCGTTTTGGGAAACAATTAATAAATAAAATTTGTGTTGGCAAAACCTTTACTATTTTATGGACTTTCAAACGCTGGTTAGTTCGTGAATATTTAAATGTATTAGCAATTACTGTAGTCTTAAATAATAATAGTAGACATTAGTGTACGGATTATTTTATTAAAGCAAAATCTATGAAGTTAAATCTGAGAATGTTTCTAGATAATTTTAGACATATCTTTACTTTACTTCTATTTTTTTGTATTCATTTTAGGTAGACGCTTCATTTCCTCTCAGGGCCCTACTAACAGTAATAAAAACAAATGCTTACTTACGCCACACAAACTGAGCAAATAGTAAATTCAATCTTCTTTTTTCTTTTCTTTTGAAACCTACCGTTAACTACTATACATCAACGTGTACGAAAGATAATTATTGATTAGGATAAAAGGTGGTTGTGTACAAAAAGTACGTAATACCTTTGAGATGAGTTACATTACATTATCAAACAATGTGCAAATATTTTTATTTTATGTATGTTATTTAAAGCTGGCATAAGTAAGTGAAACATTGATTAATAATTCATAAGAAAAACTATCTATTAGTGACATTTATACGACAGATGAGTGTACTGTGACTGCTTAGTGTAAAAAATTGCAAATCCTCAAGTATTTTTCATCAGTACTGGCGCAAAACATAACGAAGCGCACAAAATACTGTCAAAGTTGTATTTAATCGGTTTAATCTGCCTATCATCAAACTTCACGACGACATCTACAATGTAAAAATAAATAAAATGATAGATGAGATTTTAATTTTGAAGTTTATGCATGGTACAACCATCGATATTTTATGTTTATAATACTTTCGTTATAAAAAAAACATACAAACATATACTCTGCATTGCATAGAGTTTTAAATTTGTATTTCCCCAGCCACATCCGGAACTAGCGTGCGAAAAAGACAGTAAAATAAACGATGGCTGGTGATAGGTCTCCATCCACATTACCCAACAATAACTTTTAAACTCAAATAAATATAAATATTTAAATCTCTCAGCCTCCTCTTACAACACCCACGGGAAAAATGGTTTAGTACTATTCTGAGGGCATCGGTTCTACACTGAAGGAGCAAATCGAAAAATAACCCACATCTTTGAGTTATAGTCATTCATGTGACAGTGTAGTCGTACAAAGGAGTTATAGGTCTGCTACCATCATTTGCTGTGTAGTGTCGGCTTAGAATAGCACTACCCCATTTCTTCGGATGGGTGTACGTAAGAGGCGACTAATGGTGTTGGGGCTTTTAAGAGATTTTTGGACCAACAACCTTTATTTCACCATCTTTTCCCCACTCAACTTCCAAAAGTAGCTGAGGAATTTCTAATTCCCTAGTTGTGCCTACCCCTTCAAGGGATTTATAGCCGTGAGTATATGTATGTAGGTATGTCCCTATCATGTGAATACACTTCTGTCCACATCAAGGCACAAAATTGTTCCTGGAATATCCATATGTGGATATGAGGGTAAATACTACTCTAAGCCTAACACTACACAGCTAAAAAGTTATCCTATCTTTGTGCGGCGGCATTTTTAGGAATCGAATGCGCCTTGCAGCCGTTTCGTTATAACAAGCTCTTGCCCCGAGCGATATTCGATTTTGTTTGCGATTCCTCGATTTGTTCGAATTGTTTTTGCTATTGTACATTCGTATCGTTTAACGATGAGTTTTGGTATTAGTTTTGAGTCTTGAAATTCTGTGTGAACACGTAATGCATATAGAGGTAACGTTTTTGTTAATAAAGTGATAAAAAAAAATGGAATAAAATGAGATTCAACTTTAATCAGCATTAACCAACAGTTTCATTTTCTGATTGGTATTGCATTAAGTGACTAAGGAACTAGAGGATTTTTGCGATCAGTGAGTGATGTGGTTGGAATTGCGTAAATAATAAATATAGATTTTACCATCTCTTACTATCTCAATTTTAAATGGTGATCTTTGAACGTTTGACTTCAAAACAAATGAGATATGTAATCATGTTTTTAAAATTCTTTTTTTCTCCATAATATTTGTGTTTGAATGTGAAATACGTGAATGTAGAAGGTTACGAATGTCGTGAATTTAATTTGTTTCATAATGACATAGGTATGTTCAACACTAGCACTTCAACGGTTAATCGTTTACTTACCATTTTGTACTTCTCACAAGAAAGCTTGAAATGTATTATTTGATAGTTAGAAATATCTCTTAACTATTACATAACAATTTCTACATAACAATGATGTGAGCTTGTACAATATTTTTGTACTTGTTGATATAGATGATTTAAATTTAGAATAATTACATTATATGCATTACGATAGTAAGTTAAGCGCTTAATTATTATGTTGTGTTATCGATGTTATGTACTGTTCCTTATATTGTTATTATTTAGCTGGAAGCATTCCAAATAAATAGATATTTGACGGAATAAAAATATAGTATTTATATAATTTTAAGCTCTTATCTTAGTAAATTATGTTAACATTTTTCATAAATATCAATACTTCAATAATAAACTCAATGGAGTTTATCACTTAATTTCGGCAGATATTTCGCAAAAATATGTATCATGAAACGACCGTATATTTCCGAAATTATCATAAAACATCAAAACAACATCATGTCAGTGAAAAGTTATTGTAAAATGTATTTTTTCTGTATAATAATATGTTGTTTCAGGATAACAGAAACGACGATCAGGTCGCAGTTCCTGGCGTTTTTCAGTTTCACGTCTTTGAGCAATACGCAAGGAGTGGGGTTTCATCCTAGAGGGGGTTCGCGGATTCCTTCCACTGGTAAGATTTATCTATCATCTGCATTATAGTTTTTAGCATATACATACACATATGCTCACAGCTACAAATCCCTTAAAGGGGTAGCCAGAGCTAAGAAATTAGAAATTCCTCAGCCACTTTTGGAAGATGCGTGGGGAAAAGATGGTGCAATAAAATTGTTGGTGATGGGTCTCCAACCGCATCGCCGTAAAATCCCTCGCCTTTCCCTCATTAGTTGCCTCTTACGTACACCCACCAGAAGAAATGGGGTAGTGCTATTATTATCCCACACTACATAGCTCACACAGTAGCATATACGCAAATACTTCTGGAAGGCTCTTTTCTATAGCCTCTAATCATACTAATTATGCAAGGAATTCTACAATGGTTCGCCTTGCTAATCAATTTAATAACCTTTTTAATTTTTTCCTTCTTCAAAGGCCAATTCCGTTTCGACGTTATTAAGACGTTAGATAATAGATAGAGGGAATAAGTGAATCACACACACACACACACAAACACACACACACACACACACACACACACACACACACACATATATATATATATATATATATATATATATATATATATATCACAAATCAATCATTCTACACATTTTATGTTACAACTTTTCTTACATATCTGTATGTACTACTGTTTTTTGTATATTCTGTGGATGTCTGTTATTGGCTTTTTCATTGTATTAATCTAATTGTAACTTACATGTTTATGTGCTGTTGATGTCCCTAATAAAATAAAATAAAATAAAATAAAAAATAAATTAAGCTGTGTAGTGACTGCTTAGAATCCCACTTACCTCTTTCTTCCCGCTGGTGTCTTAAGAGTTGACTAATCGTTTTGAAGCTTTTTAAGTGTTTGTTTGGTTGACATGGTTATACAGCCAGAAACCCTTTACCAAACACACTTTATCTGAAAATTTCTTCTCCAATAAACTTCCATAAAAAGCTGAAGAATATACGATTCTTAGTGACCATTTGTTTGGGATTTATCGACCTGAGCAAATTTATGTATACATGTAAGTGAATAAATGATTTGTATTGACATATGGTGTGAAATAATTCGCTAAACAATAAATTACTTAAAGTTGTTTTTATCCGTGTTATTATCCAAAATCTGAGCTTAGGCATCCTTTCCGATTAAATTATTATGTTACAAACAAGGAAAGTAACCTTTTAGTTCTATAGATAGCCTTACATACCACACTATACTATACGGCTGTAAACTACAAGCTTAAAAACAAGCCATCACAATAAGATATTCCTAAGGTACTGTTGAAAGTTGATTGAATTAAAGATATTCAAATAAATGATGATATGAAATGGGATTTCGGCTGCATCGCGTGACAATCACTTTAAACGTACCAAAATATTGAGTCGCCACCACAGATCTGTATTTGAATAGATGACGCAAGTGTCATTTCTTGTATAGAAACCAAGCGTGCCATTATTTTTCCACCTACTGTGACGTCACATGAGCAATTTAGTAATGGGAACTCCCCGTCAGCTCATAAACGATTCAATCGATTATATTCGAGTGCATCGACAGACGAATGATAAATTGACAGAAGAATGATAAATCTAGAATTATACCTGTTTTTTAATAACGCTTTTTACTCATGGTCTCATTTTTATTCTGAGCAACTCTTCCTACATTATTTTCCTCCACCACTACATCTTCTCGGAGAACAACGATCTAAATCAGTGAGTTAATGAGTCAGTTAGTCAGTGAGTAGTTCAGTAGCCTTTATTATTATAATAACTTGTCTTTATTGATAACCTACCTAATTTACTAGTTTTAATAATTTGTTCTCGGAAAGTTACAAAATGATTTAAAAAAACCCCGAGAAGAAATTTTATTTACAAAAAGGAAAGCCAGTAGAAGGCGCTATGACAAAATATAATACAACCCAGAACTAATTCGGATTTGAAAAAAAAACAAATAAAATAACTTGTAGAGAAGGAAAAACAATCAAGTATTTTTTTTTCGTTGTCTGTTTTTCTCCAGGCTGTATCTCATAAACAGTGATAACTAGAAAGCTGAAATTTTCACAAATGACGTATTTCTGTTGCCGCTATAACAACAAATACAAGTAAAAAAAGTATTGTAAGGGGGGCCCCTTACAATAAACGTGTTTCTTTCCGTATTTGTTTGCTCAATATTAAAACGTTAAGAAGTAGATACTTAAAATTTTCACAGTATATTTACTTGTATATCACCTTTCAAAATAAATAATTAAATAACAGTAAAGTAAATATCAAAGGGGCTCGCATACAAAAACGTTATTTTCTATTATAGATGATAGTATGGAACTCTTCGTTTGTTCAATATTGGAAATAAAAAAAAAACAAAGTAGTGTAACAAACTCTTCAACATTTGCTGAATATGTAGAATTATAAGAAGCAGTAACAGAATTAAATTTTCTCATTTGTGTAATGAATGATGTCTTAACTAAGGTTTGTAAACCAGTTAAAATCTATGAAGATAATTCAGCAGCTGTAGCTATTTCTAAGTATGGAAACTTTGCAAAGAATTCTAAGCACATTGAAGTTCTCTATCATTTTGTAAATTAAAATGTTTAGCAGGGAAGTGTACAAAATAGAGTCAGAAAATAAAATTGCAGATACATTTACAAAACCAGTGGGAAATGTTAAATTCACTAACTTACAAAACCAGTGGGAAATGTTAAATTCACTAACTTAAAAATGCTAAATTTAAAGGAGTATAGTTCCCTAATTGATTATAATTACTGTAGTACTTAAGAAGCTTTGAACTTATGAAAGGAGGCGTGTTCGTGTATATATATACATTTTTATTGGCAACACTGAGTGAAGAAAGGAAGTAAATAAAGACTGACACATACCACACGTTAAGAAATGTAGCTTAGAGAAAAACTTGTAACTAAAATTAAACTGTTCTTTTATTAAATAAAAACAAAGTTTAAACAAGAGTATTCCAATTAATTATTTAACAGAAACATTGTAGTAATAAAAATATTTTAGATACATGTAACAACCATCGCGAATATTATCATTTCTCTGTTCCCAAAATCGATTAGAATTAGAATCGAATACAACTATCTGTGTAGGTACAACACATTTTGCTTAAAATGACAGAAATATGACAATAGCTACCGTACCGTGTAGCTGATTGACAGGTGAACATATCGTTCATTTTGATGTTCATTGCGTGTTTTAATAGACAAGCAATACTAGATAGCTTTGTAACTAAAAGCGGCAATGTATTATAAATTAAGCGATACACACTCGTTTGAAAGTTTTTCAGTGTAAAACCACAACGAACACGAAATAATTGATTTTGCAATAAAAACCACATAATCTAATAATAAAGTGACCTTCCGATGAAAGGAAATCTTTCTATTAATTAGTCCCGCTTTATTTAGATAGTTTTTGCAACTCAATACGGCACAATTAGGCATTTTTTATATTTAGCTTGACATCTGTCACCGAGAACGTTCGAGCACGGACTCAATCAAATGGCGATAAACTAAGATAAAATTATTGTGGCAACACGATAGAAGCCACGAAGAAAAATAGAATAGAATAGAACTAAGATAATTTTACTCAGTTTTTACACGCGAAGTACATGCACTTGCGGCATCTATTCAAATACATGTCTGTGATCGCCACTCACGACACCTACGGTAAGAGCCATAGCTTAAATCTAATCTAGTCTAAGTCAAAACTACTTAGCTATAAAATAATACAGAAGGAATTATCATTATCTCTTCTTTTACGAGATTCACACTTTTCGGCGACAAGTCACCGAGGCGGTCGATAGTTCACGTTCTCTAAATAGGGCAGACGTCAGACGCTACACGGACGCTACTGACAACTTGGAGGCTTCACTCTGCAATTATGGAAATTATGTTTTTATTTAGTACTAATAACATACTGCACGACAACTCTTTCAACCTCACAAAATAAAAGCCAATATGTGCTACATATTAAATTCCCACTTTGTGCTTGCAGACAATTTGCTTTTCAATATAACCTTACATTCTGTTTTTGTTTGTTATCTTTATCCTTATGGAAGTTACCTGAGGCAATGGGTAATCTGATTGCGCTCTGTCTATAAATAGTAAAGTTTAGTTTCAAGGTACTTTCTGAGTAGTTTTGCGGCTATATTAAAATCCGAGTGCGGATTAAAAACCAATAGGTACTTCTTACATTAATAAAATACATGAGAATTCGTGGATTTAAAATAGAAATTAATTATTTAATTTCAACCATTTGAAAAAACAAGGAAATATTCTTGACAGTTAATAATTTAGGTATTTATAGTAGGCAATTGTGATTTATGTATATATATAATATATATTAGGTTCAATGGAAATAATTAACATTGTAACACAATTGTATAGAACCTGGTATCCAACAACTTAACCTTACAATATCACAAAAGTTCACATATAATGGTTGAACAAAATGATTTTACAATATCAAAGTAATATGTCTAGTGCTAGTGACACCTGCTCCACACTGACCCTTGTCACTGTATTTGTCGTAATCATAAAGTTGGAAATCATGATATCAAGTTGTTGGCCTACTTGTAATACAGTTTAATAGTGCTTTCGAATAATCTGGCTTATACAGTCGTGTTTAATAAATTAACTCAAATCAACTCAAACGTTCAAGCCGTATATCCCCGAAGGGGTTGGTGGAGGTACTAACACTTCTCAACATCACGTGAAATTGTCACCTGGTGTTTAGAGTACTCACGTTTTGCTTGTACAGTGTACTCACGTCACAGGGGGAGGCGTATCGCCTTTTTCCTCCAATGTTTCCCTCACCGTCAATAATGAATGGATGGATGGTTGGATTTCTGTGGCGTGTCGGTTCCAGCACAAATGCAGAAAGCGGTGCTGCTCGATACGGCTCGGATCGTCCGTCAGTTCTTGAACCTGACTCCCTGACCCCGACCGACTGTGCTCTTGTCGGGGAGTACCGCCTCTCCCATTTAAAATTCTAATTTTCTGTTTCGGCCATGGAAGAGGCGAGAAACTAAAAATATTCCCAAAATAATAATAATAATTAGAACTCTTTATTGTACATCACAAAAAACAACAATTACAAAAAAAAGATCGGTACAAAAGCCAAAGTACAACTGGCAGTCTTATCACTAAGAGCGATCTCTTCCAGACAACCCATGAATGATAAATTAACCACACATATGACTTCAGAAAAGACAAACTGGTGTAGGCCCAACCCGGGATTCGAACTCTCATCGTCGGCATGATAAGCGGTGTGCTACCCACTGAGCTATCATGGTTGCTAATGGTAGCAGATTAATAGTGCTTCGGAATAATCCGGCTTATACAGTCATGTTTAATTAATTAACTAAACCGATTATCCTGACAAAGCTTTCTGCTGCCCTCACCTAATTAAATATTCTATTACAAGGTTTTTTAGATTTATTATGACATCGCACCCGCTCTTTTAACAAAAGTTTTCCGTTACTTTACTCCTACCATCTTATCCCTTATCAACTTCAAAACGTGGCCGAGGAGTATCTAGCTCTGAAGCTCTGGCTACCCTTTTTTGGGATTTATAGCCGTGATTTTATGTATGTATGTTGTTTGTTAGTATATATTATGTTCTTCTGGTATTCTGTTATAATTTTATTAGGTATTTTATTTCCAACGTCGCAAATTTGGTTTTGTGAAAAAGTACACAGTATTGAACAAGGTCTTTGAAAGATCTTGTTCAATACTGTGAAATTTGTACAATATAAATTAGCTAGTGTTTCGAGAGGTTCAACGGCTGTCAGGGTGAAGTCCTTATCAGTAAGAAACATTTATCTTAAGCTAGTCAAATGTTTCTAAATTATCTAACTTAAAATAAAATAAATTTTGCTAGCGTTTTAAAGTTGTATAATTTTTACGTTTCACTCGAATCGTATCGTATCAAACCCTATACATACATTCATACATATACTCACGGCTATAAATCCCTAGAAGGGAACCTAAGGAATTAGAAATTTCTCAGCCACTTTTGGAAAGTTGAGTGGGGAAAAGATGGTAAAATAAAAGGTTGTCGGTGATGGGTTTCCAACCGCATCGCCCAAAAATCCCTTAATAGCCCCAATACCGTTAGTCGCCCTTACGTACCCAACCGGAAGAAAGGGGGTAGTGCTATTCTAAGCCGACACTACACAGCAATAATCCTAAAGAAATTCTTCATTAATCTACCATTTTACAATAAGACACCTGGGAAGAAATGATCTGAATAGAAAGAGTTTCTAGAAATGTTTTGTAAATTGTCCATTGATATTTTAAGATATGTTTATGGCAGTAAATTTAACTCACTATTTTATTGTAATACTCAATGTGTCGAGTAAATAATACTTACTTTAAATGAAATAAATCCTTTTTTGCAGATCTTAAAAGCTTGGTGTAAATAATTAAACATGAAAAATCTTCGTAACGTAAAAAAAAACTGAGAAAAAAACATTTCTCACTTCTCAGTTATGTTATAAACTAAACACAAAACTATACACACTAACCTCGTTTGTATCGTGTCGTTCGAAAATCGTGGACTTTCACAACCCTTTTTGCAGGTACTTCAGATAGATCCAAACTTCGACTAGCCCGCCTCACTACAAACAACCAGTGGCCAAAGTTCCGCGATCAGTTAGTTTCACTTCCGTTGTCCTGTTTTGTATTAAATCCTACTCGAAACTTTGTTCTAAAAAGTTTTATCTGAAAAAAAAACAGTAACAGGCACTTTTAAAAAATATGAAAATATTTTTTAAAAGTGCCTGTACTTTTGATATATATTTATAACGTATGATTTTTATACGCACGTGTATGAGTTTGAAAAAGATAGGTGGACAGCCTCACACTATACTATTATTTACGTAAGTTTCAATCATGTTTTCATAATCAGTAATGTTTTTAAAAGGAAACAAAAGGACAGCAGATGAAACAAATCCATAAAATTGTACATGAAACTTTGAAGCATTTATCTACTGCACGGTGTTTAGTGCAGTAAACCAAGTTCATTAATTAATCATATCCAACATCTAATCCTTATTAACGAACTTGCGCTGACTAACCAAAGCTCCGCCACAATGCTGCTCCGCTTAAATAATATATACGTTCGTATTTGTGCTACTCTTCCGCGACGTTGTCCGCAATACTATTGAATGTTCTTTTTTATTTTTTTCACCCCATTGTTTGTTCTAATTTTCATTTTTAATGCTTGTTATTTTGATTGTATAATGTGTACTAATGTAATTTTAAAAACACACTTTTTGTCTTTCTTTCAATAACTCTAATTCCCTTCGTCCCATAAGAACTTATTATTTCTTGATGAAATATATCCCAATATACCTGCTCAAGTTATATTGTCAGTAGCACCCTTTTTTCTTGTTAACGCCAATAGGTCTACATTTAATATATGGTGCCAAGTGTTTTTATAACATATATTCATTTTCTCAAATATCTTTAGGGATAAATAGAAGTTTAAAATCGAGAATTTTAGCACTTCTTGATTGATGACTTTACATGTACTACCTAGAATTATATTTAAGAATGAAAATATTTTAGTCTCTGCAATTTATTGTTGTTAGCATTAAACAACATAAAAAAATTAAGGTTAAATAATAATTGGTAAAAGCTGCACAAAAGTTAAATTAACCATTTATGTTAGACTATTGTATAGACCATACAATTACAGAACTCTACTAAGGCAGAAAATAATAAAACTAATCATTATTATTTGAACCTGCATTTTCTGGTATCTCGTTGCCCTCATTGTCAATGTGATTTCTCAAAACCTAAGAACTGTGCAGGTTAAATTGAAAAAAGGGCATCTGTTCTATCAGAATAAATCTAATATATACGAGTTTTAAGAATGAACATCTGAAAAAAGTCCAAAGGCGGACACCCGTAAAATTTTTCAACCGATTAGTCTTAAAAAGTATCTTTAGTTGTAACGCCCCAATATTCAATCCCTTCCTTACCTTTCTATTAAAACATTATACAAAAAAATATCCTTGCATGATGGCGGGACGTACGTTGCACACTGTTAATTATAATAAGTAAGGGATTCTATCATATGTCTCATTGATATGCATAATGGTACTGTCTAATGCTGTGAAATACAGCGAAGGAAAGATACATTTTTTGACCAAGAAAATTTACAGCGAAAAAATAAGGAAACGGTCAATTTAGTTCCCTTGCGCGTGGATGCTCAATGCTTTTTGTGGCCAATATATTACAATAATTGAAATACAAAAGGTTGCTTGTCATATGCTATCTTTTTTATGAAATAGATTGACATAGTATATCATCAAAGCAAACGAAATAATCTTAAATATTTCATAGAAATATCACCATACAAAAGTAGGTTACGGTTGCCTAGAACTTGATTAAATAAGAGTTTATGAGATCACAAAAGTTGATAGCGACGCCAATTTTAAGCGATCCCTTTCATCTAAATTGATTAAGTAGTTTAGGCGTGATTGAGTAACTAACATCTAAACTTCCGAACTTTGCCATTTAACACATTAAAATTTATTTTATTTTATCACTAGTTGAACCGACAAACGTTGCTTTGACGTATAAATCATTTCTGGAGACTTTTTAGTACATAAAATAAATTAAAATGTTAAGAGTGGGCAATCACTTAGGGGTATAAAAATAGTTATAAACCTATTATCAGTCCTGCTCAATATGTTTAAAATTATATTGAAATCAGGTCAGCCGTTCGGGAGGACATACATACATACATACATATACTCACGGCTCTAAATCCCTTAACGGGGTAGCCAGAGCTTTGGAATGAAAAATTCCTCAGCCACTTTTGGAAGTTGATTGGGGAAAAGATGGTAATAATAAATGTTTTTGGTGACGGGTTTCCAACCACATCGCCCAAAAATCACTTAATAAGCCCCTATACCCTTAGTCGCCTCTTACGATCACCCACGGGTAGAAATGGGGTAGTGTTATTCTAAGCCGACACTACACGGCTACACGGGAGGAAAACCTGATGGCCTGATGTAAAACGTCAATTATAATCTCTATCATTTGCCCTAGATTGTGATTGGCTGTATCAAGATGTGTCCTGCCGCGCCCCAGGATCCTGTGTGCTGGCCAGCCCAGGGTACCCCGGGTTGTACCCACCTCATCGCCGATGTCGCTACCTCTTCGCCACCAACTCAGTTCACACCAGGGTCAAGATAATATTCACATCAATACTTTTACCGAAGAAGTGAGTACCTAATTTTATTATGTACTAGCGGATGGAGCTTCGCGCGGATATTAAGGGTATTAAATATATGGCCAAAGTTACTTTTTAATATGTCAGCTATATACCAGGAAATAAAACGTCATAATCGGATAAACAGAACTGTTTCACTAATATTTTATATTTGATGTTTAGGAGGCAAACAGTCATTAACATTGAAAACACAAAATATATGAATAACATACACAAACTTATATATATATATATATATACCTGTGTTGAAAAGCGATTATTTTAATAACACAGACAGACACTCGACACACAATAGAAGTATAGATTACTGTCCACTAACTGTCCGACAACTTCCGACCGGTCGTTGTGGAGATCTTTGGGAGTTACGCAGCAGCCGACGTCTTAGGGCAAATTATGATGATTGTTATGTCTTTCCTTGTGATTAGATATCTTTATTAAGAACGAATTGCTGATGGCTTTTTTGCAGTAGTTATATGGATAAATTGTTAGTTTTGCTGCAAACTCTGAGAACTACAAATTTGTCAAGAATTTCGTTGTTTCTTTTTTGGTCTGGTATATTGTTTAATTATACCTTACATAATATTTAACTTATAGTCGAGTTAATATACAACTTAAACGCGTAACTTATTTTCTTTGTTTGCACATATTTTAATTATTTATATGCATTAGATTCGATAGCATATAGGCTGTTACGAAGCCATATTGCTTAAAATCCATAAGAAGATTAAAGCAATTTCATCCTAAGTACCTATTTGAAATTCATAAGCACTTCAATAATTAATATAAGCATGCGCAGAGATGTATATGTGTACTAATACTTAGATTATACAGACTATTCGAAGAAATTGAAATGGTTCATTAGGGATAAGAAATAGGTATTCAGTATACTCGAACGTCTTACAATCCAGGGCTTCCGTTCTGTATATTTGTTCTAAGAAAGCAGACGGAACAATATATAGCCTACATTTTGATTTGTAAGAGTGGGAAACAATCGTTTCGGCGTACAAAGAGAGCATCCTATCTTTGTTCCACTTGTATGGATTCGTGTTGTTCTGTGTTCTCGTTTGCTACGAGTATATACTAACTACTAGGTTAGGTTTCTGTTGTAGTTACATAAAAACTTGGCAGGGAAAACATTCAGCTTTTTTGTTAGATTAACATCGAACTGTGATGGTGTTATGCCTGGTATTGTATTTAAGTGTCTATTTCTAAGCGTTTAGAATTGAATAAATATCAAATACTAAAAAGTTTAAGTTATTTGAATACAACAATCAAACTTATTTTTGCCTAGAAATAAATCATTATGATAATCTCTGAATTATTATTTTTATTTTGATTTAGTTCTACGAGATTCAGTATTAAATCTTGTAATATATAATTATAATTTATTAGTAAAACTTTTTATCTAATTGTTTGAATTTCAGTTGTTTAGAGTGTTCAGTCTTTTATGATATTAAATAATGTTCCGTACAAAGTAGATCAATACATTCATACATATACCCACAGCTTTTATTCGAGCTCTGTCTAACCCTTCTAGGGTGATTATATGTTTTATGTACGTTTTGTTTTCCTATTGGGTATATACGAATACAAAATCAATGATAAGACGATTTAAAGAAATATGGGCCACCATTCTGGAACATATATCTTCAAATGCAAGCCGAATAAAAATTGTTTCAAAGTAAAATGTTTTTGTTCCACGAAATCCCAGCGGATAAATTCAATGGCCTGTGTCACATATACAACGCATTCAGACAAATAAGTGTTGCGACCGAAGAAATAAATGTTACGCCGTGCAACAATATGTTATGTGCACGCCTCACAATGATTCCTGTTTTTATTTCTATAGTTCAGTTGCAGAAAATACACCACATTTTGTACTCAAACTTCGAAAGTCGGAAGACATAAGACCTCGCGTTTAACAGTAAATGTTTCTTACAATGTGATGAGATAATAAACCCGATATGTCGGATTTACAACTCTCATCTCAGTAAAGTATTCAGGAAGTCGCTTCAGTTCTCATAATAATGTAAATTGTTTTAGAGTGAAGTGATTCAACGACGAGTATATTACTTCTGCATGTATTCTTACAAAGTTGTTTATGCTCGTAGTGTGTACTGGATACATTATTTTTCTTACTTTGTGGCCAGACCAAGTGTAGTTATCTTTTGGCTTAGAGTAAATATACCCCATATAATCCTATGGCGTCGTACGTTTCTGCTTCGATGCAGTTGGAGTTCAAAGTGATACGCTGACGATGTTGTGGAAATATCCACCATCAACGAACCCTTTTACCATATAATGTTATTTATAGGAGCTTAAGAAACTATTTCAAAGAATCGCATTTATCTATTATAGCGTTTCTGGGAACTTTCATTCAACGTTTTTATTTTTCTTTACAATTTATAAAATAATATTTTTCGAACGACAAAAGTAACTTTTCCTCGAATTTAAGTTATTCTGCTTTCATAAAAATAACTTAAATTTGACGTAAAGAAAATCATGGAAAATATTCATTTTCAAGAAATCAGAATAGTTTTGGGACAATTTAAATAGCATTTTGCACTGTTGTTGTAAAGTATACCATTTTACTAAGACCCAAAATTTTACTTTACTTTATTCTATTCAAAAATTTGAGCATAGATGGCGTCCGTGATACAGTCGTCCGTGACTTGCAATAGCAATAGAGCCTGGAGGTTGCCGATTTGATCTTCGCTAAAGGTTATACTATTTTAAAAACCCTGCCAATGTTAAATTTCATTGAATATTATAATGTTTCCAAATTTAAAAATTGATTTATTTTACTTTTATAAGATAGAATTACATTAGCAATGCCCATTAGCTTTTTTCTATTATTTTAATAACATTACAAAACAGCAATAAGCAAAAAAAGCTTGTTAACTAAAAAGAATGGAATTTACAAATAAGACTAACATTTCCTTTTCTCCTCAGCCAATGCACGACAGACTACTTGACTCTCCGAGCAGGCAGCTCACCGTCAGCGCCGCTGCTGGGCTCACTGTGCGCTGAAAAGAGCGCCGTGCTCGAGCAACCGGGACCCAACTTACTCTTGGAGTTCAAGTGAGGAATATACCTTGATGCTGAGAATTTCAGATATTTAATTCATTAGTTGTAGAATGCTACGCTTGTTATAGGTTGTATTTATTTTGTCCATATTTATAGGCATGGTATTCGATTAAAAGATGGTTGCTTGACCACAGTCTTTTTAACAACCCAACAATTTATAAACTGAACATTTATGAGTTATATTTATGTATACGCATGGTATGAAAATCGGCTAAGGCTGGTATACAATAAAAGGATGGTAGCTGAACTACGTTCTTTTTACAACACAACAATTTTTAACTGAAAAATTATTGGTTATATTTGTGTTTACGCATGGTATAAAAATGGACTAAGCCTGGTACATACATACATATACTCACGGCTATAAATCCCTAGAAAGAGTAGCCAGAACTAAGGAATTATAAATTCTTCAGCCACTTTTGGAAGTTAAGTGGGGAAAAGATCGTAAAATAAAGGTTGTTGGTGATAAGTCTCCAACCGCATCGCCCGAAAATTCATTAAAAAGCCCCAATATCCTTAGTTGCCTCTTACGTACATTCATGGGAAGAAACGGGGTAGTGCTATTCTAAGCCGACACTACACAGCATAAACTAAGCCTGGTACACAATAAAAGGATGGTAGATTGACTTTGTTCTTCTTCACAAAACATCAATTTATAAATTGAAAAAAAAAAGATAAGCCGCATGCATTTCAGATATTTTAAAGTTATAGAAAGTTAAAGTTAGCTTAACTTGTTAAAGGATTTCATTACCAAATAGAAAAACCAAAAAACCCTTGCAGATTCGTGTAATCTGTATCCGATGTCACACTTACTTTCTACTAAAACCAATTTTAATACCCAACAGTTCCGGTCCACTAGTGCCTCCGTACAACTACAACGGGTTCATAGCCAAACTGGAGTTCATAGAGCAGTCGGAGCTAACCGCGCCGCCGCCCACCGTCGCCTCCTCCGTGCCATTAGCCGCGCTCATGAATCAACATCAGCATGGTAAATGTAGCATTAGTTTTTCTAATAGGGATAATAGTTAAATTGGGATGTTTTTTTTAATTAAATTGTACTACTTTACCTGTTCACATATATATTTCTATATATTTATTGTTAAATTATTTTTAGTTTTAAGTTAGTTGTAAGGTGCTTGTAATGTTGTATGATATGTTCTTGAATAATAAATAAACAAACAAGATGGTTATATTTCTATAACCTTATTTATATGTATAGACTTCACAGTGTTGTATTTTCTGCCTTCTTTTTTCTTTTTTTCTAAAATAATAAATTCATACATTCATATACTCACGGCTATAAATCCCTAAATAGGGTAGGCGGAGCTGTGGAATTTTCGGATTGGGAGTTGAGTGGGGAAAAGATGGTACAATAAAGGTTGTTGGTGATGGGTCCCCAACCGCATCGTCCAAAAATCCCTTAAACAACCCAATACCTTTAGTTGCTTCTTACTTACATTCACAGGAGGAAATGGGGTAGTGCTATTCTAAACCGACACTATACAGCTACTTATTGCTTACTTAAATAATATACATACATATCCTACCGACTGTATATCTCTAAAAATGGGTGGTTGAAGTGTGTTGGCTGTGTAGTGTCGGCATAGAATAACACTACCCCATTTCTTCCGGTGGGTGTACGTACTAGGCGACTAACGGTATTGGCGCTTTTAAGGGATTTTTGGGCGATGCGGTTGGAGACCCCTCTCCAACGACCTTTATTTTACCATCTTCTCCCCACTAAACTTACCAAAAGTGGCTGAGGAATTTTTATTCCTTAGCTCTGGCTACCCCATCTAGGGTTTTATAGCCGTGAGTATATGTATGTATGTATGTTGGAGAGAGCTTCAGAACCGTGGCCTCCTCCTTGCCATTAGCCTCAACATGAGCATGGTAAATTCAACATATTATTTTGTGGAAGGGTTTTGTTTAAATACAAATATCGAAAGGTGGAAAGTAGAAATATTTGCATTGAGTGCAGTATTTTTTTGTCCAATAAGGTTTTCAAAATTATATCTACTTTACTAAATATCAGTCTTTATAAAACTGTCAATACACATATGCCTTACATTTTTTCCTTATGCGTTTATTTATATTTATATATTTCATAGTGTTAGAATATAGTTACGAAAGGTGTGAATAACGCTTTGCCTCGTCTATTAGGGTGGTATTTAAGTTGGGGTATATATATATATATATTTGCTACGTTTTTATACAACATAGTAACTAAATACAAATTCTCACAGCCATTAACACCTAAAAAGGGATAGTAAGAGCTTTAGAACCATCGCCTTATCCGTGCCATTAGCAGCTTTCATGAATCAACATCAGCATGGTAACTGCAGCCTTATATATAGGGTAACCTTTATATTAGAAAATAAGCAAGGGTATTTGCTATTTGACATACATACATATACTCACGGCTATAAATCCCTAGAAGGAGTAACCAGAGCTTCAGAATTAGAAATTCCTCAGCCATGTTTGGACATTGAGTGGGGAGAAGATTATAAAATAAATGTTATTAGGTGGGTCCCTTAGGTAGTAAATAGATCCGCGAGCCTTTCGCGCGATAATCACTTAAAATGTCCCAATACCATAAATCGCCTCCTACGAAAAACCACGGAAAGAAATGGAGTAGTGCCTACACAACAACTTAGTAATAGTTGTAATTTTATTTTTTCTTTGCTGTATTTTACTTTGTTATTCATAATAATGATTTTCATTACGGTATTGACTAACTTGTAATCCAATGCTTCTTTTCTGTTACAATAAATGGTGCACTTTATACAAATTAGTAATTAATAAAACACGTCAGAGTGCACTGCGCCACCCGATGGCCTGAGGCTTTCTCAATCCTATTAGCAGCTCTCATGAATCTAAATTAGCACGGGAACAGTAGTATAGCTCTTTCATTGCGATTGTCTTTTAGTAGAAATGTGGCTTTATGTGTTTCTTTAGTATAGATGTGTTTTTATTATTTGGAAATGTTTTGATACTGAATTCATTTCGATAGGATTATGTCTCATTGTTTTATTGACTTAAAATGCGCTGTAATATATCTAAAGAAATATCTAAAGATGACGAAGAAAGAAGACTCTTCTCAAGTGAAGATACAGGTTTTAGGGGCATGATGAAAATATTTATATTAAAACAACAATTTCATAAAATATTATGATTATTTATACTTAGTACTTAGTCATGTGACAGTGTATTCGTACAATACGGCGATAGACCTGCCCCTTATCACGTGCGTACACTATCTACGTAAAACGTGGGTACTCTGAACACCAGATGACAAAGTCTCGTGATGTTCAGAAGTATTAGTACCTTCGCCAACCCCTACGGAGATATTTGCCATGAACGTTTACATTTATGTAATAAATATGATTATATTTAAATAATTAAATCAGGAAAGTTGTCTTTCACGAACAAAACTTTTAAGATATCTTATTCTTTTGCAGTTGACACAAATGAGTTAGATATAGACTCAGTATCGAACGAGATAGTGAACAGCGGAGTGAACGGAGGCCGTATGGGATGCGGGATGAAAATACGAAGTTACGGTCCGGGAGGTATCAGATCCGGACATTTTGATACGAGAGCCACCAACTGGCGGACACAGTGCACGATACACTTAATAGGAACATCGACTGACATCGTGCAATTATCTTTGTTTAATTATAATTTAAGGTAAAATTAAATGAAATACTTACATTTAAAAAAAACTATCTTATTGTTACTTTTCGAAGGAATAATTGCGAAATTGTAATGCATCTTCCTACAACCCGATTAACTCGTCTACGGTTGTCACGTCTACGCTTGTCATCCGTGTGGATTCTATGTCTACGCCGTAGACGATACAGTTATTAAAGAGACTAAATGTAAGATTTTAGTCTAAAACTAATTTAGAGTTTCTGGAACTATAACCTTAATTAATGGATTTGAAGTTCTTGAAAGGGCAATTTCTGAGACAAAAACTGACCTTTGTCCTTTGCGAGGCCTGAAATTAACCTTTAAACAGATTATATCTACTTCGGTTTGAGATAGGCAGGCGTTATTTACCAGTTATGACATTAATATACGTTAGACTTTTGTCTTATCATTAAACAAAAGTTGTTTCAAATAAGTTAACTGATAATTTGTTGGTTAATTTTGTTGCTATAAGATATTATTTTCATCTAAATGAACGAAAATATAAACCATTATAATAAATATTTAACCATAAAATATCCTATTTCAACAAACCAAAACTTTACAAAAACTTTTGTATAAAGATAACAATTTCACAGTTGATTCCAAAGAAATAAACTTGATCTAGATTTAATTTTAATTGTTTCAAGATCCAAGTTAAATGTTTCTGCCAAAATTATTTTTAATTGAAATATAATATTTTGGTTTTGTAATCATTCTATTATTAAAAAAAAATTCTTAAAAATCCCTTTATATATTAAGCATTCGGTTGAAATATATTAGCTAATAAATTATTTTATACTTTACGTTTTTTAATGGTCTTATACAAACTTTTCTGGATTATATCTTATTTTTCATTTAAAGGTTACAAAGCTGCAGATCTCATATTGAGATTTTAGACGGAATACATGAATTTAGCGGTAGAGGAGAAAGAGGGGAGAGATCCGATAGAGGGGACAGAGCATTACTGAGAGTATGTGGACCCTCTATAAGGGAGGCGAGAGATCCTTCAGGAAAGTTTCTCACAAGACAAGTAGTGTTCTCAAAAGGTGCTAATCTCACTATACTAGTTCGAAGAGCTGCTACTCAAATTATGGACGAAGAGGAGTTTGTAGATGGTGCCTTTACTTTTCATGATGGTGAGTTAAAACAATTTATATTATTTAAAGAATACTTATGCAGTTTCGACAGAATTTTTTTCTTCGCTAAATTACAACATAACATAACATAAACGTTCACGCCGAATATCCCCGAAGGGGTTGGCAGAGGTACTAATACTTCTGAACATCACGTGACTTTGTCACCTGCTAAATTACAAGTATAGTTATTTTATCGGAAACTTAATAAAAATACGTAAAAGTCGAAAGAAGGGTAGCCAAAGCATCGGAATTACTTTTTGTTGTTGTTTAAGCAAAATATTGTAAAACAAAGATGCTGTAAGATACAAGTTGAAGATAATTTAAATAGATTTTGTAAAACAAATGGGTCTCTAGCCGCTCGTATTTTAAACCAACGTAACAAAGTTAAAATATCATGTCAAATATATATCCTTATAAATTGTGCATATACAAACATGAATACCAATAGGTTGCGTTTCCTATATAATAAGTATAATTTTTATTTTATTGTACATTGTTCGGAAAACTCACAGTACCATTTGTTTTAACATATATGAATATAACATACATATACTTACGGCTCTAAATCCCTTAAAGGGGTAGCCAGAGCTAAGGAAAAAGAAATTCCCCAACCACTTTTGGAAGTTGAGTGTGGAGAAGATGTTAAAATAAAGGTTGTTGGTGATGGGTCTCCAACCGCATCGCCCAAAAATCCCTTAAAATCCCCAACACCGTTAGTCGCCTCTTACGTATACTCACTGGAAGAATTGGGGTAGTGCTATTTTAAGCCGACACTACACATTCATAATTTAAATAATAATTAAAATAATTTTCTCTTATCAGAACACCACGAAGGCACAGTATCGCCAGACTCCACGTGCGCAGCGACACACTACGGGCTCGCGTCGCCGCCGCACGGGGGCGTGGCAGCACCGTCGCATCACCACGTCTACTGGAACATCGAGGAGAGACTGCTGTGCATGCACCGGTTTATACCCGCTGTTAATCAGAGTGTTACTATTGAGGTTAGTGCATGGTGGCAAGGACAATGGCAAAGAACTAAATAGTTATAGTTTTGTCATGCCTGTCTGTCTGTCAGTCTTTCCGTACTTTACCCAAATGTGTTTTTTAAACCAATTTGTCGTTTTAACAATAAATAAAAACAACATTTACAGAGTTACAATAAATTTGTATGTCAACAGAATGGAAAACAAAGTTAAGTTAGTGCGTTGATTCTGGCTCAAATATTTAACATGCTTCTCTCGATATACCTCTTTGTCTCTTCAACCAACACGTGCTTCATGAAACCTTTCACAGCTCGCACTAGGCCAATTCATTGCTGGAACCCTTCTCAGCCAAAATCTACTTGGCTATTTTATTGCTTTTTTGCATTGTTCGTCATTGGGTTGGTTTGCTTATCATAATTATATATGATATAAAACCATATTATATTTATGCAAATGCATATTTATAAATGTATTTATAATAACTATCTAATAACTTATCTAACGAAATAATAAATTGTAGTTGTAGTTTTTTTAAGTCCTTTTAAGTCATTTGTAATTTCATTTACGCTTATCTAAAATGCGTAGATTACTTAATTACAAGCATATATAAAGCCTTCGGTGATTAAATATTTGTACGAATCGAAAATTAAAATCAATTTCCATTGAATTGAAATGTCAACCCGAATTATGTAAATCATAATTTTCCCGCCTAAATTACATTACGCTTGTACCACGGGGTGTTCGTATGTATTCCTTATGAATCTTTAGTGAGTATCGAGCCCTATGAATATAGTCCGATAGCATTGTAAGTCAAGTTGATTAGAGTATTAATACTTGATAGATTCAGCGTTTGGATCGAATGTGGAGCGCCGAGCCGACGGGGGCGAACAGTGGGGTAGCGAGGGGGTGTCGCACGGCCTGCGGGGATGCGGGGTGTGAGTGCCGCGCCGCCACCTCGCTGGAGTACCATGATCACGTTGCACTGCTCGCTGATGATGGGACTCATCTGTCTTGCCTTTGTGGGGACTTTCAGGTAAGTTGATGTATTGTTTGTTTAAGTATTGTAAGTTGAGATTTAAGTTGTGTGCTCGGTGTTTGAATAATTTAGATCATAATTAATTTTAAGAAGTTAGAGTTTAAGGAACGTTATGGCGTTCATTTCCGGTTTTGCCAGAGTATCATGTTTTATGACCAGCCTCAGCCCAGGTGAATTTTTGACCTATAACCTATACGTACACTTTAAAATGAACACAAATGTCACAAAATGCATCCCTAGATTGACGATAGGAAAATGTCTGCCGGAAAAATATCATCTTATATTCATTAAGTAAAATTACCAAAATATACATAAGTGGGTAGTCAGAGAATGTTAAAACATAAAATAGGCTGATAAAACAGCAGATAAAAAGACATCAGTCAATCTTTAAACTTCAATCATCTTACTGTTCTCCATTACTTATCTTGAGTTTACTTAGTTCGAGTCACAAAGCGTTTAGGTCCCCACCGTGGAGCTTGACTATGGCTATTATTACCGACGAAACCGGTCGAAATACAAAATTATTGTTTAATATTATCAGGTGAATCCGCTTGCAATAACCTAACCAAACATGGATGTTTCACAAATTGAAGTTGTGAGGGTACCCCTGAGAATCGAGCCCCAAACCTCTGGGTCATGAGTTACACTCCCTGACTGTTGACCCTCGGAGGCAAAGGGGTTAAGCTTAATATAATTATCGCAACTAAATTGGCTGTGTATTTTCTAAATAGGTTATGTGAAGAAAATGATAGATTTATCACGTATTGTGCTTCTGTACTTAAATGAGATAAATTTGCAATCACAATAGTCTCAATGTAATAAAAAAAACAGGTCAGGCGTTTCACCGTATGATAACAAAAATAAAATTCAAATTCAAATTAAGAGAGATGTAATGTTTAACGGTAAAATTTCCGAGAATGTAATACCGTTATTAATTCACAAAAAGTTTGAGCATTTATATTAATGGCGTGGTTGACCAATGCAAATTTTGTTGAGAATAAGTAAAAACGTATATCATATACGATAGACTCAGTTAAGGGGTGATCAGAACGTCATAACCATATATATGTATTTTTTTCATCTCTTATAAGAGACCCTTCTTAAAAAAAACTTGCCAACACTAAGACCAAGCTAACTAATAACTTCTATACGAATACGTGCTAGAATAAAGAACCGAAAATGTTTAAATACAGCATGGTTAAAAAGTTGAACAGAAGTGAAGTACAAAGAAAATACAATTACGTACGTATTTGTAAAAACTATATTTATATTTGCTGTGTAGAGTCGGCTTAGAATAGCACTACTTTTTGGGCGATGAGGTTGGAGACCCATCACCAACAACCTTTATATTATCATCTTTTCTCCATTTAACTTTCCAAAAGTGGCTAAGGAATTTCTAATTTCTTAGCTCTGCCTACCCCATCTAGGGATTTATAGCCATGAGTATGTATATGTATGTTGTACAAACCAAAATACATAAAAGTAGTTATTAGTTATAAGGATTAAGATCACAGTCATAAGTTATGAAAATAAAGTAGTACATTAATAAAATTATTTGAGGCAGTCTTCAACCATATCTTTGAAAACGAAAAATGTAGGATCCACAATATCTAAGCTGTTGGAACGCAAGAATTCATAAAGTGATCGACACATTCTGGTTAGTGAGGAGTATTGTAATAAGAGGTGTTTTTAGGTATGTATTAAATTAAAAAAGTAGGGCTTGTAAAGCCGATAGTGAGTATTAAAGTCTGTCATGGCTTGCCCATAAACTGAAACTAATAGCGATGGTAAAACGAAATCAGAGTGGAAAATTTTATGTAAAGTTAAAAGATGTCTAAAACCCGTCTTGTTCTGGTGTTGCGTAGATCGTAACAATTTAAAATATCCCATAATTTCCAGTGAATTTACAACATTCAAAGATGAGAATAGGTAATTACATTCTAAACCTACACTAAACAGCATGTCAAGGAAAACATATATGTAATTAAACCTAACATTCTGAAATAACTTCTATTCACAAATTAACAAATACTATGTCCTGCTCAGCATACTACAATTCTAGAGCTATGCAACGAGTAACGCTATTTACCATGCGAGATTATTGCGCGCTCAAGATAATTTGTTTTACCCTTCGAGAGAATCCGACAAATAAATTAAATCGTGTAGTGTAGAGTTCGGCGGGCCTTGTACAAACATGGACACGAAGTTAATCCCTCCTTACCCTATCCTTGGGTTTTGTTGTCCGATCCATATAATTAAATAAAACGGGATGGTATTAAACATGAGTAGCAATAAAGTGACGGGCGAATAATAAGGGGCTTTGAGATTAAAGGAAGCATTTACTGGAACAGTCTTATTTACGGCGCGCAAACTTTACTGCTTGTTTTATGAGACAACGGCGTGTAATAGCGGAAAGATTACATGCATGCAATCCGTAAGGCTCGGATGCTGATCTCTTTGAATTAATTAGCATGTCCCATCAAGCCTTTGTTTTATGTTTCCTATTGCGTCTAAATACAATTTGTATATCATCTCACTACGTATTCAATTTTGTGAGAGCTTTCGTTAAATTACTGATTAAAATAATTAGATTTTTTATAGTGCTTTAAACAAGTATCTATTATTATAGTACATTATTTGTAACATTTACCTTTTTACATTAAATGCTGACCAAAATCTTCAAAATTGTTTACGATTATGCCAGCCACCATTTTACTTAGCCTTATCAAAAAGCTTACGCAGGTTGTTTATTTGATCATATGGTACGGTTTTCCTAGATAATTGAGAACTGTCTTCATTGAACACCATTACCATTCAAGAAGTAGTAATTCACTGAACTCAAACTGCCCCAAACTCAACTGCAAATGCCATGCTTGCTTATCCAGTACCATTGATCTAGTACAGACTAATATTATACTGGCACAAGGATCTGAATGCCCATTTATACGTAACCGCAATTTAAAATAAGCAATATTATTATTATTTATTATAATGCGTGCGAGCGTGGGTTACTAGAGTCCACCGTTTTATATTCAAAATGAAGGATAATCGCTTGCCGTTTGCAGAAACCTTTTCCAGCAGCTTTGATAAGGACGGTATATGCTATAAATACTACGAGTACACTGTCACATAAACATAACTAAGCAACTAATAACTAAGTACAACTCAGTCATGTGGGTTTTGGTCACGATGTTTTCCCTCACCATTAATAACAATGGGTTAACCACACATATATTATGTCTTTAGAAAAGACAAATTGGTGGGGGTCAACCCACATAACAATTTTTCTTTTAATAAATCATGTCATCTTTGACAATTTAATAATATATTTTTGAACAAAAAAAGGACCGCCTTCAGGGATTTGATGGAAATTAAATTTTTCGTACAATATTTTATAATCAACATATTATAACGTATGCGTTTTGATTTTGTTGAAACATCTTACCACAAAAACAAACCCGATAAAAAATATGGGACCACCTTGGAAGCATTACAAACCATATAGATAAACTAATTTAGAATTCGATTGACTATTATCGGAGTAATCGCGTAACATACATAGCAAAAAAAATGTACATACAATCGAATTGAGTACCTCCTTTTTTAATTCGGTCGCAAAACAGCCATAAATATATTAAAGACCTCTTTACTCCACAAATACAAAAGAGTCCTTATTTCTACATTCTTTCAGTAACATATAACAGGATCTACAAACATCTGCAATAACAGTCTAAATTATTTCCCACAGGCGTCTTGGCTCCCAGTAGTGGTTCGCAGCTGGGCCAGTCTGCGTCTAGAATATTCAGTGGCGCACTACACCTACGCCAGTCGGGGGTTCGAGTACGCCGCGGCTTACAGTTTCAACGACGATGCTCTGTGTGGACAGAGGATATTTACTACGCATTCTGGTGAGTCATAAACTGGTGTTTTTATAGTTGTAGTATAGATTTAGCTATTAAATAGGTTGAAAGACTAAGTTTTAGTAGCCGGAATTACTTATATTATATTAGTTAAAAGATTAAAGATGATTTGAGGTTTGAATCAATTTACGAATGTTAAAGAATGTTGCGAGTAACTATTATTGAATTATTGTAAAATGGCGATATAAATAATAACCTCTCAATTAGAGTTCAGGAATCATGTAAAAAGATTAAAAATGTATAGAGTTTTCTGATCCCACGCTTGAAAAAATTTATTTCGTTAGTTTAAAACACTAACTACTTGGCAAAATAGCCTTGATTGTTATCTCACTACCTCACCAATAGACGTTACGTTATTTAAATGAGCAAAAAGAATAAATTGAGCATACATTTCCGAAGCCCGGAGGAATGGCTGACAAAATGACAGATCGTGACCCAGTCAGTTATACCCAAGGGTGATACGGGAACGGCAAAAAGTGTCCAACGAAATCGTAAAGTTCCAATTCCGGTTGGCGGGTGGCACGCCTATTGTGACCTCGACTCTACCTTTCATTACACCACGAGTAATTCCGCCACCTCGTCATATCGCCTTGCCTCGCTCACTCGTCTTTTAAATTACCTTTTTGCAACGTCATATTTCCTTTTGAAGGTGAAATATCGTCAAGGAACGTGTCAGTCACCGGCAGTCTCAACGAGTTCTTTTACCAACAATGCACATGGGTGCTGGATTCAAATGTTGAAAGACAACTCTTCATCGATATTTCTTCAGAACAGGTAATATAAAGCTTAAGCTAACAACATAAAATGGCTAATGAAAAAAGTCCAAATAAACTTTTCCCCGTCCCTACAGTTTATTCTGAATATACAATGAAATTCTCTATTTCGCTGTAACGAGTTTGGTCGAACACAATAGTTCCATGAGGGCAAATCACCACTACAATTTCTTTTCTTTTATTTTTTCTCCTTAGTCGAGGAAAACTCCAATGTTTGTGTAGACCCGATTGCTCGGATCTAATTAAACTCATTTTTGTCCTGTTGGTTTCTAATTTTATTGTGCCGCACTTTGTCGCTAGTCTTTTTATTTCTATTCTGAGATGTTTTTAGTTTAACGTGTGTATTGTATAAAATCAGGACAAGTCATGTGGTTCGTGGAACATCACATTGCACGAGTGGTCCCGCTCGGGGTCACAGACGGACACCAGTTTGGCGGCCGCGGCTGGCGAGCTGCTGTACACGTTTTGCGCCAGACACAAAAACCACACGTACACGTTGCCCTGGAGACTCAACACTGTAGTCATTAGGTATGTTATTTGGTACAGTAGAATAGTAAGTTGTCATACATGCAAAATATGCTTGGGAACTTTTCTGTTTTGTTTCTACCGATTGCAGCGTAATATATTATTAATTGGGAACTAGCATTTCATGGGTTTTTGTATTAATATGTGATTTTTTTGCATATTTTGTAAGATCTTATAATTATAAGGTTTATTTAACTCCTAGAAAAAGATGTAACAATATAAACAATATAGAACTCCCATTTCAACCCGTGGAATTTTGTAGGAGGCGACTTAGGGTATCGGGACTTTTTAATTGATTTTTGGCCGATGTGGTTGGAGATTTAACATCAAAAATCTTTTCCCCACCTTACTTCCAAAATTAGCTGAGGAATTTCAAATTCTTAAGCTATTTCTTTTTAGAATTTATAGCCGTGAGTATATCGTAGTTTCGCTTATCATCAAAGTACGAGCTAGAAAGAAACTTTAAAAATGAATTTCCTTAATACCGCAAAACTTCAGCCCAAATGTTCTTTTCCTATAACCAATAAATAGCTGCGTAAAAATGCGGCACAAAAAAACCCTTTTCACTTGTCTACTGAAAATGAGAGTGGCGAGAAACATAGGGTAAACACAAAAATAAAATACCCTCTACCTCAATAGGTCTCAACGTTTTGAAAACACTTTCCTATTCCGTAAATTATTTATGAATGCACATGACTTTATTATCCTCATGAGGCGAACGTGTAGAGATGAGACATATGCTTTTAAGTAAAGTTCTCGATACAAAAGAGTTTCCTTTGTACATACTTTGTACATATTAGATCCGAGGTCGCGTACGTGACGAGCGTTTAGAACACTCATTCGTGCACGGGTACCGGATAACGGTGTGTGAAAACATCTTTTACAGAATACATCTTTTTTTACAATTCACACAGACTGCGTGGGGAATTCAATAATACTGTATTTGCATCTCATTAGCTTTAAACCTTTCCAGTTGTTGATTGTATATTGAGGTTATATATTCGCATATAAGAATCGGGATGTTGACTTTGTAATGGTAGACAGAGCGTTTATATAATTGTTTTCTGTAAATATCAAACTTCCAGGATATCTACTTCTATTTTAAAAATATTAAAAACAAATAGATGGCGCTTGCCATGTGAGTTCAGGAGTATTGGTACCTCTGCCAACCCCTTCGGGGATAAACGGCGTGAACGTTTATGTTATGTTTTATGTTATGTTTTTTAAAAACAAAATGTTAACTATATATACATATATAACTATAACTGATAGAATAGAACTTTATCATGGCTAATTGTACTTATTATTAAGCCTAAATTAAAAAAATATATTACAATTAAGTGTCTAAAAATATGTATACTAAGTAGCTATTGACTTAAAAAACTTATATCCATAACCAGCTTTGCTATTTTTCCGTGCAGGTTAGTAGCATTATCACGCAAGCAGCCGATGTACTCGATCCGCTGGCGCTCGCAAGTGGTGCGCGCCAACACTCGTCTCGGTCCCCCCACCCCCGCGCCCGCGGCCTCCGCCGCCGCATTCACGTGCTCTATCGATGTCATTTCTGTGATTCTACTTGCAACATACTCTTTGACGGTCTTCATATGAACTTTCTGAGAATTCCCGGAATGTATGTGTCGTTGTGTACAGTGTAAAGTTACATGTTTATTTTTGGTTGACGAAGTGAGCCGAACATGAACAATTTGCTTCTAATAAAAATGAACTGCACAATCAAATGATTTGAATTAAAGCAAAGAGAATCGGATTTGAGCATTTTAAAATAAGTTATGAGGTTGACATGGTGTTATGGTTTTGACACAAGATCACAAGAAGGATATATGGGCATGCAAAATATATTTCAGTTATGTTGGTGAAACTAAAACGACGAGAACATGTGAGTAGGGATTTTAGCAAATAATGTTGCTTATTATGTTTTCTAGAAGTGATTGTAAAATATAATAATGTAATATAAATATATATAATACACAACAATAAGAACCGTTTCTTTCATAAGTTCTATATAAGTTATTTCGATTGTCATTTGGTTTTATTTGAAAGAGATGAACTTTTGAAAATTCTGCTCTTAGTGTCACATCGGTGTCCTATAAATAAGTCTCTTGTCAATACCTAAATAAAATATCGTGATACTTATTAATTTTGACCACTTATTTAGAATCGAAGTAAATTGTTTGTTTTTCTTACAACCCCGCAAAGACACCAATGAATATGTTATTAAAAGTGGAAATAATGTTAACTTTATGTCGCATTATAAATGCAAAAAAATAAATTTTATAGTGTACAAGTATCGTCGCTTATAGTTTCTGTAAAAGTTACTGGTGAGGTTCTGTGTTATGAATGTTTGTATAAATATGTAGCTCTTGTGATAAAACGCTGAACCCTATTCAAATGCTTAAATAATTTGACGATGTGAATTTGTGTTGTCCGTTTAATAATTTTCATTAATATATGTTTAAAATAGGTTTTGTTATTTGTACTTTTCATTAATATATTTTATAAATATATTTTTATTGTAGGTTTTGTTATTTGTACTTGTCATTTCTTTTTTAAGAATTAATGCTTTGCGCTCAATGTCTAAATATAATTCTTTTAATCGAAACATTCATGGAATAACCACTGTTAGCCTTTTATCACTAACAATATAAAAAATAAAGGTTATCATTACAATGTTTTTCGATCACATTAGAAAGTCTCGACCTAATAGACCCCTAGCACGTTTAGTGTTCCGCAAACTATTTGATATAAGAAAAACAGATAAATATGTTTCAAAACTGGCACTAAATGACATTTATCTAATTATTTAAAATAACTGTACCGACAAACTAATACTCACAATTGAAGACACAAAATGTGCTACGGTCATAAGTTGGCACAATTTATTTATAAATTACCAACTATTTTTTCGATAATGAGATCAAATTAGACATAGATAAAATCAATCGTATTTCAAAATGTATAGCTACTTTACCCTATGGCTATAAGAAAACTGTGGATCTTATTGATCCGAATATGATTAAATCATATTAATTTTTGTTGCCTTATTTAAAAGAAAAAGTCCCATTTGTTCTGTAGACAATCAGGGTAAGTCATTGCAAAACTAAATTCAAGTTTAACAAAAAGCATTAAAATGAAAGTCAAAATATCATGTTTGTCACTCACTTAATACATTTCTTCTTATATTCACTTTAAAAACACGAGGCGAAAGACTATAGAAGTTTATAGGTTTTAAGCTAACAGCAATATGTATTAACAGAATGTACTAAGTAAACTCACTAAGTGGTGTAAGTAAGCATAGTCTCACAATACAAACATAGTCAATTATACAATGATAATGCATAACTGTAAACCACACAAGACTTCACACAATCCATCCACTGTTTGCCCTTGGTCACATGTTTTGTAGATATATGTTGCCTGTAAACGGAATGGTTAACTCTTTTTAAGTTACTTGAAGTGATGTGTAATCAAACGGTGTTGCTGTTAGAAATGATATGTTTTTGTCACATTATTCATGCAGAAAAAACACCTTTTAACAAAAGATAAGATATATTTTAGAGCCCCAACTGACTAGTGTATTGCAAGGTGTAGTTGTAAATAGAATACTTTAATCGAAATCTAACATAGATGATTTTGAATACTTACTACATAATATTTGTAACACAGAAATAGAGAAATAAAACACCGAAATGACGTTTTCATTTATTCCCAACGTTCCAGCTATCAAATTTTCATTTAATAAACGAGCCGAAACGGTTTGTTTTAAATGCAAATGACATTATCAAAGAGTGATTCCGGAAATCTGATTCGTAATACAAAGAACATCAAAAAGTTTCCGCAATCAGTAAACCAAAGACAGTTGGGCAAATAGCGCAACAGCACTTCATCATTCCGATCGAGATTCTACTAAAGTTTTTATTTGAAATGTTCGCTTTGTCTTGCTTTAAGTTCGATGTTCGCTTTTGAGGTTTCTTAAAAGGAAACTTACAATTGACGATAGATTCCGACTCGGTCTTTTATCAAAGAATCCGTTGAAAAGTGGAACTCGGAAGTGCTTCAATGAGCTCTCTATCTTTTTAACTAAATATAAATGTTTTTAGTAATGTACACACACACATTGACTCACGGCCATAAATCCCAAAAAGAGGAGGGCTAGAGCTTCAGAGCTAGAAACTCCTCAGCCTCATTTGAAAGTTGGTAGGGGACAAAATGGTAAAAATAAAGTATCGCTGTCGTTGGTAATGGGTCTCTTACCACATCGCCCAAAAACCACTTAAAAAAGCTCCATACCCTTAGTCGCATCTTACGACACCCGTGGGTAGAAAGGGGTAGAGACACTCTAAGCCGGCACTATACGGCACTTTGTAAATGCAAATTATATTTTATTTTTCTGTTAAATTATTTCAACTAGGAGCCCAGAATCTTTCAGTGGTTCTGCTCAAAGAAAACGCAATTTAAACTACATGCGGGTAATGCAAATATTCATTCAGTTAAATCCACCTTTTCAGTTCCATTTTAACTATTCTCAGTACGACACGACGTCAAAGCAAAGTTTTGTCCTCTCGTATTTGGATGCTGTAAAATAAAAAGAAAACTTACTTTTAATAAAAATTGTTTGAACATTAAATTTAGTTCAACATGTTTAATCAATGAACTTGTTTATTATTTATAAACTTAAATTGGAAGTAAAAGTAGACATTATAAACTTTATTATTTATAATACTATAAATGATACAATAAATATGTAATATCAAAAGCAACAATTAACAGCACAAGAATTGCATTGCATCCTTTGGTTGACAAGACTGTTTATTTAGCTGTGTAGCGCCGGCTTAGAATAGCGCTACCCCATTTCTACCGGCGGGTGTACGTAAGAGGCGACTAACGGTATTGGGGCTTTTAAGGGAACATTGGGCGATGCGGTTGGAGACCCATCACCAACAACCTTATTATACCATCTTTTCCCCACTCAACTTTCCAAAAGTGGCTGAAGAATTTCTATTTCCTTAGCTCTGGCTACCCCTTCCAGGGAATTATAGCCGTGAGTATATGTATGTGTGTATGTACTGTTTATTTAAGGCATATAATGTGCAACTTTTGTATTGACTAGTCACGCAGATTTTTATAATATTTTTATGTAATCTCACTGAATTTAAATGTTTTATAAACCGACTTTAGTTGAGGATTAATAAATTCATATCATAATAATACCTATATAGCTGTTTTAGTGTATGCTTCGAATTGCACTTACTTAGTCTGCCCGCGGGTGTCGTAAGATGACTTAGGACTTTCGTTTTGGGTTTTTGAGTGACTTTAGACTATTTAGCTGGAGACCCATCACCAATTGATCTTTCTTTTACAATAGTTTTCGCATTTAAATTCAAAAACTAGCTCAAGAATTTCTTATTCTGCAAGTCTTGTTACTTAACCAGACTTGCAGATAAATGCATACCAAAAATAAGTATTTTTGGTATGCACAGCCCTTTATGTATGTATGTAAGTCGAAAACTAATTTAAACAAAGTTTTCAGCATAAACATTTTATATTTCGAGTTCGTTAAAAGTTCGTAATTGAAACTCGTACGTTTTCAGATGCAAAATGTTTGTTTCTTTTTTTCATGGCACTGAGGAAACATTTGCTGAAGGGAACAATCCATTTAAAACTGCGCCATAGTCAAAACCAATGTAAAAAAAATCGATAGGTGCTATGTCATAATAGTTTCCTGCACAGAAGTTTTAATCTTTTGAAGCAAAATGCAATTGCAAATTCATATTTTACTTAGTGTTTCATTTACTTGTTTTCAAAAGTCAGAGGGAATTTTCGACCATTATGAGTTTTCGACCGACTTCAAAAAGGGAGGCATTCAATTCGGTCGCATGTTTTTTTTTGTTTACATGTTGCGCTATTACTCTGTTATTATGAAATAGATCTCTAAAGTTGTTTTTCTGTCCAGTTGGATATACTTCCAAGGTTGTTCCATTAAATTATTACAGGGTTTGGTGGCGTGCTTAAATAAATATTACCGAAATATTATAAAAATGAACTATTTAAATAGAACATATCCATTTAAAAACAATAGTATTTACATAACTATGAATCCTCAACTATAGTGTTCGTAAGGAAACGAGATAACCTAATCGCAAGAAAAACAAACTCGCAAACTCAGCTTGAAAATAATCATAAGGTAATAAAGCTATGATATTTATATACATACATACATACATACATATACTCACGGCTATATTTCCCTAGAAGGGGTAACCAGAGCTCAGGAATTATCAATTCCTCAGCCACTTTTGGAAGTTGAGTGGGGAAAAGATGGTAAAAATAAAGGTTTTTGGTGATGGGTCTCCAACCGCATCGCCCAAAAATCCAATAAAAAGCCCCAATACCCTTAGTCGCCTCTTACGGCACCCGTGGGTAGAAAGGGGTAGCGACATTCTAAGCCGGCACTACACGGCACGGATATTTATATATTTAACAGTAAAATGGTAAAAGGATTAAAACAGCCATATGGATGATAATTAAAATTAAATAGAGAAAAAGGTGCGTCATAAGGCGCTAAACAATCCAGAAGAATATACCGCTTGTATGAAAATTTTGTTTTTTTTTGGCAGAGTACTCTAAAGTTGTAGACAATAAAGTTGTATAAAGTATCTGCCTACCTCAATTGGACTGATGGTATGATTATAAATATAAGGAGGTATGAAAAACAATGACAAATAAAAAGGAAACATTCAGTAATCTTAGTTCGTTCGGTATGAAAAGACTCGTACAACTTATTGAAAATTAATATTTATAAGTCACAATATGAATTCAACTTATGTAATACATTTATTACATACATACATACATATACTCACGGCTTTAAATCCCTAGAAGGGGTAGCCAGAGCTAAGGAATTCGAAATTCCTCAGCCACGTTTGGAAAGTTGAGTGGGGAAAAGATGGTAAAATAAAGGTTGTTGGTGATGGGTCTCCAACCGCATCGCCCAAAAATCCCTTTAAAGCCCCAATACCGTTAGTCGCCTCTTACGAACACCCACCGGAAGAAATGGGGTAGTGCTATTGTAAGCCGACACTACACAGCAAATACATTTATTCGATACATTTATTCAGTAATAAAAGTTCTCAAAGGTATAATTCGAGCGTTTTTCAAACAACTGCTGAATATAAAATAATATTGCGTCGTCGTAGGTTTTTTCCCATCATAATATCTAAGCTTGATTGATGCCACTTGAACACTACATATTTTACTTGCTCCTTTAAAAAATACGCATTAATATTCTGCTTTACAAAAACTTATAACGAATCGAGAGTATCGATCCACAAATATATTTCATATTTGTAACTCAACCAGAAACCGTACACTTAGTATTATGAAAATTTGTTAAAGCCAGCTCAATTACAGCATAGGTAATTGAAGCATAGCATAGTCCAATGGGTAGAACGACCGCCCGTCAATACAGACATTGAGTTCAAATCCCAGGTCGAGCCTACACCAATTTGTCTTTTCTAAAGTTACATGTGTGTTTAATTTTTTATGGTGATTAACCGTGAGGGAAAATATCGTGAGGAAACCCACATGACTTAGTTGTACTTAGTCATGTGACAGTGTATTCAAACCAAACGGCGATAGGCCTGTCCCCTATCACGTGAGTACACTGTCCAAGCAAAATGTGAGTACTCTGAACACCAGGTGACGATGTCATGTGATGTTCTGAAGTATTAGTACCTCTGCCAACCCCTTCGATGATATACGGCGTGAAAGCTTGAGCTTAGCTTGATCCATCTCAATTCTTAAGAATCAGTAAAACAGTTTTCATAAGAAGTACTTTACAAAAACTGTAACAAAAAAAATTGTATAAATTGAAAGTACCAAGGATTCATTTACATACAAACATACAGAGAGAAAGTGAAACAAGTAATCGAAGAAAGCAGCGAAGCAAGCAATAAGGGACCATCTCAAGTATCCTTGTATTTGAAGCAGGCAACTTTGCGGAAAGGCTGACATGAAAGCTTCAGCACTAGAGTTTTATTTTATGCATGGACTAATATTTGCGTCGGCGCGCCTCACTACTCTCGACCTAACTAAATATCTTTGTATTTCGCAACACTAGCTTCTGCTTTGGAATATATTTTTTAGGACTATCCATTATGAATTGTAAAAACCTTTCTTAATATTCATTTATTTCAGATTGCCTGTTTTGTACATAGAAAATAGTTTATTTACACTTTGAGATTATGTGTTTAAATTTGGTATTACCGACAATAAACATAACATAACATAAACGTTCACGCCGTTTATCCCCGAAGGGGTTGGCAGAGGTACCAATACTTCTGAACTCACATGGCAGCGCCATCTAGTGTCCTGGTAAGGTACCCACGTTTTGCTTAGACAGTGTACTCACGTGATAGGGGGCAGGCCTATCGCCGTTTTGTACGAATACACTGTCACATGACTAAGTACAACTCAGCCATGTGGGTTTCCTCACGATGTTTTCCCTCACCGTTAACAACCATGATAAATTAACCACACACATGACTTTAGTAAAGACAAATTGGTGTAGGCCCGACCCAGGATTGGAACTCACGCCTTTCTGTTTTCGGGCGGGTGTGCTACCCACTGGACTATCATGTCGTGTACCGTACCGACAATAACATAACTAATTTAGCTATAAAAAGAAGGACAAAAGATTACAGTGAGAGTTATTAACATATTTTGCAAGTCACGCCTCTCGGTACGTTTCCAGCATGTTTGCTAAGTAGAAAACAAAACATTTTCGATGTATTTGGAGAAAATCAAACACTTTACACCCTACTGTAAATGACAATCTTCCATAAATATATATTAACAGATCTATTAACATAAAATATATTATCATGCAATACGGTGTTATTTACTATATCTAAATTTATTTTTGTTGCTAGCTTCGTATTTTTTTCACTTTAAAAGTTTATGTTAAGAGTTATCGGACACATCCTTGGAGGACACATATGGATCAAATATAAAATGTGCTCAAAAAGGCAGATGTCCGCTGTATGAAGAATAAAAGAGCATGTATGAAAAGATTGATGGATGTAAACGAAGCCAGAGAGGTTTGCCAGGATCGTACGAAGTGGCGATCGATAGTCTCTGCTTACCCCAATGAGAACTAACGGCGTGAGAATATGTATGTATGTATGTATATGTTAAGAGGTATCTAGATCTCTTTTTCTTCTTTGTAGTGCTAACTCATATTGTCACCTTCCAAAGTTAAATATATTCGAAGTATTGCTACAGGTACATACATACATACATATACTCACGGCTATAAATCCCTAAAAGGTGTAGCCAGAGCTAAGAAATTAGAAATTCCTCAGCCACTTTTGGAAAGTTGAGTATGGAGAAGATGTTAAAATAAAGGTTGTTGGAGATGGGTCTCCCACCGCATCGCCCAAAAATCTCTTAAAAGCCCCAATACTGTTAGTCGCCTCTTACGTACGTAATACGTACACCCAGCGGAAGAAATTGGCTAGAGCTATTCTAAGCCTGCACTACACAGCAATAGCTTTAGGTAATCTTTTGTTAAATTGTAGTAAATTGTGATCTGTTATTGATCTATCTGCCCTTGCTCTTACAGTAATTGTACCTTGTGTCACTTTCGAGTTGAGATTAAGGGAAATCGGTCCAGTTATGGGTCTGTAGAGGCTTAGAAGGTAATTATAATTCCATTCAAAAACATTTTGACTCTACAAACATTAATTTGAATCGTTACTTTAAGAAGAAAATTAATTAATGTTCATTTTCTGTTCAAGAGTTATTAACTCTGTATCATTAAATTCAATTTGTGTCCCGCGACTGTTGTTCTGAACTTGCGAAATAATAAATGTCGGACGAGCGCTGAAAATTAATGTTCAGTTTTACGGTGTCGTATCATTTCACACAATACAAGAGAACGTGGTGTCTCTTTAAACAAATATAGCGGAGGAAGAAGTTAGTTGTGCAGGAAACTGAGCGAAGACTAATGACTTGTGGTATTGTTAGCCGCCTCAGAGACGACGGGGAGCGCCGCCACTGCCGCCGCTCTGTCCTTCACTTCCTTTCATTCATATTTTACATTTTACCCCACACGACTTGCAAAAGAGTGTTTCTAGAATATAAGTGTGAAGATGTGAGTATTCATTTCTCGCTGTTGAGATAGTAAGATATCTTATCGCTCTTGGCATCTTTGTAAAATGTATGCAGTTTTTGTTTTCTGTTGTATAAACATAGAGAATGAAAAGTTTACTTTCATTTTTCCTCATGTATTTCAACATATGCACTAACTGCTAATTTGGCCATCGTAGGTGTAAGGAAGTGGGTTCAACCGATTCAGTACGTGCAACATGGAGGAAATTTTAATGTATTGATATAAATTTTGCCTGCGCCGAATCATGATATTTTAGAAGGCTAAAATAGGTTTAAGAAGTGTAAATTGTATCATACTTATCATTTCCAACAACGGCGGAATCCGTTTGCTACTTAAAGTTTCATTATTTAATAAATCATGATTACACGTTAGTGTCGGCTTAAAATACAACGACCCGTTCTTTCCCGGGTGTCGCACGTGGTGACTTGGGTTTTGGGGTTTTTAAGTGTTTTAAGGCCAAGTGAAGGAGACCCATCACCAAATCCTAAAAGTAGCTACAGAATTCTTGTCCTAATGAAGACTTGGTTAATCTTTTTGAAACTTATACTCATCAGTATATTTATAAAAAGTAAAGTATTTGTGTAAAGTAAAAGAAGATTCAACATAAAGATGAAATAATCAGTAAAACATATGTCTTTTACAGTCTAATATTAGGCAACATGTCGGCTACCGAACATATTGCAGTGAGATATGAAATGAACTCAATATTGACAGTGTATTAATTAACTATGAAACCTTTCATAAATATATTTCTTCTGAAACAGACACCGAATATCCATCTGTTATTTCGAACTGTTGCTCGAGACAGTTAATTGTCGATTGTAAATAATACCCAAATAATAATTGTAATTTGCTGTGTAGTGTCGGCTTAGAATAGCACTATCCCGTTTCTTCCGGTGGGTGTACGTAAGAGGCGACTAACGGTATTGGGGCTTTTAAGGGATTTTTGGGCAATACGGTGGAGACCCATCATCAACATTTTTTATTTTACCATCTTTTCCCCACTCGTTGTTGTTGTCGTCCTACGGCACCCAACTGGTGCACAGGGCCTGCACAAGCTCCCGCCACGCCTTCCTGTCTGCCGCGACTTCCCTGGCCGCACTCCAACTCAGTCCCGCCGCTCCCCACTTTCCCCACTTAACTTCCAATTATTATTAAATTACACATAAAATAAAAGATGATTCGAAATAAAGATGAAATAATCAGTGAAACATATGTCTAATACAGTCTAATATTAGGCAACATGTTGGCTACCAAACATATTCCAGTGAGATATGAACTCAATATTGCCAGTGTATTAATTAACTATGAAACCCTTCATAAATAAAATTTTTCTGATACAGACATCAAACGTCCATCTGTCATTTCGAACTGTTGCTCGATCTGACAGTTAATTGTCGGTTGTAAATAATAGTATTTGTGTTTATGTGAGCGTGAGAATTTATTTAATTGCATGTATGTCTGTTATCTGAAAAAATATATAAAAATAACTTCAAAGTAGCGCTGTTTAGTATCACTTCTTTCCACGGGTACAGTTCCTCGTAAGAGGAAAATAAGGGCTTAGGGTTTTTCAAATTATTGCTAGTGATGTGGCTGGAGACTAAACAACAATTTTGGACTCCAACGAATAACTTTTGACAGTTCATGTATATCAGCATATATATATATATACATACATATATATCTCTATGTAAGTATATACACATGTACTACTGATACAATTTTCATAAAAAAAAGTGTCAATAGATTTATATCAATGGCAAGGGTAAAAAAGTCATTGGAAGTACTTATTTCCGTGCTTACGTAACTTAATTTCTACCTCAATTTGCTTTCGTGTTTTCTCCTTTTAAGAGCCCCGTTTGGGTAATTTAAATCTTTTTGTTCATGAAAACCTCATGTGGGGATTATTACTAATAAATACAGAATAAATAAAGGAAAGAAAAATTTCGACACAGGTGGGGATCGAACCCGCCTGTGTGTGTTTCGAATTAGTAATAATTCGGAGGTAGGAAACGCAAACACTACTTAAACGTGTAAAAAGAAATAAAGGATAGAGGAATTTCGCACTGGCAGCCAATTGACACGGTAGCTCAGTTGGCAGAGCGTCGGGGCGTTCACCCGAGGTCGCGGGTTCGATCCCCGCCTGTGTCGAAATTTTTCTTTCCTTTATTTATTCTGTATTTATTAGTAATAATCCCCACATGAGGTTTTCATGAACAAAAAGATTTAAATTATGTGATAGTTAGGCGTTTTCAACATTTGCATTCTATCTGAAAAGGTAGACAAGCGGCCTTTCGAATTAGTAATAATTCGGAGGTAGGAAACGCAAACACTACTTAAACGTGTAAAAAGAAATAAAGGATAGAGGAATTTCGCACTGGCAGCCAATTGACACGGTAGCTCAGTTGGCAGAGCGTCGGGGCGTTCACCCGAGGTCGCGGGTTCGATCCCCGCCTGTGTCGAAATTTTTCTTTCCTTTATTTATTCTGTATTTATTAGTAATAATCCCCGTTTGGGTAGTCTTTCATTTAATATATTTAAAAAAAATATTAAAATGGCAAAGTTCTGTTGTATAGCTACCACATTCGACGGCCCAAATAATATGTTCAACAGATACTATTAGGTAAGAAATACTTTCGTGCGGAAGTTGTATCGATCTTCCAACAAATAGTAACACAATCACAATAATTACGCTTCGCAAACAAAGTTAGGGTAGTGCGCTCCGACGGCTAACAGCCACATTAAGACAAGAACAAAATAGGAAATCCAGAGCTATATTCTTTTATACGATCATATGTTGGTATTGGAAAGAGAGACTTACATTTACGATAGCTAACAGCTGTATTAGTGTATTTGTGCTAACATAAAAAAAGTTATTAATTTACGTCCTTTATTTACATACATTTTATGAGCCTGTTCCACAATATACGTTGTTAAGTTTACTTTCATAGATTAATATTAAGTTGTTTTTTCACTGTATCACTAGATGGCGTTGGCAACACTTTGCACATCGCGGTATCGAAGTTTTTCTATGTCTGATATAAATAGGTTGGTTTGCAAACTCAAAGTGGTTTAATTTATACAATATAAAAAAGTTATTAATTTACGTCCTTTATTTACATACATTCAATTTATGAGCCTGTTCCACAATTCAATATACGTAGACAATAAAAAAAAATACCTGCTGTATTTTGAAGCATTTCAATTAAATATCGTACTAGTTCATACATACATACATATACTCACGGCCATAAATCCCAAAAATATGTAGCCAGAGCTTTAGAGCTAAAAACTCCTCAGCCACACTTGGAAGTTGATGGAGACGCGATGGTAGGAATAAAGTATCGTCCAAAAACCACTCAGCAAGCCCCATACCGTGGTTTGAAAGGAGTAGTGACATTCTAAGCTGGCTCTACGCGATTATCAAATCTTACCTAGTTTAATTCAAAGATCGAATAAATAAATATATATCCAAGGCTAAGGATCAATCACTGTTATAAGTGTTGACTTCAGCGGTATTCAGACCCGTAACTTCCCGAACAGGTTAAATAATGAAAAATAAAACAAATACATATACAAACCCATACAAATTTATATCTTATTTTAATACAGGTTTTTTTCTCGCTTATATTTAAATTTTATTTTCGGACAAAAACGAGTCCAAAAATCTCAATTTAATATTTAAATCGTAACCCCTAACAACCAAAACTATCTGAAATACACATAGCATTATAAAGTGATCGAAAAGCAACGTGACGAACCAGGTCGCCGGATACAGGTAAAACGAATTTAGATTGCAACTAGCGACCAACTAATATAACTCCTACAAACTGCGATGGCGTTGGCAGTAACAAATGGAAACTATTTTTTGCTCGTGTACAACATCAATAACAGCGCCCTTTGAAACCGAAACCGACATTTTATTTATTCCTCTCTATGTAACTCACGTTTCTCTATTGTAATGCAATATCTTTTCTTTGCGGTTGCCTATCGCTTTGCTATTGTATGCGAAAGATGGAATGCTTCTATCACAAGCTATGGTGAAAATAGATAATTTTGTGATATTTGCGGAACTTTAGTGGTACATACTGTTTGCTTGTTACGTCAACCGAAGTTAGTATTATTTATTGATTCGGTTCAATACACTATATATTAGTTTTTATTTGTAAAACTCCACACAATGTCTTCCTATGGCTAAGAAAATGAAGCTTTTAAAGCCAGAATGACATTTTAAAATAAGTGTAACTTAAAAATCGCTCAGAGCACGAATCTGATTTAATCTCCATGAAATTGCTACATGCATACTAGCATTTCGAAAGTATTTAATTACACGTGAAACTGTTGGTAAAATTTATGTCAAGAAATAATTTCATCTCACTAATTTTGTAACTTAATTCCAGCTTAAGTGTATAATGGGCAATGCGATTGGAAGCCACTGCTTATTCTTAGTTAGAAATAATCGGCGAACTTTGGTATGATCAAATATTCTGTTGACAACTACCAAATTTCCTATGGAAAGATTTGTCTTCTTTCCTATTGTCTCAGCTGAAGAGAAAACAGAAATATAATTATTAGAATAATTAAAGTTTAATGAGTGTATAGAAAGTGATAACTTTATTCTACTAATCTTAGGTTTAAGATTTGTAAATAGTTACTTTAAATGAATCCAGCGTACGATATAAAATATTATTTTTTTATTTAAAAGTGCCCCAATTTCAGAAAGACTTTATACTATAGCTCGCCCTGAGTATTAGTAAGTTAGTAAAACATGAATCGAAAACTTTATTATATATAAGTTCAGATTGTCGTCTTTAAGTTGTGACAACCTCTCAAACATTTAATTTATGAGTCCTTACTTGCAGTGGGGTCGCAACTGGCCATGAATTCACCAAACACATGTTTCTACGGGCCAATATTCTGCGGTTACACTGACAACTCTAACTAACCGAAGGCAAAATTAGGTCGTCTCAACTAATCACCATTAGTTTATATTATTATTTATATCGTGCTATGAAAGACTTATATACATTTTTTTTCCACTATGAGATATATTTGGCCGTGTAGTGTTGGCTTAGAATATCACTACTCCATTTTTACCCGTGGGTGATCGTATGAGGCGACTAAGGGAATAGGGGTTTTTCAAGTGATTTTTGGGCGATGTGGTTCGAGACCCGTCACCAAAAACATTTATTATTACCATCTTTTCCCCAATCAACTTCCAAAAGTAGCTGAGGATTTTTCTCATTCCAAAGCTCTGGCTACCGCGTTAAGGGATTTATAGCCGTGAGTATATATATGTATAAGAAATTATAGAACAATGCAACTATTTCGTTAGAAAGAGTTATGTTTATTTAATTATCACGAGTATACGACCGCGGCTATTCTTGTTCTGGGGTCATGTAGTTCATTTAAAAATTATCCATAAATATATTTACTACATAAAATATTCTCCATTGATGTGCAATTCGTTTACAAATAACTAATAAACATTAACTATAGTGAAGGTAAATATCGTAAGAAAAACCATATGCCGAACTTGATTTTCAATCTTCTGTCTGAAGCAATGATTTGTTTCTGTGTACCGAGTGTCTACACTGCCCAGGAAAATGTGACTTATTTCTCAGGTGATTTAAATCATGGCATTGTATTAAAATTCAGTTGTAGTAACATTCATTTGTACAACCCAATCTTAACAAACTCGCTCTATTGAATGATCTGCAATCTTAAGCGCTATTCAGAAATTTTAGAAAAGTTTTCTTCTTCTTCCAAAAAGTCTCAACTTTAACACATTGAAATCTGTCTCCAAGTTCTTTTCACATTTTAAAGTTTCAAGAAGTGCAAAATAATTTTGCGAGTGGAATCAAAAATAGATAAAAAGCCGCGTTGAAAGAAACTGTAACGTCGGAACGACATTAAAAATATGGTGAAAAACTGAATGTAAAAATAAATTCAAAGCATGTTATTTGTTGAGATATTAAAACGAGCACAGACCTGGCTCGGGCTCTCGTTGCTTTCGACGTGAATTCGAGAACGTTGGGTCTGCCGTATTATGAAAGGCTGTAAGCTGCAATAGTAAGTGTTAAACTGTGGGTGGTATAGTGTCGGCTTAGAACAGCACTTACCAATTTTTTCCTACAGGTGTCGTAATCAGGTTCATGAGGCCTTTAATTTTATTGTTGGGCTATATGGCTTAACCCATCACCACCATTTATAAACTTCTCAATTTCTCTTCGAAATGTTGAGACGACGGTATTTGTCGGTTTGATTCCCGAATTGCACAACTGTGTGAATGAAAATTTATCTTGGATGTTAACGGTGACTGAAAACAACGTGGGGAAACCCTCATAACTAAATTTTACTTAGACATGTGACAAATTGTCACTAACAATGTGTTCGTACAAAACGGCGATAAGCTGTGTTCACGTGTGATCACGTGTATACACTGTAGAAGCAAAACGTTGGTACGGTACTGTGAACAGCAGGTGACAATGTCATGTGATGTTCAAAATAATTAGTACCACTACCAACCCCACTCGGGAATATACGGCGTAAACGATTGGATGATTAGAATTTTAGAGTTTGTAAAAGTATGTTTTTTAAAAATAAATATTTGTAAGATGGTATGTAATCGGCAATATCTCACGGTGGTATCACACAGGTAACGGGCAGAGGGGAGGGGTGGGCGGCAGGTGTCATCCCCTAGGAGGCTCAGACTCTCCGGTCCATTGCACGTTGAAATTGCTTCGGCACCACGGCAAACTAACCGTATTTCACACCGAAAGCTCAACGACCAATTTTTATTCCCCCGGTTTTTAAATACCTTTTCGGGGCAATATCAGAATGAATGCGTAGCTGATATTTCCGTTTCAATTAAAAACCAGTCGAAGATAAATGGTTGGTGTTTATTTTGCATATAAAATGGTGTAACTTTAAGGAAATTAAAAATAGTATTCTCGAAACTGTTCTGGTTTTTAATGTCTATACATGGCAGCAAATATTTTGTATGGCAGAAAAATCATGAGAGCAGAGTAAATGAGTAGAAACGAGGGCCCTCAGAAAAAACAGGTGAGATATTTTGTCGGTATATGAAAGTTCAATTGTGAATTACGAAGTTGTAAATAAAATATGAAAATGTATTTTGCGATGGTTTGGGGGCATAGGGAGGATAAATGAAATTAAGTATTAGCAATTAAAATGTTTTTATGTGAATTTCTTTATTTCTACCCCTCCTTTGGCAATTGGTAAAATATATATGCTAAATTGGAATGTAATTTCATAATAGGATGACCACAAAGGACACATTTACCCAAATAGAGAATGTTCTCAAAAATACTTGCGTCCGAAATATTAATAATGAAGAGACATGTACGAAAAGATTAATGTAGTTGCCTTTTAATATAAATTTCTACACAGGCCATATAGTACCCCACGGGAAGGGGTTCGAGTCTATCCTATAAAGGGGGATTTGGCTATAGTCAGCCACGCTGGTTAAGTGCTGGTTAGCGCACTAACGACTACTGACGTGATAGTAAACGGGCCGAAGGCCCAGCGAGCCCTATTTTAAGAGTTATAGGCCTACAAACGTGATAAAATTTTGTTATTTTAAAGGGGATTGAATTCAAGAACTCTGCATTGTAAGCCAATTATGAATTCCAGATAAATTTATACACAGGTCATATATTTCCCAACGGGAATAGGTTTGAGTCTATGAAGGGGGATTTGACCATAGTCAACCACGCTGGCCAAGTGCGGGCAAGCACACTTACGACTACTACCGTGATTGTATCCAGGATTGGCGGCCTAACGGACTAAATCAAAACAAATTTTGTAATGCTAAAGGGGATAGAAATCAAGAAATCTAGAATGATACCCAAGCGCTTTATTGCAAAGCCACGGAGGCAGTTTAATTTAAATACATGTAACTGAAAGACGGATGGAATAAAACTATAACTTTGACATTTTTGTAATATTTTTTTTGCGTTTATTGACGCAGTTATATTTTATTAATCAAAGATGAGCAAAAAGTATTCGAGTGAGCAAACTGAATAAATATTCTTCGACAAAATCATAGAAAGTTAACGAAAATAAAAAATGCTTCTCAAACTCGTTAAAGCTTATAAATTGGGAATGGTTCGTAATTCATTTTCAAATACCGATAAAAGATTTTACATTATTGATCAACAAAGTTTTGTACAATTGGATTAGATGGAGTTGATGTGCATAATTAATTGGTTTATTATCGTGACCTTGGTAGTTTAATCGGAGATTGCAGAAAGGCTGGTTACATGTGTTGAGTTGGGCCTAGTTTAATATGCCCGGTACATTAGAGATGAGGTTTCTTCTAAGTTTAGATAATGTTAGGTTAAGCGAATCGGTGACCAATAGATTCATAAACGATTTGATGTAAAAATTAGTAATGAAAAATAATTAAAATTAATGTTTTACAATTTAAACCTAAATAATTCATGTGTGAAGCTTCTTTTTTTCTGAGGTCGCCGGTATAAATCCTGCTGAGGACAAAATTTTATGATAAATATTAAATATTCCTAGTCTTGGCTGTTGTTTATATGTGTATTGTATTAGATTTAAAGTGTCTTTGAGTACGCATTCCATACATGAGAAGTGGATAAATTGTACTTTCTAGTGGTTAGTTTGATGTGTTATGTAATTAATGTCTGTATGTATTGATTTATTAAGTTATCAAAGTAATAATTTCAAAACTCTTAAAGTTTTATGATTCAGGACCATATTATTAAATGGCAATCAATAAACTTTGACATAATATAATTCACATAATTCATTACTTTGAAATCATTTACGTCAGTTATTATGACTAAAGTATTTTTAACCTATATATCTTATACGTTTTTCAATGGCGTGAGTAAATAATTTTAAAAAACTAAGTCAATTTAAAAGATTTTTCTAATGAACCAAAAGGACCGCACTCAGGAATCATTGATTGCAAAAAATCCTAAAAGAAGCAATATTTATTCGCCTTGAGAACCGGCTCCATTTTTATTCGATTTTAAATTAATGCTCCGGCGCTTTCAATTATAAAACATAACATAACATAACATAAACGTTCACGCCGAATATCCCCGAAGGGGTTGGCAGAGGTACTAATACTTCTGAACATCACGTGACTTTGTCACCTGGTGTTCAGAGTACCCACGTTTTGCATGGACAGTGTACTCACGTGATAGGGGGCAGGCCTATCGCCTAATTATAAAAGTATAAATTAAATACCTAAAGGGATATATAGTTATTGTGAATGGTATTGTTAATAGAGGAAAGCTACGTAGGACGATTCAAAATCAGGTAAGTAGAAATTGCTACATAAAAGTAAGTAATTTTGTGGTTAATAAAATTAAAGATAGAACAAGAAGATCGATTAAAACAAAAGAGGTTTGGCAGTATCCTACTAAGGCTCTTTTCTATTTGATTATCTTTAGAGATAAAAAATGTGGCAAGATATAAATTGCTTACACCATACACTGAGGGAATCTGTAAATATATCTGCACGAAGCTAATTTTAATCAAAAGAAAAGTTGGTTCTTAAGTCTTAAGTAGCCTGAGATCATAGATATCATGGTAAAATGCCATCACATATCATATGAATTCTCACCAAGGGGTTGTAACCTACACTAGTCTATTCGGTTTGCACACCTTTTTGTTTTCTACTAATGCAAGTAACCGGGACCGATAGTTTATTGTTCCTAAAAGCAGTTAAAATATTATGCCATATCAATTTTCTCTGTCGAACGTTTTTCCGGGTCCGTAAGGTACTCCACAATTCTTACACTCTGAGCTCTTTCTTTAAGTCTCAACGGTTCTTGTCTTCATCTTTAATTAGCCTCGTCAAGTAAGCGACAAATTACCAACTATGAGCACAAATGAAACCTTTGAATGTTTTAAAATGATTTTGGGTTTTTTTAATGCTTCCTTCTTTATTTAATTTTTAATAAAGATATTGAGATCATCCCGTATGCCATACGTACCCAAATGTATGGCAGTTTTACTATCTGCTTTGTTTTCTTTATATCCACAATATTATGAGTACTGCAGAACTGAAATCTTTCGGTTTACTGATATTCTAACATTACAACTGATCACCGATACAGTTTAGAATAATCTGTGGCAATACTCCATTTCGTTCCGTGGATGAACGTAAAAAGCAACTCAGGAGAAAGGAGCTTTTAAAAAAAATGGGCGATGCAGTTTGAGATCCTTAACCAACAACCTTCATTTATTGCCTTTTTCTCACTTAACTTTCAAAAGTGTCTTAGAAATTTCTTATTCTGAAACTCTAGTTACAATTTCACTTCAAGTGTATCCTCCCTTTATCATGTACTTTAGATGACGTAGAATTTAAACTTAAGTACAAGTCAAAAGAAAGAAGCAGTCTATAACCACCCTGTTCGATATTTTATTAGGATCATAATTTTAGCTTTTACTTAAATTTTCAGCAAATTATCCTTCATCCTCCTTATAATATTTCAAGCCCCACCTACAAAAATAAATATATCTAAAACAAGTAAAGGAAACTTACGCAATCAATCATATAATACAATTGAAACGAATAAAGTGAACAAACAAGAGTTATTCCGGAGCTAACTACTTTGAATCCGCCCTCACCTTTGATTGTAAGACCTTTAAAACTCCGCGAGCTTGCTGCTGCTCTTCGTTTTGCTAGATTGGCTTTAGCTACCAAGAATATGCAAATTTTATCCTCTTTCGTCTTAATCGTTTCAATTATTTTTTATGAAAAAACGTTGCTGTAAAATTGTAATATTGCACCAAGCACAGTCGTCGTGAATGCTCTTACTTCTAAATCAATCAATTGTAAACATTTAAGAAGCATTTACTATAGAAAGAGATTTTTAATGAGTTTGAAATTAAAGGTGACAAACATAGCGAGAACACCCTCATGGCTATGTTTTACTCAGTCACTAGATAGTGTTCGTACAAAACAAGGTCCACCTACTACGACAAGGATTCACACTACAGGCAAATATGATGCCACATTATTTGTAATGAAATTATTAGCTGTCCCACCCTATTGGGAATAAACAGAGTAAACGATGACATGAGTTTTCTTTTATAGCCCATAAAATTTTTAACATACTTCATTAAAAATATAATTAAATACATACATTTACTCACGCCATCATTTCCTATTGGGGTAGGCAAAGACTATCGATTGCCACGTTGAACGATCCGGGCAAACCTCTCTAGCTTCGTTTACATCCATGAATATTTTCATATTTTCTTCATTCTTCATACTTCGGACGCCTGCCTTTTGAACACACTCTCTATTTGGTCTAAATGTGTCATCCGCGATAGTCCTATACTAACATTACTTTCCATTTAAGCTCCATAGATCACCAATTTACTGGCATCCATCCTCTCTATGTGCCCAAGCTGTCTCAGCATTCCTTATATATTATTGAATAAAGGTACGATTGACGGTCTTATCTCTTTTTGGAGTTTCTGTTCTTCTAATATTAATGTGAGAACGCTTTAGCTCTTATAAAGTTTAAATACTTACGTGATCGTAAAAATAAAAAATAGAAAACTAAAAATCCTTCCAAACCCTCTGTCAAACATATCGATATAAAATTATTTAATATAAAAAGCGGAGCCAGCATTCGGCCTAAGCCTATCAAAAACAACAATCGCAGAATAGTTCTCTAAATGTCGCGTAACCTTGTTCGTTGGGGCTCGAAAAAATACATGGAATTTTTCACGTGAATAGTCACTTTGATGTGGAGCCGAATGTGCGATGTGAACGATTAAAAGCTTTGCGAGACTTAGGCCAAACAAATAGCCCATATAAATGGACGGTCGCAATCAACTTTCCACACACTCATTTTAAGATGGGGGATTTAAATATAATTACTGAGAACATGAACGATTGTAATTTAAAAGCTGCTAATGAGCCGTGTAGGGTTGGCTTGGAATAGTACTAACCCATTTCTAACCGCGTTCTAAACTTTTTTTTTTGTCTTTTTTATCTCTATTATTATAATGTTTATTCCCTATTTATGAATATTATCAGAATGCTTACTACCCGAACGTAACCGGGGTGGAGCGCTTACAAAGAAAAATTGCTGTTCTGGTGAGGTTGGATTTATTGATATTCGAAAGGTATACATAGAATATATTTATATTTTATTAAAAATTAATTTGTTTATTTACTACGCTGAACATCCAAGGGGGATCTAAAAAATATCGTTGTGAGTGCAAAGACCGTTAATTGTATAAACTCTATTAAAAAAATCGTCTGTTAAATAAAACATTGCTTTATGAACAGTTTTATATTTTATCCGATAACTTTACACTTAGCAAGAACTATGTCATATTTCCGCGTGTAAAATTATTTTCGTGCAAAATTACTCTACGAAATGAAATGAAATTGCAACGTCCACATTTCTTGCCAAGGATTAATGACGCCAGCCAGAAACGCGCCCGTTGCTAAACATAAGCCTCCCTAAAAACTCTCTACAACAATACAGTTTTAGGTATTCTACTATCTATGGTGGAAAATATTTTCTATAGGAAATAAAAATGTGTATAAAAAGGTGTATTGCTCCTTCATTGATTTAGAGAAGGCGTATGATAGGGTGGTAAGAAAGTGTTTATGGGAGGTGTTATCCAAGTTCGGTTTGGGGAGTCAACTTATACGTGCACTGGTATCACTCTATGAGGATTCCAGTGCATGTGTGAGAGTAAACGGGGAAAATACTGACTGGTTCGGGATCTCTCGGGGTGTCCGACAGGGTTGTGTAGCTTCCCCGTGGCTCTTCAATTTGTTCATGGATGACTGTTTAACAGAGTTGCGTGAAAGTGATTATGGATTGAGAATGGGTGGATTCATCATTAAATGCCTCTTATATGCCGACGATCAAGTGCTACTTGCATCATCGGTGGAAGAGCTGCAAGAGATGATGAATATTGCATGTGCGTCTTTTGAAAAAAAGGGAATGAGGGTGAATGTGGATAAAACAAAAACTATGGTTTTTGAGAGAGAGGTGAATATGACCGAATGCGTGATTGAGATTAATGGTAAGAAAGTGGAACAAGTGAAAGAGTTTGTATATTTGGGAAGTTTGTTTACTAGGGATGGAAAGTGTGATGAAGATATCGAGAGAAGAGTGAAAAAGGGTAATGCGGTAAATGGAGCACTGGATAGTCTAATGTCTAGTCAGTCGGTGTCTGAAAAGGCCCGAATGGCTGTGCATGATGCTGTCCTCGTTCCTACGCTTATGTATGGCAGTGAATGTTGGGTGTGGCAGAAGAAGCATGAAAGTAGAGTGAATGCAGTAGAAATGAGATCCCTCAGAAAAGTGTGTAATGTAAGGTTATGTGATCGTGTGAGGAATGATGTGATTCGTGAAAGGTGTGGTGTAAAAGATGATATTGTAAGAAAGATAGAAAAAGGAATGTTGAGATGGTTTGGGCACATAGAGAGGATGGATGACAGTAAATTGGTGAAAGAGATATATAGAGCCAATGTGGAAGGTAATGTTAGTAGAGGACGACCTCGGAGGACACATTTGGATCAAATAGAAAATGTGCTCAAAAAGGCAGGTGTCCGCAGTATGAAGAATAAAAGAGCATGTATGAAAAGATTGATGGATGTAAACGAAGCCAGAGAGGTTTGCCAGGATCGTACAAAGTGGCGATCGATAGTCTCTGCCTACCCCAATGGGAACTAACGGCGTGAGAATATGTATGTATGTATGTATGTATGAAATAAAAATTCAATGCTTTTTGAAAATAACTATTGCATAACATGCGGCCTTTAAATCCTCTCCTGTGCAAATTTTTGTTGTATTTACAAGGAAGGAAAATAATATTTATTTCCGATTTAATTCGATTCAGCATCTATATATTTGTATATTCAAGGTTATAGAATAGAATAGAATACTTTAGAACTATTTATTGCACATCAAACACAAATTTACAAAAGAAATTATCATACAGTTTACAGTGAGGTACAATTGGCGGTCTTATTGCTAAAAGCGATCTCTTCCAGACAACCATTTTGACATAAACGTTTTGTTTCATAATATTTTTCAATCATTTCACAAAGGACACTTTTTTAAAGGAGGTTCCGATCGAGGCTACCGTACTCCTTGACGAAATTTGTACTATAGATACTCTTTTCTTCAGTCGTTGACGTTTCGCGAAAATATTGTTTTTGGCACTTTTGGTACGGCTGTAGTGCATCACCTCATTGTAGTGCGCGGACTTCCAAATTACAATCAGCCTGGCGCAAGCAGGAACTTTGAACACGTTTGTTCGAATTCAGTGGGTTTTTTTTAAATTATTTTTTTCGAAAGGATTGGTTTCTGCTGGCCCTGTGGCCTGTGCGGCTTTATCATGACTTTATGCGTGCCGGGCAGCTGAGGGCGGCCCTGGCGAGGCAAAGGAGTGTAGTGTGTGTGTGTGGATCACACAGAGAATGAACAGAAGTAAACTTAATGGTAATGTCAGTAAAGGTAAATGACGTAGTCAACTTTCAGATCACAAAGAGAATGTGCTCAAAAACGTAAGACAAGGGTTCAAGGTGTGAAATAAAAAAGAGCATGTATGAAAAAATATCTAAATCTAAATGATGCTCGAAAGGTTTTCTGAGTGGTAATGGCAATCGGTACTCTCCATCTACCCAATAGGAAAATAGATGCGTAAGTATACTATGTATGTATGTAGATATATTGTGTCTTATAAGATTGACCTGTATCCAATATTTTTTTCATTACCGCATAGAACACTCAAAAATGAGCTATAAAATACACTGTCATTTGTTACACATTGAGATGAAACAAATGATGCTGATAGCAAATCATAAATAGGATAGGATCTGGAAGTGCACAATCCAATCAACTAGAGAATGAAGCAGCTGCCATTATAATTTACTACATATATGCTGTGTATACCAAATACACGTACAAAATATTTAATTTCTGTATAGTGCCGCCTTAGATATTCTAATAGTAATTTTAATATTTTACTAACCCTTTCTATCCAGAGGTTTCGTAAAAGGTATACGGTTGGAGACCCATTACCAACGATACTTGACATCTACCATCTTTCTGATCGGGATCCAATATATTTTCAGTATGGCATAGAACTCTTAAAATCGAGCTATAAAATACATTGTCATTTGACATAAAACAAATGATGCTGATAGCAAATCATAAACAGGATAGGATCTGGAAGTGCACAATCCAATCAACTAGAGAATGAAGCAGCTGCCATTATAATTTACTATATGCATATTGTATAGTGAATTGCAATGTAAAGTGGATAACAAGTGCGTCGTAGAGATACAACCACTCAGTCTTGAGTACCGAGTGTACGCCGATGAAACTGCGTCGCGGTTGAATAATGGAAACTTATTGATACGCTTAGTGTAGTAGGTTTAATATATTGTTGCAGAAATTAATTGATTTATTAACTATTCATATAATACAGTTTTTGTAGTATAGTAATTCACGCCATTAGTTCCCATTGGAGTAGGCAGAGAGAATCGACAGCCCACTTTGTACGATCCTGGCAAATCTTTGTAGTTTCATTTACATCGAACAATATTTTCATGCATGTCCTTTTATACTTCATACTTAAGTCGCCTGCTTTTTAGAGCACATTTTTTTGTCGTCCAAGGTGGTCTTTTACTGACATAACATTATTGCAGTTAATAGTCAGAATTTGATTTTGGACAACTTATAAAAAGCCTTGTAAAACTATTCTCGCCAGCGAACGCAGTGGTTAGTGATTGTGACGGATGGTCAAATTCAAGTTATATTTTGTTACTCAAAAATAATTACTTTGAATATGTTAAACTAAGAAAGTTACGAGATATTTATGTTCTTTTGGCAGTAAAACGTAAATCTAGCAAAAAGATGAAGTTGTACACCAACTCTGCTGACAGAAAAACATAATAAGCATTAAATTGAAGCAGCTCAATTATAATGATTTATCTTAGTGCGTAATAACTACCCTGTTATCCTAAATATATAATTTATACAATTTAAATTATAATCATGTTGGCAGGAATAAATCAGGCATTTCACAAAGAGGCCCTATGGTCCATATAAAAAGTTTACCCGGTGACCAATACCACTGTCATCATTCTAAAACAATAATCGTATAATTCATAAAATATAATAATAAAGATAATTTCAATTTGTTGTAATTGTCCAAAAAGAACCCAATTAACCAATTCTCATATTCTTTTGTCATTTTTGTGGTTTTCATTCCTATAAATCGTATAAATCCTTGACCATCTGAAGCGAGAAATAAAGCAAAAAGATGAAGGAATAAGTAATTGCAAGTAATAAATCAAAGGGTCTGCAGACATATGCGGGTGTAGGTTCATTGTTTCTCTGAAATAGCGAACACGTATTGGCTAGAGCAGTATGAGTCGACTCCTTGCGATGAAAACTAGAGACCTGTTGCCTCAAAACCCTCTGAATACGTGCCACTCTGAAATAGTCGCTCCATGGAGAATATTTCTGAGAGGTTAGTGAAAATGGAGGTCTTCTTGTCGTCTGAAGAAATATGATACACAGCTGTCCTTATTTTCAGGGATAAAAGTAATGGAGAGTTCTTAAATGTAGAATACAAATTGGAAATTTAAATCAACCCACCAATAATATTAGCCGAAGTAACCGAAAATTCAAATTCGATATCTTTACGTCTAAGATTTTCACTGATCATACGAAGTGGCGATATCGCACCTCCGTTCAAATAGCGTCACAACTCAAAAAACCAAATTGTTGAGAAAATTCTATTCGAAATTTACACTTTTTCTTTTTTTTTTCTTTTCCGCACTTATTACGAAAACTAAAAAGTACACTTTTGTTGAAACTTTAAATATGCCAGTTTTTGAGGTAACATTTTGATGTTTGGCAAGTGTAATGATAAAATAAAAGGGATTTAACATTTTTTTGAGTTGTGACAATATTTGTACGGAGGTGCGATATATAGTCTCTGCAATTTTTGTATGTATGTTTCTAAGATACAAAAAATAAAAGTATAAATAATATATTTTTTCGTTAGTTACCTACTGCAGCGAAGCCTTATTTATTATGGATACTGATTAGACCCACATCATGTCAAGTTTTAACCGTAGACGGAAGGTTTAAATGAATTGGGGAAGCCGGAAGCGCGGTGGTCGAGGGTCGAGCAATAATCAAAATGTTTCAGTTTGCAAACTTAATAGACATAATATTACGTAGTATTATTTGGCAGAAGTAACAAGGCGTATAAATTTTATAATATATAATCAAAAAGATAGTTAAAAATTTCATCTATTAGTTACTTAGTTAAGTTTTAAATGATATTTTAGCGCCAGCTTTATTTTGGTTGTGCCGTATTGAAATGGTTAGTATTTGGTTTCTTTACAAGGAATTTTTGTATCCATATCGTTTTATTCACAAACATTTCATTCGTACTATGAAAATATTCACATTCCCTTCAAATACATCGCATCAGACGGGACGTTCAAAAATGGAAAATATCAGTCATAGATTAAACTGTGAAAGATACATTCAAAGTATTCCACAAAATGCATAAAAGCAAAAAATAGACTGTAATACCTCGTATGAAAGTCGATATTTGAATGATAAAAATGGAAAACGAAGTTGGTCCAAGCAAATGTAATAAATCAAGTCTGCGCTCCGTTAACGCGCCAACCGATATTGCGTCTAGGAGGTTCCGAGTGCTTGAACAGACTATGTCGTCCTCAATTTGCACATACTCACGATTGTTGGAGAAGATTTTAAAGTAATGGCCTATACAAAAATAAATTCTTTATGTTACGTCAGAAACTATTATGGTTATTTAAAATGTGATCTGATTCATTAATTCATTAAACGTACATACATTTACGCACAGATATAAAACGCTAGAAGGGGTAGCAAAAGTTTCAAAAAATCCTCAGCCACTTTTGAAAGATGAGTGGGGAAAAGAATACAAATAAACGTTGTTAACTTCAAAAACCCAATACCTTAATCGTCTCTTATGAACATCCACGGGATGAAATAGGGAATTGTTATTCTAACGACCGATTTCTGAACTGAGTATTCCAGCTGAGAACAACTTAAGTATCGTTCTGTTGCATTGAAATCTAAACAACTGAATGAGACAAAACGATACTTAAGTCGTTCTCAGCTTGAATACTCAATTCAGAAATCGAGCGTAAGCCACTACAAAGCTAATTTATTATGTCGAGATATATTATCGGTAATTAAAAAAATCAACGATGCAATGTAAACATAGAGGGGGTTTGACACTTGTTTAATATAGACACGTAAATTATATTTCTAATTTGTAACGAAATAAAATTTAAAATGATAAAATAAACGAAGAAAAGGAAGCGTAAAGTACTACGTAGTAGTTTAATAGTAACTTCTGAATTATCAGCTGTATATGTCGTAGGATGATTTGATGTTTAGGTTTTTTGCAAAAAACCTAGGAATTTAAACATCAAATCATCCTACGACATATACAATAGTACCACAATAAATAATTACATTTTTAAAAAAATGTTATGGGACATGAGTATCATGTTAACAAACCGTTAAGAGATCACTACATTATATTGAATACAGAATTGAACTGAATATATTAAATACATTATTTATCAGAATATATTGAGTATAAAATTTACCAGTTTGTATCATACATATTTTTTTACTTTTGCTTTCTCATTTCATTTACGTGTATAATCAATTTCGTATTGCGTTTGAACAATAAATTAAAAAACCATATGACGGATAAAATTTATGCAACCTTATTTTGGCCGTTTTTAGTCAATTCAATACATAGAGAAAGGGTTACATACTGTATATCCGAAACTTTTAAACCCGAATATTATTTTACCGAAAACTAATCGCCTTTTTTTTAATTGCCATAATATTGTTTCACCGAAATTTCAAATACCATATTCTTACATTCCAGATTATCGTTTGGTTTTTATTTTTGTTTACTATCATTTTGATTAACCACTAGAACGGATTCCCATAGAATCGAAAACCAGATATACCTTAATTCCGCAATATTGCTTTTCCGAATAATCACTATTCCAAAAAATCATTTTCCATATATTTGAAATACAGATGTATTGAATGATACCTACTGCTATGAATAATTTTGCAGGCATATTTTAAGTAAGTAGTATACCCCGCTTAGTAGTAGGTATATCATGCATCAGGTATTTAGGTGCTCGCTCCGCTGCGCTACGCTCGCTCGTTTTATACATAATCTAACCTAACCTAACCTAACTGAATGTAACCTATCTTTTCTTTGTCTGCAGGGGGCTTTCGCCCCCCGACCCCCCCAAGCAGGGGGGCTCTGCCCCCCTGCACCCCCCCTACCTGCAACCAAGCTTGCAAACAAGCAAGCAAGTATACATACAAACAGGCATGCATCCGCGTTCTATTTTTTACAATTTTTCTAACATAAAAAATATCTAGTTAAAGAGATTTACGATATGTAAAACTATAAAAAATGTTACTTCGGTCTTTTAAACCTATGGAATAATGAGATTATAGTAAAAGATATAGTTGGTAAAAGCAAAAAAATCATTTTATTAATCTGGTTTTAGTTTTTCTGGGAAGTGATACTTCTAGAAAATGTATTTAGGTACTAATGAAGTTGTGGAAAATAAAGCATCTGTGATACATAAATTATGTGAACAGTTTTCGAAATAGTGAATTTCGGATTTGAAATATTCGAATTTTCGAAATGTTACCTAGAGAAAGTTTTAAAGCCAGTGCATAAGATAGGAGGCTTTTAATATATATCTACTATCATAAAACAAAATAATTAAAAATACTTTACAAATTTATAATATTACTAGCTAAACCGGAAAACGTTATTTTGCCATTTAAATTATTTCTAGAGAATTTCTAGTATATAAAATACAAATATGTTGGCAACCCTTATCACTTAGGACCATGAAGCTACTAACTAAACAGGAGAGAGTAATCATAAAAATATAGTAAACAAAAATGCAATTTATTACCATGCAATAAAGTTAATTATCTTTTAAAGACTGTCAAGCAGAGAAACGTCCTAGAACGAGAGCCGTGTGAGAGAGAAGTGTGTCCCGCTCGCACGGTTGCCAGTCGAGATTAAGTTCAAAGAAAAACAAATTAAACTTATTTATAGGGAGTATTTTATAAAAAGCAGGTTATAAACTGTTCCTTTTTTGTATTTTATTTTAATTATTATTGTCGCCTATCGATTTGGAGATAAATAATTGGTTAAGTTTGGCAAAAGGGATATTAATATTTGTCACGGGTATCCCCATCGAAACAAGATAAATGTGGTGTCCACAATTTATCATCTGTTTGAGTGTTTTGGAGCTTTTATCATTTAATAGTGATAAATATGGGTTCATGTTATGGAACAATAAATAAAATAACCTGTATCATCTCGAACTTTACCACATGAATGCATTAAACGATTTGAATTTGGTTTTGCTCAAAAAGTGGCTGAGGAAATTTTAATTCTCAAGCACTGGCTACCCATTCTTTTATAATCTATTAATTATGAATAAATATGTATAAAAAACACGTTGATTTACCAAAAACAATGTATATATGTAAATATAAGTGTTTTTATAATATATTTTTTTATAATGTATGTATGAAAATATAACTAATAAATAAAGGAAAGAAAAATTTCGACACAGGTGGGGATCGAACCCGCGACCTCGGGTATACGCCCCCGTCGCTCTGCCAATTGAGCTACCGTGTCAAAGGCTGCATCAGGTCCCCACATGAGGTTTTCATGAACAAAAACATTCAAAATATGTAAATATAAGTGTTTTTGTATCCTTTAGAGGAACTCTTATTAAAACACCAACAGATGGTCACCCTACTTAAAACGAGACACAGTTAGCTAGTTACCCATCCTTTTTCAGGACACTTTAGGTCGCCAGCGCGCGTTCCTGTTTAAATAATACTTCCATGCTTAGGACTATCAAAAATAGTTATAAATCTATTCTCAGACCAACCAAATGTGTATGCATATTTCATTTAAATTGCTTCAGCACTTTCGAAGGAGTTTGGTGACGAACATTGTGATGCGTGAATTTTATATATTGGATGGTCTCCTCACAACGTTCAACCAACATCATAATACCTCATATCCCCACGGTAAAAGCAATTGGCCTAGACCTCGCTTTTATAACATACCCTTTTTATATTATAAATCGATAAAGGACATCAAACTAAACAACTTTGCCCATGGAATGCCTATCTTAAATATTGTAATTTTCAAAAAATAATAATAATAAAAAATTGTCGTACCTAGTTCAAACTGAGAATGTATAGCATGAGATTCCTTGCTTCAGTGAAAATAAGAAATTAAAAAAAAACATTTGATCTATGATTTTCGCTCTGTAAACAAAAATATAACTTATTTCGGTATTTTCCAGTTGTATTGATCGTCGTTGAAAAATAATATCATGAAAATAAATCGGAAAGCGAGCGATTGAACTGGAAAATACCGAAAAGAGTTATGTTTTTGTTTACACCATAGATCAAATGTTTTTTTTAATTTCTTATTTTCACTGAAGCAAGGAATCTCATTCTATACATTCTCAGTTTGAACTAGGTACGACAATTTTTAATTATTATTATTTTTTGAAAATTACAATATTTTAGATAGGCATTCCATGGGCAAAGTTGTTTAGTTTGATGTCCTTTATCGATTTATAATATAAAAAGGGTATGTTATAAAAGCGAGGTCTAGGCCAATTCCTAGAATGTAAGATGATGAAGATATGTCTCTTTGAAAACAAGAAGCAATTTAAACTCCAACACACTATGTTATAACAAGAAAACATCCACTAAAGCTTTTAAGAAATAGTTGAGTTAGAATATAATAAAAATTTTAGTAGTTATTTTCACGACAATAATTTCAAAATGGGTTAGCCAGAACTTACATTTGACGACGTCTGAGGCCGAGAGGACGGGTGACTAGCTTCTCGATCTGAAGGTTGCGGATTCGACCCCGCTGAGAGCAACATTCAAGTGATGATCATACATAATTGTTTCTTTGTCTTGGATGTTATTTTTATTGCGTATTACATAACATTAAATATTATACATTGTTGAGTTAGTATCCCATAATAAAAATTCCTCTTAGTTTAGGGCTACGGGTAAGGTGTCTTCTGGACCCAATCAGACGGCTTACACTATACCACAATCCACTACCACAAATTTATTATCTTCTTCTCAGTCGCAACACTCTTGACAGAGTGGTCGTGGTCGTCATTTTGGTTGGGTGACCCGCCGCACAATTCGTCGCCATTCCTCTCTGAGGGCTGTTTTTTTGGTGCATTGGTACAGAGGGTCATCCAGCGCTGCTTTGATTTGTCCGTCCATCTCATTGGTGATCGACCACGCATTCGGGTGCCCTCTACTCTGCCCTGTACCACCAGTCGCTCGATTGACATGCGCCCGCGTCGAGATATATGTCCGAAGAAGGTTAGGATACGAGCTTGGACTATAGACGATAGGCGCTGTTTGACACCTAGTTATAAATTTATTATAGTCATGTTTTGAATGAAAAAAATCAAGATAGAGCAAAAATCATTCGTATCTTTTTAATATTTTTCTTTTATATACGCTTGGCAACAAAGAGACACTCAATTCCTCGAAGTCTTTATTATTCTATAATACTCGATCAATTATTCAATAGAAGCTTTGTTTGCGTTGCTGAAAATATTACTAAAAAAATAACTTTTTCAAATAAAAATGAACGATGAGGTGACAATATATAGAATTTAGCTTTACACACATATTGTTTTTTATAGGTTTTATTCTACTTATATACAAGGGTAACGTGGTTTGGAATGGAAATGAATAATCCGTTTGATATCAACTCTGTGATTTATAACTAAAAACTCCGACATCCGAAAACATCCGAAAACACCAGTCTCTTGAGCTTGATCCCCACAGGTGTTATTAGAAGGTACTTTAAATTAAGAACTCAAGTGTATTTCAGTCAATATATGTATGTATATATATTATATGAATAATACCGAGTTTTTTCAAGTTTCAAATCATAGTTATATTTGTTCTGCTTGATTCATTCATTCAAACTCAATTACTCAGCTCTAAACAAACTCGATTGCGAGTAATTTTCTAGATAGGTATTTTTATTCACTCATATAGATATATCCAACATATCTGATAACCATGCATATTAATATATTCATATTGTGTTTGTACCCTTTTAAATATGCTATTATATTGTTAACTATTACCATTAATGTTGGCATTTATCGATTTTGGATTCGCAATGAGAATACTGTTTTGTTAAAAGCTTTTGTGCTACAGCAATCATTTCAGTCATTCATTCCGATTGCATATTTTAGTCCAGCGTTCTGCCTGTGATTGTATATGATGCAATGCAACATGCTCGGAAAAACTATTATTACGCATATTGCAAAACTCAAAGCAGACTTTAATAAACGTCAATGGATAATACGGGCTTGTGAAATATGAGTATGAAATGAAATACGAACGCAGTTTGCGATGAAACTCGACGTCAAGATTTTTTCATAAAATCATGCGATCGCTGTCAACTCATGCTTCGGCTTTTGAAAGCGATCGGTAAAACTTTTCAATAACCATTAATTAACGTTTCGTCTTCGAAGAATTCCATAGATTTTGATGACACAATATATTTAAAATATTTTTAGTTCACCTTAGGATAGAAAATCTAAACTACACACATACTACACACGACATAGTTAACCCGGTAACTTTAATAATAAAGTCTATATAAATAAAAATAAGAAAAAACATATTACATCTTAATTTATTCAAATAATCTATTGAGTAAATTGTTTGAGTTAAATATTGACTATAAAACGGTGGTTTTATAGCACACATGTTTAATGGGTATAAATCTAATGGGTAGAAACATTCTTCATACACAAAATAACCTCTTTAAATAATTCAACTTCTACATATTTGTAATAAATAATAGTAATTGTAGTTCTAATCGTAATTGCCGTGTAGTGCCGGCTTAGAATGACCCCTTTCTTACCACAGGTGACGACCCCTTTCTAACCACAGATGACGTAAGAGGCGACTAAAAGTATGGGGTATTTAAAAGTGGTTTTTCGGCGATGTGGTTGGAGACCCATCACCAACGTTACTGTATTTTTATCATCTTCTGCCCTATCAACTTTCAAATGAGGATGAGGAGTTTCTAGCTCTGTGCTCTGGCTACCTCTTTTTGGGATGTACGGCGTTGAGTATATGTATGTATATTTTGTAAAGGCATGAATGTGAACAACGTTCAATAAAAGCAACTAATGTTTCGCCCTATACTCGGACAAAATATATCTCTTTCCTGGATCAAAAGGCGGACATCTTCGAGACTACTCGTAGTTGGAGCGCGCTACATAAAGTCATAAAAGATTACAACAAAACAAAATAGAGGCGAACTCTGGTATATATTTCAGGCAGAGTCAGGGCCGGGTTATACCTGTCGGGGCCCCTAGGCAATGCTCATCCTGGGGCCCTACCCTCTTCTAATTTTTTCGTTAACACAACACATTTTAAAATAACGCTGTTTTTTACTAACCTTGGTATATCATATATCAATCAAAATGTTGAATCAAATGAACAGAATTTTTTATTCATGCATTAAAAAAAGAAAAATACACTAAGCTTAAATATTAACTCTTCTAACTTTTTTTTATACAAAATCGTTCAAGACATCCTCAAAGTTAATCTTTTCCAACACGTCATTTTCAATTGCCATTATAGCCAATGAATTCAAGCGTTTTTGAGACATAGTTAAACGAAGACAGTTTTTAATTAATTTCAAGTTTCGTTCACCAGTGGCGTTTGGAATCATTAGACTTCTATATATTTGCAAAGCTGTCATTACATTCGGGAAAGTTGACTGTGCCATGTTACCAATAATCAGTTTGTAAGACTCCTCGGCTGGCACATATTTTTTGCGGCGTCATCTAATAGTAAGATGAAGTATTTATACTGCACCATTTCGTCTATAAACTCAGGCTCAATGTCCTCGAAATAATGATCTTTAAACTTTGTACATGCCTGTCTAATTTCAGCGTCCGACTTAGTCGAGGAATTTGTTAGAAACCCAAACAGATCATACATTTCCCGGTAAGCTTCTAGGCGCCGCGACAGTTCTGTACACAACATGTCTAGTACTGGCAAATTTCTATCAACTTTTAACTTCTCTTTTCCTTTGAGCACAACTTCTTCTGCTGATCCTTCATCGTGATGCCTTTTCCTTTTTCGCACACGCTGATTCACATCACTGTATTGAGTGTCAGTTTTCTCATTTGACTTAGTCTCGTAGTCGTCAAATAAATCTCTCTGGGAAATTAAAAAATCTAAAAGCGATTTTATAAGATCGACTGTTGTTCGTAGTTCAATTGTTTTCTTTTATAAAGATGTGCCGACACCATTAATCCGATCTAGTATGGCAGCCAAGAATACGGCCATTACAGCATTTTCTTTTTTTCCTAAGTCATTCAATAGACATTTAGCTTCGTGAATCGCTTGTGATGTCTGAGCCTCATCGCTAGCAATAGACTGCAAAGCTTTCTGAAAACTGTTGTAACCAGTTGCCAAAGCCTTAGTAGCATCGGCCCTTGCTCACCATCTTGTATCGGATACTCTTTTCGGAACCAATGACGAATTATGCTTACTTTCATCACCTTTTTCAAGATTTTCGAGCATAATTGCCCAGCGATGAGTTGATCCGAACCGATCCGAAGAATGAGATTGCTCCAACGCAGCTTTCCGCTGCACGTACTCCAACCAAATTCAGTGAGTGCGCTGCACAGGGAACGTAGTGTGCGAGGTGATTGATTTTCTTTATATGCGCCTGGAGACCATTGTAACGACCAGACATATTTGACGCATTATCGTAAGACTGACCTCTCAAATTTCTTCATCATTATTATATTGGCTTAAAAAATAAATATTTCGGTGGCTAGTTCTTCCCCTTTGTGGTTCTATATGAGAAGGAATTTAAGAAAACGTTCAGCCACTTCTCCATTCTACGTAACATATCTCAGCACTACAGTCAACTGATCAGTGTGTTATATGTCAGGTGTCGAATCGACACTTATTGAGAAGTATTTGGCTTCAATAATTTCATTAACAATATATTTTAAAACCTTATTTCCCAATATTACAATAAGTTCCTCACAAATCGTTGCAGATAAAAACGATGGTTTTCCTTTGCCTTCATTACCTAATTTTCACAAAAAAACATTGACCATTCTTTTCCCTGTACCACAGGGGTTCCTGAACGTGGCGGGACCCCTGAACTTGGCGGGGCCCCTAGGCAGTTGCCTATAGTGCCTAATGGATAAAACGGCCCTGGGCAGAGTGCTAGCTGGCAATAGCTGCTCCTGAGATTTATGGAAAACTTAACTAATCCATTATTTGGGTAAATATTAGTAAAGAAACCGAACGTTATAGTCAACATTAAGGTTCTAAAGCCAGTGGGTAGAACCATAAGAGGCGGTCAACAACACATTTTAATCAAAACTGAGGAAAACCCTTTAAATAATTAAACTTGTATATACTTTGTATAGCCATGAAATGAGGCGAGTCGTACAAAAAAGCAACTAAGATTATGCCATATATTCGGACAAAATATCTTTTCCCCGGATCAAAGGGCGGTCAGCTACAAGACTACTCATAAAAGATTACAACAAAACAAAATGGCGAACTCAACAGCAAAACAGAATAGAGGCAAACTAGTATGTATTTCAGGCAGAGTGCTGGCTGGCGATGGCTGCTCCGAGATTTAAGGCAATCTTAACTAATCCATTATTTGGGTAAATACTATTAAGAAAAAACCGTGCTTTAAAGCTCACATTAAAGAGAACATAAGAGGCGGTCAAAAACACTTTTTAATCTAAACTGAGGAAAATAATTAAACTTTTACATAATTAGTATAGCCATTAAATGAGGCTTGTCGTTCAAAAAAAGCAACTAAATATATGCCATATATTCGGACGAAATATCTCTTTTTTCCCGGATCAAAGGGCGGACAGCTACAAGAGTACAAGCTACATAAAGTCATAAAAGATAACAACAAAACAAAATAGAGGCGAACTCCAGTATATATTTCAGGCAGAGTGCTGGCTGGCGATGGCTGCTCCGAGATTTAAGGCAAACATAACTCGACTCGGTGGACGTTAAGTGGATATTGCATCTTATACGGCACCTTAAACGGGCCACTCTATTATAGGAAGCTAGACGTGTGCTCGTGAGTCCTGAGGGGTAATAGACACCAAGTCGCAAAGCTCTTATACATTAAAAGTGTATGTGCCAGATATATATAAGCGATAAAGCTGAGATGCAATGTTATTGCAACCTTTATGCGAGAGAAAATTTTATAGTACTATCAGACGGTTTGAACGATACAAAAGTGAATAGGTTGGCGTATATTATTTTGATGACGAACTATTTTTTTTTTAAAACAGCATTAGAACTTTTATGATCATTGACAGGAGAAAGTCTTCATGGTTAAGATTTACTTTGGCCATTCTCAAAAAAAACACTTTTGGCACGATACGATACACTACAATTAGAACGAATGATTCCAATTTTCGAACATGACCACAGTACATATTTTTTAATGTTTTTACTCAAACTCAATTTTTTATCACATATCTCCAAAGGGGTAGCTGAGGTACTAAGTACAAATATAACAGAACATCAGGTTATATTTTGAGCACGTCGAGTTCAGAGTTCCCACAATTTGTATAGACAGTGAGTGCATTGTAGTGACACTACTTATATAATTCAAATAAGAATAATTAATTTTCCCCGAGAGAGTCATCATGCTCCTTTCACTCTTTACACAGTTTCAACGCGATATACTGAAACCATAATATCAAACCCTCTGAATGAAAAGTTGGAGTCAATTGAAGAACGTTCTAGATTCACGAACGCGAAGGGAACTTTGAAACGGAAGCACAATTAACACCCGAGGGTTTCTGCCAAGCGGGAGCATTCATTTGCTTGTTTTACTTTGTTTTTACTGGAGCTCCAGTTGGTGCGGATTTTTATTGTTTGGTCGTCATTAAGCAACTCTTTAGTTAAATAATTGCAACTGTCAAGTTGGAAACATTTAGTGATATTTCCTTCAAAAGTTTTAAACGGCTCTTTCACGTGACGCTGTTACTGATACCGCTTTAGATTTAAGCGTTAATCGTTTTACGGTGAGGTTTCACTTATTTTATGCTGACAGTAATATGGCTATATATAATACGGTATTAAACAACAAAAATAATTTTAAATCACTTAGGTAACATGTTTGCCCGACGTTTCGGCACATCTCTAGTATGATGTCTAATGTATAATGTCTATTAACCGCGAAGGTATTAAAAGTGTATTAGTAATATGATTGTTTGCTTTAATATTTAGGTTTCATGGGTTTGATTTCTGCTTTGTAGGTAGGCTGAATTATGTAGGTGAATAAGTTTTCAAGTACCTATGTTTTATTCCCAAATTGAATAATAATCTATCTATCTATCTTCTATCTATCTATCTTCTTCTATCTATATCTATCTATACTATAATAAGACTGTAACGAGGTCAAAACTGTACATTGAAGAAAAAAAAATAAAAACCGGTGGAATATGTTTTATTTTCGATACTGAAGCCAAATTTGCTATTTTTGAAAAAAATGTCTGTCTGTCTGTCTGTCTGTCTGTATGTCCGTTCATCACGTTAATTCTACCGGACCGATCTTGATCAAATTTGGCATGAATTTAGGTTATACACTTGGCCAACATATAGGATATAATTTATCCCGGATTTCGCAAGGGTTCCCACAGGAGCATAAAAAAACATAACTTTTATATGGTTCCCCATATTTACACGATTAATTTTTTCATCGACCGACTTTATCGGACTCTTTATTAATAGTCTTTTTGGAAAAAATAAGGATTTCATCCATTTTCATCAAAATAATTGTCCATTTAATTGTTTGTCAATAGTATGACTACTAGATATATAGGATATCACAAATTTGAGACTCACACAAATGTTTGCGTGGCGTAGTGGTAAACTGTTAGGTAAACACTAAGTACGAGAGACCCAGGTTCGAATCCCGGGTGGTCAAAATCTTTTTGCGTATTTTTTTTGATTTTGTGTTATGTTAGAATACTAGGATCCACTAATCCTTCTTTTTCACATTCAACTATGCGAATATGTATGAAAAAAGATAATTGAAAGCATATTGTATGAATTTTGCGTATTCATTTGGTAGGTTTGAGAATATGTTTATAACTTTTGTTTATTTAACTATTTTTAACTAATATTCTCATAGATATATTATACTTTACTTACGCATAAATTAATATTCTGTTTAAGCCTCAGAATGCATAGTTTCTTTGTAAATAATAGTAAATATCTCAATTTTAATTCAGTACCGCCATCTATTGGCCAGCCTCAGAATGCATAGTTTGTAAATAATAGTAAATATCTCAATTTTAATTCAGTACCGCCATCTATTGGCCGATGATTGTAATCTCTTGAAAATGAATACATCACCAACTTATTGCTCCCTATATTTACACGATTAATTTTTTCATCGACCGACTTTATCAGACTCTTCATTAATAGTGTTTTTGAAAAAAATAAGGGTTTTATCCATTTTCATCAAAATAAATGTCCATTTAATGAATTGCTGTGTAGTGTTGTGTAATAACACTACCCCATTTCTTCCGGTGGGTGTACGTAAGAGGCGACTAACGGAATTGGGGCTTTTAAGGGATTTTTGGGCGATGTGGTTGGAGACCCATCACCAACAACCTTTATTTCACTATCTTTTCCCGACGCAACTTCCAAAAATGGCTGAGGAACTTCAAGTTCCTTAGCTCTGGCTACCCCTTCTTGGGATTTATAGCCGTGAGTATATGTATGTATGTATGTATTTAATTGTTTGTCAATAGTATGGCTACTAGATATATACCATATCACAAATTTGACATCATTACTAATGTTATTGTGGCGTAGCCGATTGGTTAAGACTAAACTAACGGATGACTCAGGTTCGAATCCCGGGTGTTTTAAGTCGTTTTGAGACTTTTTTGCTTTTGTGTTAGGTTAGAATAATAGGATGCACTAATCCTTCTTTTTCACATTCAACTATGCGAATATGTATGAATAAAGATAATTGAAAGTATATTGTATGAATTTTGCGTATTCATTTGGTAGGTTTGAGAATATGTTTATAGCTTTTGTTTTTTTAACTATTTTCTATAAAATGGTTTGTCATGAAGATTCGTATGAACAATTAAAAAGGTTTTTTGGAACTCATCCCCTAAGGGATTGAAATATAGTATACAGATTTTTGATCTATAAATATATTGTATTAGAAATTTGAAACTTGATCTGATTGACTGATATAACCACTACAAAAAGGAATTTATAAAATTCATCCATCAATCAATCATGACTATATACTAACGGCTATAAATCCCAAAAAAGGGTAGCCACAGCTTCAGAGATGGTAATTCTCTATCCACTTTTGGAAGTTGAATGGGGAAAAGGTAGTCAAATGGGTCTCCATCTGCATCGCCCAACAATCACTTAAAAATATTTCTGTCCTTTTTTTTTTATTTATGGTTGTGAGTATATTATGTATGTATAAACTTTTAATACTTTACCTCTTCATTTCTTCATTTACATGAAAAATATTTGTGGAAGTATTGACGAAGTATGTTGGAGTTTCCTACTGATTCAATTAGATGGCGCTGTACATTGATTGATTGTATTTGTGTTCAAGCGATAGTGGTATAAGTTTTATCTATCTATATACTAATGGATAGTATTCATACTTACCGAAGATATTCTTATTTCTGAACATAGAAACTTGGTACAAAATGGTTTGTTTCATGATTTTTCTGAACAATTAAAAAGGATTTTGTGAAATAGCAAATGAAAGTTAATATAGAGATTTTTTTAATTTATTTATCTAGAAACATAATACATGGTGCGATTGAATTTATGAAATTCATCTATCCATCATTAATGAGTATATATTAACGGGCATAAATCTCATAAAAGGGTAGCCATAGCTTCAGAGATAGTAATTCTTCATCCACTTTTGGAAATATATTAGGGAAAAGATAGTTAAATAAGGGTTGTTAGTGATGGGTTACCAACTGCATTGCCCAACAATCACTTAAAAAGCCTCAATGTCCTTTATATTCTTTACAACGCCCGCGGGAATATAAATATAAAAAAAAACAGAAGTTGTGATAGTGTTTAGGTGTTTTGGATGTAAAGCGGATGCAAAAAATGTAGTCCACGCGGACAAAGACGCGGGCAAAAAGCTAGTTTTGAATAAACTTGTTAAAAACGGCTGATACTTTAATTTTAGTTCCTTAAAGATGTTACTAACATACATACATACATATACTCAAGGCTATAAATCCCTTGAAGGGGTAGCCAGAGCTAGGGAATTAGAAATTTCTCAGCCACTTATGGAAGTTGCGTGGGGAAAAGATGGTAAAATAAAGGTTGTAGGTCTCCAACCGCATCGCACAAAATCCCTTAAAAGCCCCAATTTCGTTAGTCGTCTCTTACATACACTCACCGGAAGAAATGGGGTAGTACTATTTTAAGCTGACACTACACAGCTATAGTTAAAAACTTAAAAGTAACTGAATTCAATAAAACCAAAACAGAAAAAGTGACGCCATTTTAAATAGTAATTTTACATATTGAGGGGAAAAAAATATGAACATAAAGAAATAATTTCACTAAATTCATTTTTTCATTTCATAACAGCAATAATTTCATTAAATTCTTGTTAATTGATGGGAAGGGACGGCTTACAAATAACACAAACCTACTTCCTCTTTGGGTCGCGTACGAAGAGGCTAAGGTTTAATAGTTTCTTAAATGAATTTTAAGGCTGGAGCTGGAGACCTATCAATCATAGTTAATTCCAAAATAATTGTCTCTACCTAACTTCCAAAGGTAACTCAAGAACAAAGCTGTGACAACCATTATCGTAGCACTTTTCTATTCGAAAAATACATAGATTAGTCAGTCATAGTTATTAAAGCAATTATTTATAATATCAGTGCGATCAATTTTATAGAGTATAATTTACAAACATTATCGAGATACTAATCCTGGTACCAGTTTATCCAACCTTGTTTTTAATTCAGTGTTTTTATCTACACAATAGTTTCAGAATTATCATATGTAAAGACTTATAAAGTTATAGCAAATATGATGTTTGAAACTTATTTAATAAACGATATAAACTACATACAACAAAAAAAAACATATTATTTTTGTCATACATACATATACTCACGGCTATAATTCCCTAGAAGGGGTAGCCAGGGCTAAGGAATTATAAATTCCTCAGCCACTTTTGGAAGTTGAGTGGGGAAAAAGATCGTAAAATAAAGGATTTTTGAAATGGGTCTCCAACCGCATCGCCCAAAAATCCAATAAAAAGCCCCAATACCCTTAGTCGCCTCTTACGACACCCGTGGGTAGAAAGGGGCAGCGACATTCTAAGCCGGCACTACACGGCGTAATTAAGCATTATTTTTGTCATAATTAACTCATCAATCAATTTACTTTTATCTTCTATATAAATGAAGACTACATCTCTAACAACATGAAAAGCCGCCCTCAAAACAATCAGTATTATTCCAAAGTACTCAACTATAATATCTACTATGTTAACATAAAACAGTCCTTGTCATAAATTCCATGGCTACTTCAGCAAAGAGCCAATCTTTCTAAGAAGAAAATAAATGTCAAATACAAATATGTATACCAAGGCCCATAAACTCGAGCTAGAGATATGTACCAAGTAAATAAATTTGTACTTTACGCTCAGAAAATATCGCGGATGAAGCTATTATTATTACCAAGTTTTCATTTACTCGACAAACACACGCGTGCTTAAGCAAAGGAAACGTATTCAATATTTTCCATTTCTTCGTATGATCAAAATACGGGAAACATTTTTATGTCCAATAACAAGGCAATGTTTTTTTGAATGATTATGAGAGATATTATGATTGGCTGGGTTGGGTAGTGTTGGCTTGGAATAGCACTAACCCATTTGTTCTCTTGGGTGTTGTACGAGGTGACTAAGAGTACTGCGGCTTTTTAAGCGTTTTGGGCGATCTGGCTGGAAACCCATCATTCACCATCCTTAATTTTACAAACTTTTCCTCACTGAACTATAAAATTGGCTGACGAATTTCAAATTGTAAAGTTCTGTTTTGATATAAAAAAGTATTATCACATGGGGCCGTAGAGTGGAAGGAACTTTTACAATCTTGCTCACTAATTCGCAGCTATTTATGTATCTATGTGATATATATATTATATATATAATATAAAAACAACGTTCGACTAATATAATTTAAAAATAATAGAAATAATAATTCTTCAATATAAAGCGCTTCGAAAATGTATTGTGCTTGGGTTTTAGCCATTTTTATGAATTTAAGCTTCCGACAAAGCACAAAGGAAATCAGTGGCATTAGTAGTTCTTGTTTTTCGCCAGACAATACACTGAGACCCCAGCTTCACAAATGGTAAGCCGGCGAGGCTTTAACTCGGTATTATATAAGATTCATTTAATATAAATTTAAATAATCCAAACTTAAAATATTTGAACTGGAATTGTTATAATGAAAAACATATCTCGGCTAAATTTGAAGGATCTTTGGATGGATGGTGAGATCTTCTTATGTAGTTTTTTCACATCATTTGTAAGTGTTATTGGAGATTTGTGTAGGGTCCAATTAATATACTTACAAGAAGATAGCAGTTTAACCTAAAAAACACATTTTGCTAATAAATAAAGGAAAGAAAAAATTCGTTTTCAACATTTGCATTCTATCTGAAAAGGTAGAGAAGTGGCATTTCGAATTAGTAATAATTCGGAGGTAGGAAACGCAAACACTACTTAAACGTGTAAAAGAAATAAAGGATAGAAGAATTTCGCACTGGCAGCCAATTAACACGGTAGCTCAGTTGGCAGAGCGTCGGGGCGTTTACCCGAGGTCACGGGTTCGATCCCCGCCTGTGTCGAAATTATTCTTTCCTTTATTTATTCTTTATTTATTAGGAATAATCCCCACATGAGGTTTTCATGAACAAAAAGATTTAAACACATTTTGTTCAAAGAGATACAACCTTTAGACCTTAGTCCTTAAAAATCGGACTGATGCTGAGGATATAAATTAAAACAAATAGTATTGTTTTTAACATTAACAAACGAGTCAACATACTTTGCAACATATATGGTTGTATAACTTAAATTCAGAACAGAAAATATAGTTTTTTAACTAAGAAGTTAAGGAGAAGAAGCCATTTAATTTATGGTACTTTATATTATTTTCAAAACTGAGTTTTACGAGATATTTTTAAATCTGCAAATCTACAACAAGAAAATGTAAGCCGTCCACCAACGATTCGAATCAACCACACCTGTTACAACATTCACTCTCGCTCACATCATACGTACGAAGTCTCTCGCATTATGCTAATTCCACTGATTCACCAAGAATATATATTTGGTTGTAATCTCGCGAAATTCGCTCACCGTAATTCATATTCGTATCTCGTATTGGAATATTAATCGTAACGTCGAATATACTCCGATTCAAATGAACTCTAGAGAATTCTACAGGGAGAACGCGAAACGCTCGAAAACACACCAATTACAACAATAAATATGACCGAGAGATAATTTTACTCCTATTGGGTTTCCAGATTATAATAACTTTAAGCCCTCAAAGCCGGTATTACTACAATCCCGAACAAATTATATTTAAATAATTAACGAGCGCTCTATAAATTTTATATGGTAATTAATAATTATTTATACGTCGAACATTGTCTTCATATACCTAAAGATCGATTAAGTAATGAGTTTCAAGACTTTTAAGACTCTCATACTATACCCAATCCAATAAGCATCAAATAAAAAAAATACTGGAACATTAACCGTAACGTCTGTAGTATCGGATAAGAATAGTACTAACCCATTTTGTCCGGTGGGTGTCGTATGAGGGAAGTAAAAGTATTGGCACAAAGTAATTCGCCATGCGAAGTTTATTTAGGTATTTTTATTCGATAGTAAACACAAAAATAAAAGACTTATTTGAATATTTGTTATTTATAATTAATAACTCATTGAAACGTAATGATTTTAAAAAAATATATTATATTTTACTCGGAATGCCGTCATCGATCACAAAAACGACACGTAGCGAGTTTAAATTGAAGCGAACAAAACTACATCCGAATTTGTGATTGATATGATAATATCCCGAATCCTGATATTCAATTAACTACATACATATACTCACGGCTATAATTCCCTAGAAAGGGTAGCCAGAGCCAAGGAATTATAAATTTCTCAGCCACTTTTGGAAGTTGAGAGGGGAAAAGGCGATAAAATAAAGGTTTTTGGTGATGGGTCTCCAACCACATCGCCCAAAAATCCAATATAAAGCCCCAATACCCTTAGTCGCCTCTTACGACACCCATGGGTAGAAAGGGGTAGCGACATTCTAGGCCGGCACTACACGGCAAACATTCTAGGCCGGCACTACACGGCATTAACTAAACCTATGATGATAACCTATGATTTTCGGTCTTTTATTCATACGCTGCATAAGCAGATGTTGAATGTCAAACACTAGTTCAATTTTTTTGTTAAAATAAAGATCAACATAGATTTGTTTCATTTAATTTCATGAAAATATTGTTTGGGCACATAACGTCTCTAAAAGGTGCTGACTGAAAACCAGTGTTGTGAGGTTTCACTCACAACAATAATGCTGAGGCAGTCACCAGTTCATTGCTACGCAGGCATTTAAGTACGAGAAACTTTTAATGGATATCTCATTTAAGTACTAGTAATATTATTTTAAATGTATACCTGTGTTTAATGTGCTGTATTCTATTGTTGATCTTCTTTTCCTTTGTAATATTTTTATTATTTTTGATGAAATTTACGTTTACTTTCTTTATTTTGATTGTTAAGTGTTTCTTAATGTATGTGAGTGTAACTGTGCTTTTCTTTGTATGCAGCAATTAATAAATGTTTTCTTTCTTTCTTTCTTTAAATGGTTTTGTAATAATCACTTTTATAAAACTTTGCATACCGAATTGTTTGCTTATTTGTATGCATGTTTTTAAAACTTTTAAGCATACAAACATTTTTAAACGAGTAGCCATATCAGTTTCTCTAAAATTTAAAATAAAAATAAAATTTTACATTGACTCTTATCATCTTCTTAATACCCCATTAAATATCGTTATTAGTATTTTTCCATGCAATAAAACTCCAAACAAATACCAGGGTAATAAGTAGGCTCCTTATATAGCAATATCATCAAGACTACAGCCAGACGCTACGAGCAGGAATGTACTTCAAATGAAAGACAGTATACAGGAATCTCCTTATTGCTTCTTTTATGCTCTTAATAAAGGTTTATTACGCAATAAACTGACAAATAAAAATATTAACGAACTACTATTATACGCAGTTTGCACTGTCGTAAAGCTCTGGATTTTAAATTTCACTAATATTAGCTTATCAGGAACGTTAGACATTTTCTTTAATGTCCATTAATTAAATATCGTATACATATGTTATAGATTTAACTTGATTTGAAAACCTGATAAAGCAACACTACTTTACGGAATGTAAATATAAGATAATAATAACATGAATTTTTACAATTTTATTGACATCAAAAGCTTTCCTAAAACCCACATCTAATACAATACTTAATGATAATTGGGATACTTTAGTTTGACTTACGTTACTATAATATTTTATTAGAAAGTCTAGATTTATTATTCCTGCTCATCACTAATTTTATTTGGTCATAAATAAGGCTTTTGCATCTAATTTGAAATCGGTCTATTTGCCCGCCTGCGGAAGTATGAAATAAATAGGGTTTTAGGCGTTCAGTGTCGGCTTAAAATAAAAGTTAGCTGTTTCCTCCTGTGGGTTTTTTATACAACGACTAAGGATTTTCAAGTGAATTTAGGTTATTGTTGGCCGGTGTGGCTACGAAATCATTAGCAATATATACTTAATTGTTGAGTTTTTTCTCTACTTAACTTCCAGAAATTGCTGAATAAGTGCTAATTCCAATGTTTTGGCTACCCTTTTTAGGGTTCCGTAGCCAACTGGCAAAAACGGGACCCTTATAGATTCGTCATGTCTGTCTGTCTGTCCGTCCGTCCGTCCGTCCGTATGTCACAGCCAGTTTATTCCGAAACTATAAGAACTACATTATTGAAAATTGGTGCGTAGATGTATTCTGTAAACCGCATTAAGATTTTAAAATAAAATCTGAAAAAAAACCAAAATTTTTAGGGTTCCCCATACGTAGAACTGAAACTCAAATTATTTTTTTTCATCAAACCTATACGTGTGGGGTATCTATCTAAAGGTATTTGAAAATGATGTTGAGGTTTCTTATATCATTTTTTTCAAAACTGAATAGTTTGCGCGAGAGACTTTTCCAAAGTGGTAAAATGAGTGTCCCCCCCCCGTAACTTCTAAAATATGGGCATGATAAAACTGAAAAAAATATATGATGTGTATTACTATACAAACTACTAACGAAAATTGGTTTGAATGAGATCTAGCCAGTGGTTCTATTTTTAAACGTCATAAATCAAATTACTTACCTAATTTATTAATTTCACTGAAATATATAACAATAATTTTACTATCACAGGCCTTACGCATAAAACGTGAACCATTGTTTTCTTATAGTAAATCAATGATAAGTAAATAACATTTTAATTTGCTCTGCGCTCAGAGCGTGGCTCAGTCATCCCCGCGCGGTCCCCGCCCGAGATATCGGTAGCGCGGGACGGGAGAGGACCGCGCGGAGAGGGGGAACGTCGCCAAGTGCGCTAACCCGAACGGGCAGTCACGTGAGGGCAGACTTATATTTATATAGTAGATAACACGTCAATCAAACTTACAACGAACTACAAAAACTTGTATATTACTATGTTACCTACCTGCTGCTAGTGCTGCTACGGAACCCTTCATTAGCGAGTCCATCTCGCTCTTGGCCGCTTTTTTAGAATTAAAGATGTAGGTGTTTTATAAAAACCACGTCAAATAAAATATACCGTAATCACCCTAATATAGCTATGCAAACGAAGAAATATAAATCATAATTATTAACTTGGGCATCATAAGTACAAGTACCGTTCCATGTCTATACACCAAAAATTATTTTAATGCATACATAATATTAGTCACCATGTATCGTCGGTTCAGAATAGCACTTAAGAGCGACTCAATGTACGCCTCAAGGTATGCCTAGTTTGGGTGTGTCAATTCTTATGTGACTTTTTAATACGGCTCATGCTACGGGAGAACTGCTTTATCTAAACTGGTATACAATAAAAAAACATATTTATGTGATTGTGCAAGTGAAAAGATAATTTGGTTTTCTAAAAAACAAACGTGTCCGGATGAATATCTCTTACAAGAAATTTCGTAAAATTTAATCTACTATAAATATGAATTTTCGCTTTAGACCCAATGTATCGAATTGTTGGTAGGCGAGCGAGATTGCGTGAAAAATCGCGACATGACAGTGAATAGGAAATTTCTTCCGGGGACGGTTATGTTAAGCAATTCCCTGAGCGAAATGAACCAGAATACGAAGGTTTACACAAAAGACCCTCCAGGGCCGAACTGCTCCTTTCTCCGAACTAGGGATTCAATGTTTAAACAACACTCCAAACATTGTTCACTTTGATTGTTTTCAAAACAGAAAGCTTAGGCTCGTGAAAAGAATCATTTAAATTGTGTCATAATCAAACACTTATCTAGCATTTGAGAAACAGTTCTTCAAAGAATAATAAATGCGACTGAACAGAAAAGATACTATAGTCAAGATCCCAAATTCAAAGTCTAACTTGAAGAATAGTTTAATTCAGAAATTAATGAATAACTGTTATTCTGAATTGGAAAGGAATTACTAACCTTATCTGTTTTCCTATTGAAAGATGCACAAATGCAGTCTTTTTCACCATATCGGAGTACAACTTTTGCTTATTGAATTTTTATTTTTCTACTCAGTATAACTGAAAAATGACTAATATATTATTGATATTTTATATAATATATTGTATTATTGATTATTATAATGATATATAACAAAAATGTTCACGCCGATTATCCCCGAAGGGTTTGGCAGAGGTACTAATACTTCTGAACATTATAAGTACAACTCAGTCATGTGGCTTTCCTCACGATGTTTTCCCTCGGCGTTAACCACCATGATAAATTATAATGACTTGTATTATTATAATGACTTATATATTATCATATAATTATTAGTCATTCTCTTACTTATAAGAAGTGCATTATGTTCTTGCCTCAGCGCTCAACAATCACCTGAAATTCCCGAATTGTTAGTCGCCCGTACGTAGTGTAAGAAATGGTGTAAGTAAGATACACGAGCCAGAGTCCTTTATCAAAATAATACTCATCACACATTTTTGACTTAAAGTATCAATGACCAACAATATTCATAACATAAGAACAAACACCGCAAAAGTAAGTCTGTGAAAATATCGCGTTCGTCTTTTCAAAACATTTGCTCTAAGCTACAGTCGGGGCTCGAGGGCTGAGACGGCAATTTGTTAGTTTACGCTGCGTAAGAACCAACGGCTCTGTGGCCAACACTGACAAACTTAAATATACACATTTATATTTACTGACTTCTAGAAGGCCTTGTTACTAATTTGAGAGTTAATTGAATGTTTTTGTTACAAAGCTCTAACTTGGAACTGGATTTATTGCTGGATTTCCAGTTTATTATTGCAAGCTACAGATGCGAGATACATTGTTTTTTTTTTGTATTTTACGTAAGACTTTAAGAATTCTTTATTTTATTATATTTTCTTCTCTAACGATGTAACACTAGCTGTGTACTGTCAGTTTAGAATAGCACTACCCCATTTCTTCCCGTGGGTGTTCGTAAGAGGTGACTAAGGGTATTGGGGCTTTTCCAGTGATTTAAAAGAGCTGCGGTCTCCAACGCAACACAAACATCCTATTTTAACCACCACCACCACCACCCACTCAACATCAATTGGTAATTGTTTTATAACTGGTTGTAGTTTTATATTACTTTGTAAAAACTGTTGATATTATGAATTATTTTATGTTAAAATATTTATATATTTTTTTTCATAATTTTTCTTTTCAATATGTCATGTAATAAATACATTAATTATATTTTCATGAGGCGTTGATCACTAAAATCAAGTAATCTGTACGCATGTAAAGCACGCGAAGTGTATTTTTCTCTTTCTAATAATATTATAACCCTTTTAAGGCACTTACGAAGCTCAAATTACCCATAATTTTTAAAGAGACACCAATAAAGTGTTATCCCTCTATATGACGGATGCCTTTGTCGCGCCCAAACATCGTCTTTACGTATGAATAAGCGAATTTGGTCGTAAACTCTTTGAGTGTTCTTGTTATTCCTAATCTATCAAAGTACCAACTTTGTATGCTCACATAAAACATTTCTACTTCATCTATAATTTATTTCTTTAATATTACTCAAGTCGTGCTTATATTGTTACACTACTACGTTGTTGAAGTACTATTTGTTATAATTATGTTTAATTAAAATGTATATTTGAACAGCGCCTACTTATAGTATCAGCAACTGTCACTTTGTTGTTGTTTTTATAACATTATGCTAGAAAAACAAAAATATGCACGCTTATAATTAAGTTCTACTAACAGTAACAAACGATTGTAAGAAAAACAACTGTTCTTAGTTTTAACGACCATAAATATTAAAAGAAAATCTGATCACTAACAACAGAGGCAAAAAAACTTTTTCTCAGCAATTACTTAATCTCTATTTGTTTATCCTTTTTACTTAAATAGCTAGAGTGAAACTTCTAGTAGAACAGAAATAAGATCGTTTCAGCAATTTCCAAGCCATGCTCCCAACATACATCATGATCAATAGTAACATCGGTATTCGACAGAAAAACAACGGGCCAGCCAAGCGGAACTGAAGAAAACGTAATCTTAGCAACATTGGCAAGCTAAAGACAAGTCCAAATATAAAAATGGAAGATAAATCTCTGAAGCCGGCCAAAGGCGTATCTGTTATATTCCATTACCCGGGGCTGCTCACGAGACTAAGCAGATACGTCTCTAGTGTGTTCCCAGTACTCTCATAAAATTCAACAAAATTTTATACTTTATAGCCGATGCACTTTGGCTATGTTGATTTACGACTGGAATATGAATCGTAAATCATTTTATGCAGTTCGGTTTCGTATAAATAAATATTATTAAAAGGTAAGTAATAACTGTAATTTGATTTATCCGTTTCATTTTTACGGTATGGTTTATTAATTTAGTTTTGTTAATCAGAGTTAGCCATCGGTATTGCTGAAATGGTTGTCAATAATGTTTTAAGTCAAAATTTCTGCAACTTAGCCCCTTGTTTGATATTGTTGTTTTTTTAAATTACATATTCCAACGGCGTTCTAATACAATGAACATGAAATGCGTTGTTAAATAACACAATAACACAAAATTTACGAATTTGTGTATATGAAAACCGCAGTTTTTTTATGAAAAGATTGAATATTGTACCTTTATAGATTTGAAATGTCCGATTGTCACTAGAATATATTCCAGAAGATTTAGAGACTACGTATTTTAAAAATTCTGAGAAAACGAATTTAACACTCTGTTAACGCACTTCCCGTAGAGATTCGTCAGGCTAAATCCCAATCTATTTTCAAGGATATGGTAAAAAAGCACTACCTCACTGAAACGCTGTAATACTGTTGCAAATTAATTTCTATTTATTAAGTATATAAATAAAAAATATATGTCATAATATTTATAAGTATTATAAGTATTAATTTATTGTTTCATATGAATTTATATGTTTGTTAAAAGGTTATCATTTAATAACTAGATATAACTATGACTGGATTGTTGTATTCAAAGACTTTAAATTTATAGTTTAATATCTTTGGTTGTATTGTTCGTGTAAATTAACGCATAGTTATCAGTTTCACCATGTTGTTGGACATCTATCTCACATGACTTTAATTTATTGACCTCTCCATTCAAACGTTGTCTGGAAGAGATCGCTTTTAGAGATAAGACTGTGTATTTGTAAATGTTTCTCCATATTTGATGTGCAATAAAGAGTTTTCTATTCTATTCTATTCTTTTAATTATTATTATTAATTCATTATTTTAAAATCAGTTTTTTTTTCATTACAAGTTGAGTCTAATATACAATGTATGGTGTGGAAAATCATATTTGCTCAAGTTTAAAGGCAAAAACTTAAAAAGTAAAATAAGTCTCCTATCCCTCTTACTTTAAAATCAAGAACCAGAAAATTCTATGAACATAACAAAGAGCAGTTTTTGAGATACACAATATTACAACAAAATAAAACTTAACTTTGTTCCTTTCAAAAAAATGTATGATTCACAGAGTTTTAATTTTGCTGTTTCAAATATAATACAGCGTATAATGTCTTTTTTCTTATTTTCTAAAACTTTATTATACTGCGCTTATGCAATTTGTTTCTGTAAACATTAATAAAGCATTGCAAAAAATATATTTGTTCTGCGTCTACAAAGTAGAAATGCAACGGATAGGAGTTTTTCCGGATACCGGATATCTTAATATAATTTTTCTACAAACACTATAAAAAATAAAGTTAGGTCTATATTTAATTTCTTTTCTTTATATATCTCTTTACTATCCTGCCTGTACTATCTGATATAACGAAGCCATTTATAGGCGAGCCAAATAACAATTGGTAATTTTTTCCGCGATTACTTATTTTATTTATTTACATACATACATATACTCACAGCTGATAATCCCGTAAAGAGGTAGTTTTAAAGCTTCAAACTCCTTAGCCACAATCAGAAGTTGATAGGATGATGGTAGAAATAAAGTATCGTTGATGATGGGTCTCCAACCGCATCGCCCAAAAACCACTTAAAAAGCCCCATACCCTTAGTCGTCTCTTACCACACCCGTGGGTAGGCAGGGGCAATGACATTCTAAGCCAACACTATACGGCATTACTACAAGTTTTTTTTTCATATCATTTCAAAAGAAACTTTTCGAATTTAGAACGTGTACATGACGTGTAAATAGTAATATGACTTATAAAAACTTTAATACTCGTAAGTCAGGCTCTGAGATGCTGCAAAGCCTGAAAAAATTGAAGATCTCTTACCTAAAACCTTGATTTTTAAATGAACTTACCGTAGTATTCGACTGATAATAAAAATATGTATATAATATTAGCGACATAATCTATTCTATTCTATTCTTTTAATTATTATTATTTTTTTTATTATTATTATTAATTCATTATTTTAAAATCAGTTTTTTTTTCATTACAAGTTGAGTCTAATATACAATGTATGGTGTGGAAAATCATATTTGCTCAAGTTTAAAGGCAAAAACTTAAAAAGTAAAATAAGTCTCCTATCCCTCTTACTTTAAAATCAAGAACCAGAAAATTCTATGAACATAACAAAGAGCAGTTTTTGAGATACACAATATTACAACAAAATAAAACTTAACTTTGTTCCTTTCAAAAAAATGTATGATTCACAGAGTTTTAATTTTGCTGTTTCAAATATAATACAGCGTATAATGTCTTTTTTCTTATTTTCTAAAACTTTATTATACTGCGCTTATGCAATTTGTTTCTGTAAACATTAATAAAGCATTGCAAAAAATATATTTGTTCTGCGTCTACAAAGTAGAAATGCAACGGATAGGAGTTTTTCCGGATACCGGATATCTTAATATAATTTTTCTACAAACACTATAAAAAATAAAGTTAGGTCTATATTTAATTTCTTTTCTTTATATATCTCTTTACTATCCTGCCTGTACTATCTGATATAACGAAGCCATTTATAGGCGAGCCAAATAACAATTGGTAATTTTTTCCGCGATTACTTATTTTATTTATTTACATACATACATATACTCACAGCTGATAATCCCGTAAAGAGGTAGTTTTAAAGCTTCAAACTCCTTAGCCACAATCAGAAGTTGATAGGATGATGGTAGAAATAAAGTATCGTTGATGATGGGTCTCCAACCGCATCGCCCAAAAACCACTTAAAAAGCCCCATACCCTTAGTCGTCTCTTACCACACCCGTGGGTAGGCAGGGGCAATGACATTCTAAGCCAACACTATACGGCATTACTACAAGTTTTTTTTTCATATCATTTCAAAAGAAACTTTTCGAATTTAGAACGTGTACATGACGTGTAAATAGTAATATGACTTATAAAAACTTTAATACTCGTAAGTCAGGCTCTGAGATGCTGCAAAGCCTGAAAAAATTGAAGATCTCTTACCTAAAACCTTGATTTTTAAATGAACTTACCGTAGTATTCGACTGATAATAAAAATATGTATATAATATTAGCGACATAATCAGATATGTAAGTTAACCCTAGTATTATTGCAAATGGTAAAGCTTAGACATACAAATAAAATCTAACTTATTTTATAAATTTACAGTGTTTTTTAAAACACTTTTTACATACTTATATAATAATCGGGATTAACCAACGAAATAGCTTTTTATTACTTACGTAAACTACTGACAGTTATTACTACCGTAGTAGTTTTTGTTTGTTAGACAACTACTGGTCGAGTGCTGAAAAACTATTTCTTTGGTAAATCCCGATCATTAATGTAGTGTTTTATAAATTATTTTACGATACGATGGATTCTAATAACATTAATAAGACATCGAGATAATACCGTTGTAAATGTAACAACCGTATTTCTAATTCGTAATTCCAAATTCTGCAGTCCAAAGATAAACCATGTATCTTCAGCACCAACAATAATAAGGAACCATTACAACTAAAACTAGATTATCCATAATTGGATATGTGATACAAATACCAAAACTAAATAGACTCGAGGAGAGTAAGCCGAGAAATACAGAATTTAGCTATTGTGAACGGGACTACGTTTGGAGGCTACGAAATCTATTACTCCATTTTCGTAGCATCTCCTATGAAATCTGGAAGCGAAACGGTATCTGGTTTCGTATCAGATAAAGTAAATCTTAAGTGGGTTCGAATCCTAAGTCAGGCCTACTCTAATGTATATTTTGTAAATGTGTGTGGTGAATGTATCATGGTTGTTACTGGCGAAGGAAAACCCCGATGAGGAATCATATCCATATGGAAAATTTTTGCTTCATTCGGTGTCAATTTATTTGTGCAAAAACGGTATTAACCCGGCCTCTTTTCAAGCAAATGCATTAATTATTAATGTCACGTGCTGTTCGGCTTTATCCACCTTTTCGGAGAAACATGTTTGGGTTGATTTGAGTTTAAATTAAAATAATTATAGGATTCGCTTTATTCTATCAAAACATTGTAATTTGAATTCATCAAAATTGTTAAGCAGCGAGGGAATACGTCGTGAAACAAACTTCTTAGGTGAGCTTTACTTCGTCATGTAATTATATACCATACAATGTACCTAGACTAAAATATTATGTGATATTCAGATAAAAATTCTGCGGTATTACAACATAACTCCCAGTGGTTACCTGAGATAGCTATTAGCGGGCTCTTCTCTTGAGTTCTAGAACACGGAACAATTAGTCTTTTTTAGGGCTCTACACCAATAAGGGAAATTGAGACCCTATGAATGAGTCTTCGTCCATCTATTGTGTACTTCTACTTACAGGCTGTATAACTGTATCTCATTATTACTTATAGTTATAGAGAATATACCAAAAAATATATACAAGACTCCTATATACCGTACATGTTTTATGCTACATGTCGCTGACCAATCACTTACAAACATGTTAAGTCTCAGAATGTATATCACCTCGTTCAATACCGTATTTGTAAAATTCAAACACTTTTGTGCCAAAAGCCGATGTTTTTTTAATAACGTAACTAACGATTCACTCTGAGTACCATTCAAATATTGTCTGGAAGATATCGTTTTAAATGATAAGACCGCACATCATACTCCTATCTAAGAGTATAAACTATGTAAAAAATTTTTTTTTTTAACTGCGGTGTACAGTAAAGAGTTTAAATGAACAATTCCTCAAAAGTCAAAATCGTAACGATGACCCACTACATCGACAAAAAAAGAATTCGTACTTGGTAATGCAAAAACGCAAAGTTCCATTAGGCCGCTCATAAAATGAACCGATGGCAGAGTTAGGGTCAAGGACAGGCGTTAGCTAAGGCCAATGCAAGAGACGTCAATTTGTTAAAATGGAAATGACCATGTGAAAATTGAAAATGAATAAGGTTAAAGCGTTGTGTGCTGTTTTATTACTTTTTCACATACTCACGGCTATATACCTCAAAAACGGGTAGCCAGAGTTTCATAATTACAAATTCCACAGATACCTTTGGAACTTGAGTAAGGAAAATATTTGCAAAATAATTATTCTATCTTGATGAGAAATCCCAGTTGGATTGTCAAAAAATCACATAAAAAATCCATTTTTCTAAATCGCCTATTACGACTTCCTCGCAAGAAATGAGAAAAGTGGTGTGCTAAGCTGACTATATACAGCAAAGATTTTAAGAAAATTATTAATAACTTATAGTAAACTTAAACTTCATACTCTACGTATTAAAATTATATATTTAAATGAATTATTCAATTTAAAACTCACCTGCTTTATCAGAGAATCCCAATAATATAAATTTATCAGTAATAAATTAAGCTAAGCCGAGAAGTTTCTAGGTTTGAGAACCAGGGAGAAGGGGAGAGGGGTGAGGAGAGGAATTTGATATATTCGAGTGGAACGCTGTCGTGACCGTACGTTACTTAGGTAAAGTTGTGGAGACATAAATCTTTGAACAGTCGTCGGCAACTGTTTGAATCCAATCGGATTTCATACACTGTGTAACAGAATTAAAGTGTTAACGTCTGTCCCTTGCCAAAGCTGACAATCTGACATATTGGGGACGGCAAATGGGTATTTGTCTAGTTGTTTTGGATCTTCTTAGGGTATTACTTAAAATATTTTAGGGAAATAATGTTTCATTTTGTATCAGTTAATGTTTCATGCATACAAAATACATAATAACGAGTAAATCCCAAGCCAAAAGTCAGTGCTTGATAATTAGAAGTTCCTCTGACTCGTCGTACTAACTACACAACAATTTGAATGTTATTTTGAATTTTCTTGTTCATGAAAACCTCATGTGGGGATTATTACTAATAAATAAAGAATAAATAAAGGAAAGAAAAATTTCGACACAGGCGGGAACCTTTCTTTCCTTTATTTATTCTTTATTTATTAATTTGAATGTTTTTTTTTTTTTAATTTAATAAATATTAATATGTTTTGTGTAATAACAGGTGCCTAAAGATGTTATTCCAAAGACCAACCATAGTATGATAAGCATCATACACCATCAGAATTCCATGATGAGGGTGTTTTTGTTACTACTATCAGAAATAACCCTTATTTAAAAAATGCGCCGTAAATAATTTCGAAATTTTAAACATAATATAGTTTAGAAAAAGAAAAAGAATTGCATTACTTTAAATAAAAAGTTCAGTAAATCAATGAAATAAATATATAAATTAAAAGAATTTGATTGGCATGTTTATATGCTATATACTCTTAATTTGTTGTTAAAGCCTGTGAACAAATTTAAATTATTATTGTATTTGATTATATTATTCTATAGCAAAGGAAGTTATATATAGTCTAACCGAAGTTGTGTTTGAATTTTGATCGCTCAACAACCTCTAGCAAATATGAATCCTCCAATTTCGTCAGTTAGGATGGCAACGGAAATTTTTCTGGGACCATAAAAAAACTGTTTAAAATATGAGATCTGAAGTATTCAAATGTTTGAAAGGATTAAAAGTGAGGTAAATCGGAAACTATGTTAGGTACATTTGCAAAAGAATATACTTTGTAACTTTGCTGCGCACAAAACCCAATAAAATAGAATTTGATTAAAAATAAAAAATAAAAACTTAAAATGCAATATACATTTTTAGAGATCAAGACTATTTCCAGCCGAGCAAAGTAAGAAAGATGCGACCGTCGAGACGAGTGAAATAACGTTATCCAAATAGCTGACAAGATGGTTCACAGTATGACGACTGCGGCCGTAAAAACTTGCCGGGAAACCAATTTCAAACCAACTCTGGAACGAATCAATTTCGAAAAATTCATTTTATCTTTAGAGCTTTGTAAATTTATGCTCCATTGAGTTAATCTTAAAATATTAGTGTTTTATTGTAGATCTGTGTCATTATAATTTCTTTTTTTATTGAAGGAAGATAAGTTGTTATTTAAATTATATATGTCTTAATTTTTTTTATTACGCATAAACAACCATTACACTAGTTTTTCTAATTATTAAGGTACCATTATTAATTAAATGTACACAGCACAATCATAAGATTGCATGTAAAATGGTAATAAAAACCTGTTATTTTATGGTACTGGCTGAAAATCAGCACAACGGCTGTTGATATTTCATCATCTGTGGCACCATACCATCACCATCTGAGTCAGTCACCAATTCACAGCATAGGATTTTTTTAATATATCTTGGTTTTATATATTTCTTATTCGTTTGTTACCTCTGTTATTTTGTATAATTGTATTTATTTAATTTTCACAAATATAAATGTGCATTAAATAAAGATAACTCTTTTTTTCAAATAATTTTCAGTAACGATTATTTCCAACTGTTGAAACATGCGATGAAGTATATTCTAGGAAGTTTTCATTTTATACTACCGAAGCCAATTTAATTTTCCTGGTAGGACTAGAGAGCGGCGGAAGCCGTGATCGTACTTCATAATTGAATTTCCAAAGGGTCACGATAGATGGCGATGGTAGCGGCGAAGGGCGATAGCCAGAAAATCCCCAGTTAATCTCCAATTAGGGTAATTTGACCGCGCTCTACGTTCTTTCATGGAAACGACATATCTCTATCGTACCCCTAAATACACCTTTTATTTTTATCGCTTATAGCTTATCTTACCACGAAATAAGCAATTATCGTGCGACCTTTTCCAGAAACAACTCTAACTTTTCAACATTCAACAGGAGATAGGCTTTAAGGATCTTTGAATTGTTAGAAAATATGGAATTTAATAAAAATATGTTGCAAAACGCGCTGACTTTATTTTTTAATCAATATACATTCAATTTCTGAGTTGCTTCTGATCTTTATTACATTCCTTTTTCTCTGAAACCTGTCTGAGAAATTGAAATTAAATTATGTCACTGACTGGTAGATTTCACTGGTGATTGGAGGATTCATATTTGTTAGAGGTTGTTTAGCGATTGAAATTGGAACATAATGTCGGTTAGAGTATATATTACTTTCTTGCTATAGACAAATATCATTTCTTATTAATATAAATTGAATACAATAATTATCTAAATATCTCCACATCCTTAAATAATAAATAAAGAGTACGATAACTATAAAAACATGCGTATCAAATTCTTGGAAAGTGTAGGTAGTGTTTACAAATTTGATGAATTTCGAAATCATTCACCGCGCAAACTTGTTAAATAAAGTAAATATTTATAAAAAAATATTATTCTTTCCATTACATTTTTGTTTTTAAAGAACAGCATAAAATGATTTAACCTCTTTCCGAAGTTTGAAATCTGTTTGTTTCAAACCTCTACTTCAGAGAGACAGCAGGGCAGAGAACCTTTTTGAGTCACATGTCTGGTTTATTTATTTAAACTACATACATACATATTCTCACGGCTATAATTCCCTAAACGGGGTAGCCAGAGCTTTGGAATGAGAAATTCTTCAGCCACTTTTGGAAGTTGAGTGGGGAAAAGATGGTATTAATAAATGTTTTTGGTGTCGGGTCTCCAACCACATCGGCCAAAAATCACTTGAAAAGTCCCTATTTGCTTAGTCGCCTCTTACGATCACCCACGGGTAGAAATGGGGTAGTGTTATTCTAAGCCGACACTACACAGCTAAACTATGTTTAATATATATGATAATTTAAACTATGTTTTCATTTTAACATGTTTTGTCTCCATCGGCAAAATTGAAAATATTTGCATGTTTTGCACATTTCGTAAACACATGGCATATGAAATCTTCCAGTATCTCTAGGGGAATTTGAACAACGTGTTCATTGGAGTAAATGACGCGTAACTGGGTTACCATTTTATACCGAGAAAAAAAGTGTTTCATTCTACATTTCTAATTTTTGAAAATCTTTTTTCTTTATAATTTGGGTTCTTTGCTATGAAAACTTTGTTAATTTAAGGGTTAAGTGCAAGGTGAGGGATCTCGGTCCAGTGTATGTTCAGTAAGCAGGTGAACTATCCAGCACACTCACCAAATGCCCTACCGCAAACGTCCACGTTCGTGCACCCTGGAAATGCATAGCTACTAACAGGACCTGCTTATCTTTTTAATACCTACTCCTGTGGCGAAAGCAGCTAATTGCGGAGGGATACCCCTATTCCTCTCCCCATCCCGACCCCATCCCATATTTACATAAGTATTTATTAACACCTTGTATTTATACTTACATCCTTTTATCAATATCTATTTCCCAAACTACAGATATTTATCTATTATAATATAATTTATAATCTGTCCCTCTTGAATTATATTTATCAATTTCCTTATTATAATATATATCTTATATCATCCTGGAGGAAGGTAACCTCGACTCCAAAAATCCAAACCCTTAATCCCCCTTATTTGTTTAAGGTTTTTCTTTTAAATTCAAAATGGAACAACAGGCATCTAGTAAAAGAACTACCCAGGCGGGTCCTCACGACGTGAGGGAATCCCGCCCTAGTCCCACAAGACTAGGCAGTCCCCATCGTATTCTGGGGGGGACGTCTAAATGCCGCAGTGAAGATGGAACGGGAGGAGCCGCATCCGCAGCTCATTCGGCTGCTATTTCAGCGCCCTCAAAATATGACAAAAATAATTCAGCGGCTGCTCTAGCGCCCGATTTCGCCAAGGACCGACCACAGAACTCCTGGCAGCTTGTGGTGCCTCGCATCAAAGCTGTCAAGAAAAGCAGTCAAGGCCAACGAAGACCACGCCAAAGATCACCGGCACCGTCAACCTCCTCTAGCAGAAGGCAGCATCCGGAGGCGGGACCCTCCCACAGAGAGGACCGGCCCCGATCGGCAGACTCCAACTCCCGCAACGCTCCCCGCCAGTTTACTGAAAGGGAGCGAGGCCGAGAAGGTAGTCATAGCCGAAAGGGGTCACCACCTCGAAGTGGAGAGAGCACCCGATCCGAGCGCCCTCAAGAATCTGCTGAGGAGGAAGACAGAAAGAGATACAGAAGATATCGAGGGACAAGGGCAGGAAGAGGAAAACGCATCCCAAACACCGAACGCAACCACCCCCACCACGACAAAACCCACACAGAGGCGAGTTATACAAAACGAGAACGGCCGAACGACACGATTTCCCCATCACAAACACAACCCGGACCAAAAAGGGCGAAGACAGAGGACAGACAAACTACATCCAAACGCGGAAGCTACGCAACCGCAGCGAAAAGCCATGCAGCCGAACTGAGCATGGCAATCTGCGTAAATCCGCCCCGAGACCTGACCCCAAGTGAAGGAGAATGGATAAAAGACAATCTATCAAATCTAATATTCGATTGCGAGGACACAATCCTACCAGAATTCCAGGGCTTTCCCGTCATCATCGACGGAGCACTAAGAATCTGGTGCAAAAATGACAACGCCAAGAAATGGCTAGAAACCAACATCACGAAGATGAAGTGGCCAAAGGACACAGAGACACTGATAGCGGTCAAACAGGCTGAAGTTCCGACCCGGGTACGCTGTATACTGTTTGTCCCCAACTACACCGGGGACCTAGAGCGGCTGAACAAAGTCCTGATTGGCCAAAATCAACAATACGATGTCAAGAAGTGGCACCTACAAGAAGCCATAACATCCAAAGAAGGTAAGTGGATTGGCACGTACCTCACGCTTCACCTACCCCCTGAAGAGGTAGATAAATTGGTAAGGGAGGAAAGGAAAGTATCCTTCCTCCTAGGAACAATATATGTACGCTTCTTAAACAAGGGCGTACTATCAGACAAGCCTCCAGAACCCGAGACTGAGACAAAACCAAATATGGACAGAGAGAGTACCAACATGGAGACAGATGAAGTCAAATTGACTGAGACGGAAATACTGTCACTCAAAGAGGAAACAGAGAGGATGGCCAATATGGCCCTAGAACAGAGCCAAAGAGCGGAGAGTTGGCTACTGAGATCATCTCCCAGACCAGACGACGACAACCAGACTGAGACGGAAGGAGTCGACCTAACCAGTGATGGCCTCTCAGAATAACAGCACGAACAAGACACCAGACGACAATGGCCCATGTCAGCAGATTAACGGGGCCATAAATAACAATAATAATAATAATAAAATAAAAATAATACAAGCAAATCTCATGCATAGCCGAACGGCAACATCAATTATGAGAAGAATACTTGAAACAAATAATAACACTATCGCACTCATTCAAGAACCATGGGTACGAGATAACAGAATCTGCGGCCTCAGTAACATCGGAGGTAAGCTCATCCTTGATACAACAATATCAGACACACCAAGAACCTGTATATATGTTCCCAAACACTATAACACCACACCCTTATCTCAATTCTGCTCCAGAGACCTAACAGCAATCAACCTGAAGGTCAAAAACGAAGAAGAGGACACCACAGACATCATACTAGCCTCAGTCTACATGCCGGGGGACAACGACAACTGCCCGCCCACAGAAATGACTGAACTGGTAAACCACACAGACATACACAACCTTGAAATCATACTAGGCGCAGACACAAATGCCCATCACCCCATGTGGGGTTCCCCCGATTCTAACAAAAGAGGAGAGTCTCTCTCACTCTACTTACTCACAACTAACCTTAATATACTCAACATAGGGTCAGAGCCTACCTGGGTAACTTCCCGGGGTCAAACTAGAATAGATGCCACATTTGCCACCAATCAAGCTTACACAATGACAACCGATTGGGTAGTATCAAAAGAACTAACTTGCTCTGATCACAGGTGGATACGATTCAATCTAAACTGCAACATCAAACCGCCGGAACCTCGACGGAATCCACGGCGGACTGACACAACCATTTTCAAAAGCCTCGTTGAAAAGGAACTCCAAAGTCACGAGCGCAAGGTAATGAAAGAAGACACTAACCAAATAGACACAAATGTAAGTATCCTTAAAAATGCCTTAATTAACTCATACAATATCAGCTGTCCACTAAAACAGGTATCCAATGAAGTAAGGAACAAATGGTGGAACCCCAAACTAGCCCGACAAAAAGAAGAACTAAGAAAATTCTTCAACATAGCAAAAAACTCAAGACAAAAATCAGACTGGGAAGTTTTCAGAAAAGCACGAAACCAATACAAAAAAGACACAAGAAAATGCAGCAGGAAAGCATGGAAACAATTCACAGAAACAATCGAATCCAACAATGAAGCCAACAGGGTAAGAAAAATACTATCGACAAACGACAGGAATACTCTGGGCACTCTCAAAAGAAGAGACGGTACCTACACTAGGTCAGACCAGGAAACATGCACAGAACTCCTAGAAACACACTTTCCCAACTGCAACATAGCAAACGAGAACAAATGGGAAAACCCTAAAACAAACCCCACGCAAACTGACTGGACATTAGCCAACAAGATAACTACTAAAGACCGCATTAAATGGGCCATAAACACTTTCGAACCATACAAATCCCCTGGCTTAGATGGTATAATACCTGCCTTCATGCAATGGGCTGAGAACAGCGTCATCCCATGGCTTCAGGACATCTTTGTGGCATGTTTAGCCCACCAATATATTCCCGTACAATGGAGAGAAGTAAGAGCCACATTTATACCCAAACCGGGAAAAACAGACTACACCCAAGCCAAATCCTTCAGACCCATAAGTCTGTCATCCTTTATGCTGAAGACACTAGAACGACTATGTGACCGACATATTAGAGACGGTCCGCTCAAAGCCAAGCCACTTCACAAATACCAACACGCATATACCACAGGCAAATCGACAGAAACAGCACTACACGACGTAGTAGCAAAGATCGAAATAGCCATGAGCCAGAAAATGATGACACTAGCTGTGCTAATAGACATCGAAGGAGCCTTCGACAAAACCGCATTCCAAAGCATAAAAAACGCACTAGAGAGATACAATATCGATCATACTCTCAGTGGCTGGATCGGAAATATGCTAGGACAAAGAGCCGTCCAAGTCGCCCTTAACGAAGCCACCAGAGCAAGAGTCATGAGAGGATGCCCCCAAGGCGGAGTACTATCCCCACTCTTGTGGAATATGGTAGTAGACGAACTTATACGACGACTGAACAACAAAGGATACTATGCAATAGGATATGCAGACGACATAGCTATCCTAATCGACGGTCCAAACGAGAAAACAATATCGAATCAGATGAGCCAAGCACTGAAAATCGTAGAAAACTGGTGCAAAGAACAACAATTAAGTGTAAACACAAACAAAACGGATATGATCCTATTCACAAGAAAGACCAAAATAAATTTCAACGACCCGCCAACACTCTTCGGGACAACACTCAAACTATCGAACGAAGTAAAATACCTAGGAGTCATCCTAGATAGTAAACTCAACTGGAGTAAACACGTGGACAGAACGATAACTAAAGCCACCATTGCATTATGGCAATGTAAAAAGATACTAGGGAAAAACTGGGGACTTCATCCCCGTATCACACACTGGCTATACACCACAATTATAAGACCAATCATCTCTTACGGAGCACTAGTATGGTGGCCCAGAACCGTACAAAGCACCTGTCAAAAAATTCTAGAAAAGATGCAACGAGCAGCCTGCATAGCCATAACAGGAGCCATGAAGACAACGCCAACTGCAGCCCTCCAAGCAATGCTAAACCTGCCACCGTTACACCTATACATTCAACAAGAGGCAGCAATAACAGCCATACGACTTGAAACAAGCAAAATGCTACGCAAAGACTGTAGAATAAAGCACACAACAATCAAAACAGAAGCCTACCAATATCAACCTTTGATAGAAGGACCATGCGACAAAATAAAGAAGAGATACATCTTTAACAAACAATACGTAGTTCTACTACATGAAGAACAAAAAGACTACTCCAAATCCAATGAATTACGGATATATACAGATGGATCGAAGACAAAAGATGGAACAGGCGCAGGAGCCTTCTCACATGACCTCAACATCAAAACATACAAAACACTAGGCCAATACAACACAGTATATCAAGCAGAATGCATCGGAATACTGCTAGCCGCCACAGCCATACTGGAAAGAAAGGTAAACACCACAAACATCAAGATACTCTCAGACAGCAAAGCGGTATTGCAAGCACTGAAGAGCAACACCATAAATAACGGACTAATCCTACAATGTCACCGAACATTAGAGAAAGTCACTGAAACAAACGAAGTCACACTACAGTGGATAAAAGGACACAGCAATTCGCTAGGAAACGATGCAGCTGATGAGCTAGCTCGTAGAGGATCCGACAACATAATAGAAGGACCAGAACCAATAGTACCAATTCCCTTCAACCAATACCGCACCTGGTTGAGGCAACGCACACAAGAACAACATAACTCTCTCTGGCGTGAAATAACTGAATGCCGCCAGTCTAAAGAAGCGATGCCGGACATAGATAAAAAACTAACAAGACGACTACTTCGACTAAACAGGAGAAGCCTAAGAACGATAACAGGAATCATTACTGGTCATTGCTCATTGAATAAGCACTTTCACAACATCGGTGTAACAGATAGTCCTCTGTGCAGAGCATGCATGGAAGCCGAGGAGACAGTAAATCACGTCATGTTTGAGTGCCAGGCTTTAAACAGCCCGTACTCAAAAGATAGGACAAAAACAGGTAGTACAAAAAACTCTCTAAAAGACCTAGGACAACTTGAAAGATTTTGGACAGAGTTAGGGTGGATTGAATAAGACGGCCAGGGCCCACGTAAAAAAGTTCCATTAGGGAGCTATGTGCGGAAACCAAAACACTAATCTATCTAAGGGTTAAGTTCGAATATCCAAATAATAAAAATACTTCGTGCAGCTACAATATCACCATTCTTAGTTTCTTTTAAGATAAAATATAATTCTGGATTTAAAAACCTAAATTATAAGAGTGACGCCTGGTTTTAATTATAAAAAACAAAAAAAGGTACAGCTATGTTTAAGTACAAGAAACATCAACGTAGAGCCGTTATCAAATCTTCTGTAATAATAATTTAGTACCTCTCTTTTGAAGTCCATGGTTTTGGTTTTATTCCCATTCCTTACAAACACCCTCATTAACTTTATTTTAATTGGCTCACATGCAATATTTATCTTCTCTTGCAAACTACTATCATTATAAAACATAATAAAGTCTCAATCCCATAAAATAATAATAATAATAATAATCGAGGCGGTCGAGGGAGCGTGCGAGCCCATAGCGCCCATGAACCCCGTCAACATATCCAAGGAGGATGTGGTGGCTGCGATCCGTAAGGCTCCGAACTGGAAAAGTCCGGGGCCGGACGGATTGCACCATTACTGGTTGAAGGGGTTCACGCGCTGTCACGCTACTCTCGCCCGTCAGTTCCAAAGCGCCCTCGAGAGTGGGACGCTCCCGAACTTCTTAACTACTGGGGTCACTCATTTAGCTCCAAAGAGCGATGCTACCGCGGATCCATCACAATACCGCCCCATTACTTGTCTTTGTACAATTTACAAGACCTTGACATCCGTTCTGAGCTCCAAGATTACTCAACACATTGTTGATAACAATGTGATCTCTGGAGCTCAGAACGGATGTAGGGGCGGTAGTCGCGGTAGCAAGGAGCTGCTCCTCATCGATGCGGTCGTAGGCCAACTGGTCAAACGCAACCGTCGGAACTTCTCCGCTGGCTGGATAGACTACAGGAAGGCGTTCGATTCGGTACCTCATTCATGGCTCATGAGGGTCCTCGAGCTGTACAAAATTGAAAGTACAGTTCGACACTTCCTCAGGCAGTGTATGGGGTGCTGGAGAACGATCCTGAGTTTAGACGGTCAGCGGATGACGGACGCGGATGACCAAATTGATATAAGGCGAGGGATTTTCCAGGGCGATTGCCTGAGTCCAGTTTGGTTTTGCTTGGCCCTGAATCCTCTAAGTACACTCTTGGAGAATTCAGGGACAGGCTTTCAGTTTCGGAGAGGCGGACCACGCTTGCCTCATCTCCTTTACATGGATGACCTGAAGCTTTACGCCCCCACGGCTGACAGATTGGCGGAGCTACTGACGATCACTAATGATTTCAGTGGTTCCGTCAAGATGGAGCTCGGGGTCGATAAGTGTGCGGTCATTCATGTCGAGAAGGGGCATGTCGTGCACTCTGATGGTGTAGATGTCGGCACCAATCATTTGAGGGCACTCTCCGAGGCTGAAACATACCGGTATCTGGGCATGTCACAAACCATCGGTGTGAAGGTGGCAGACGTGAAACAGGGTGTTTGCGAGGAGTTTTATGAACGCCTGAAAAGTGTGCTTAATAGCTACTTGTCAGGCGTTAATAAGATCCGAGCCATTAACTCCTGGGTCATGCCTGTACTGATGTACACGTTTGGCGTGCTCAGATGGACTCAGTCCGAACTAGACGCTCTGGACAGACGAGTCCGCACGACGATGACCTCTCATCGAATGCATCATCCGAGATAGTCGGTTATGAGATTGTATATCCCGCGGAAGTGTGGTGGTCGAGGCCTATTGAGTGCCAAAACCATCCACAACCGCGAGGTATGCAACCTCAGAAACTATTTTTTGACAATGACGGATGATAGTATTCGGGGAGAGGTGGTCGCTAGTGATAAAGGACTGACTCCCTTATCGTTGGCCTCACAGGATTGGCGAACCCCGGAGGTACTTAGCACCTCTGATCGGGAGTCCGTATGGAAAGAGAAGGAGCTGCACGGGAGGTTTTACAAGGTACTTCACGAACCTTTCGTGGACCGTAAAGCCTCCCTGCATTGGCTGCGTTTCGGGGACCTCTTTGGGGAAACCGAAGGTTTTGTCTGTGCAATACAAGACCAGGTTATCAAGACGCGGAACTATCGGAAATACATCCTAAAGGACGGTACCACAGACATCTGTCGAGCATGTGGCCGTCCCGGAGAGTCACTTAGGCATGTTGTTTCCGGTTGTTCGGCTCTTGCTAACACTGAGTACTTGCACAGACACAACCAAGCAGCCAAAATCCTGCATCAGGAGCTCGCTCTGAAATACGGACTCTTGCAACAGAGGCTGCCGTATTACAAGTATCTGCCGGAGCCAATCCTAGAAAACGACCGTGCCAAAATCTATTGGGACCGATCCGTTATCACGGACAGGACTATTCTAGCGAATAAGCCTGATATCGTGGTATGGGATCGGTCGCAGTCGAGGGTATTTCTAGTGGATGTCACTATCCCTCATGACGAGGGTCTCGTGAAAGCCGACACCGAGAAGCGTCGGAAATATCTCGATCTGGCTCACGAGATCACCGACATGTGGGGTGTGACTTCGACAGAAATAATCCCAATTGTTTTGTCCGCGAACGGGTTAATTCCAACCAGCCTCGCGACCAACTTGAGGCGGTTGGATTTCTGTGGCGTGTCGGTTCCAGCACAGATGCAGAAAGCGGTGCTGCTCGATACGGCTCGGATCGTCCGTCGGTTCTTGAACCTGACTCCCTGACCCCGACCGACTCTGCTCTTGTCGGGGAGTACCGCCTCTCCCATTTAAAATTCTAATTTTCTGTTTCGGCCATGGGAGAGGCGAGAAGCTAAAAGTGCTCCCGAAAATAATAATAAAAACTCTTTATTGCACATCACAAAAAAACAACAATTACAAAAAAAAAGATTGGTACAAAAGCCAAAGTACAACTGGCGGTCTTATCACTAAGAGCGATCTCTTCCAGACAACCCATGAATGGAAAGATTTGCTGGATTAAAACATGTTCGGTAGATGTCCAATAAATTAAACTGATTGATTGAAATGAAACTGAAAATACCTATGAAGGTTTAACAAAATACTCTACATTGCTCTAAAGTTCCAATCAATCGTAACGAAACGGAATTTTGTTCGAATAAATTAATCAATTAGTGAAGCGGAGTAAATGTAATGAGACGTACAGTCACACACAATGGCAACATTATTCAGATGTACCCTCCGTTCCGCGTTGGGTATCTGGGGGAATCATTTCTAAAATTAAACCAGTTACATAGCACCCTAGCTTTGCCCTACTCTGAAAAATGTTTTAGACAGTCCTTTCATAACTGAATTTTGCAATATAATTTATGTAGTTTTTTATTATATAGTGCTGGCGTAGAATGTCACTATCCCTTTCCACTCACGATTGTCTTAAAAGGCGACTAAGGGTGTAGGGTTTTTTAAGTCGTTTTTGGGCAAAGCGGTTGGAGATCCATCACCAAAGATAAAGTATCTTTATTTCTTCCATCTTGTCCCTTATTAACTTCCAAATGTGGCTGAGGAGTTCCTAGCTCTAAAGCTCTGGTCACCCTTTTTTGGGATTTATGGCCGTGAGTATATGTACGTGTCTATGTATGACTTAATTACTTACCCAATAAAGGGTATGATGATAAAATAAACATTGTAACTCATACTTTTCCCGGCTAATTCTGGATTTTTTAGTAAGTCTAGGGGTAACATTTCACTGCATGTAGGGTTTTTAGAAACTAACTGACTACTGTGAGATACTTGTCCTTGATGTAGGATCAGTCATGTAATACAATTATTATTACTAAGATTTCCTCTCAACAAACACTTTCCGTTTAGTATAGTGTGTCCAGGAAGTGATAGCTATATGATTAGCTAGTTTCGACTGTCTGTTATATTTACTGCCTAGACTAGATGTTATACTAAACTTCTTTCATACATACATATACTCTCAGCTATAAATTCTTAGAAGGGGTAGCCAGAGCAGAGGAATTAGAAATTCTTCAGCCACTTTTGGAAAGATGATAAAAGAAAAGTTGTTGGTGATGGGTGTCCAACCGCATCGCCATTAAAAGCTCCAATACCATAAATCACCTCTTACGTACACCCGCTGGAAGGAATGGGGTAGTTCTGAAGTAATTCAATTAACAAAAACATACTGTCACGTTTTACATAACTAAAGCATAGGCAACTGAATTAATTTATTAGAGTGCCCTATACAATATGCATTTTTTATTCGCATACAAGAAACAAGATTTTCAAATGATAATTTTGCAGGGTGTCACAACATATCGCAAGGAAACCTAAATATTTACTATGTCATATGATGCAATGCCTTAGACAGAGGCAATATGACAATTGAGATGCAGGTATTGAAATAGATTCTTTTAACACTATGTGACAAAACTCCAAACGTTGCTCAAAACAAAATAGCGAGTGTGCTCAAAAAGGCAGGCGTCTGAAGTCTGAAGAATAAATAAGCATGTAGGAGATTGATGGATGTAAATTAAGCTAGAGAGGTTGGTCAGGAACGTACAAAGGGGCGATCGACAGTTTCTGCCAACCCCAACGGGAACTAATGGCGTGAATATATGTATGTATGTTTGCATGTATTGCTCAAAACTAAAGCTTATAAAAGTTTTAGCTTCTTGAAAATCTGTTATCTTAGTAATAAAATAAGTTCATATCCGGATTTAAAATTTAGAAAATATTAAAAGTAAAATGCTGAAGGAATAGAATCTACGTAAAAGTTACAATAACTCAGGTGAGGCCGCCTCTGCCGGATATTAGAACCACCTACAATATCCTGCCTCCCTCTGTCCAACGCAGTTCAAAAAAGAAAGATATAATACCAATAATTTGTTGAATTCGAAAAGAGAAATATTGTTGCGCACCGTTCAATTTATTGTTTAAGTATTTTACTGACAATATTTTCTGACTTTTGACTTGCTGCACAGAATTTTAAGCGATTTTAAAAGCTTATTTACAAGACCGTTTGACGGAATATATTTTGTTGATTGTTTCATTTTGGTTAGCATAAATATCAAACCAACTTGAAATGGAGAGGTGTTTACAATAGAAAAATAATTAAATTTACATTATACAACTTTTTTTAAATATTAATTGATACTCAATGTAACAAAGAAATAGGACTATTTTGTTCGATATGTTAAAAATATTGTATAGCGTTGGCTAAAGAAAATGCATATACAAAGACACATTAATTTATATAAATACACTCAAATACTCAAAAATACAAATACAGCCGTGATAGCTTAGTGGGCAGAACAGCACTTATTGTGCTGAAGCTGCATAGGTCCCTCCGCAAATCTTTACTTTCATACATATACTCACGGCTATAAATTCCTAGAAGGACTAGCCAGAGCCAAGGAATTAGAAGTTTCTCGGCCACTTTTAGAAATTGCGTGGGGAAAAGATGGTGATATAAAGGTTGTTGGTGATGGGTCGCCAACCGCATCGCCCAAAAATCCCTTAAAAGCACCCAAATACCGTTAGCTACTTTACTTTCAAATTGTGGTATTTTCACACTTTACAATTATTATTTTCAAATGTTACAGAATGTATACTCTTAGCATCAAATAGAACTATAAACGATTTCTTGTTACAAACTATCTAATTATGCTCCCTTATTTTGTTTCTTTTATTTTTATAATTTGAAATAAAATAAAATTGTAATGTTAGAATGTGTGACCGAGTGAGAAATGGTGTTATTCGTGAAAAGTGTGGTGTGAAAGATGATATTGTAAGAAAGATAGAAAAAGGAATGTTGAGATGGTTTGGGCACATAGAGAACACACTTGGACCAAATTGAGAGTGTGCTCAAAAAGGCTGGCGTCCGAAGTATGAAGAATAAAAGAGCATGTATGAAAAGATTGATGGATGTAAACGAAGCTAGAGAGGTTTGTCAGGATCGTACGAAGTGGCGATCGATAGTCTCTGCCTACCCCAATGGGAATTAATGGCGTGAGTATATGTATGTATGTATGTATGTATGAAATAAATATGTATAAACCAAAATATTATTCCTCTTATTAATTTATAGCATATTTTTAAGAAAATAAAACAAGCATCTCTCGCAACACAAGATCTTATTATAAATAGGCACAAATTATTTCAGAGCCATTAGAAATTCAAATAAATCTTATGAATAGGTCGCATAAATTAACAAATAAACTTCATCAAGTCAAGGGGCCATCATTCTCTTAAGGATTCATTCCATGCTCTAATGAATGGGAGTAAATCTCTCGAAAGTGAATTATGTTGTTTGCCGTTCAAGTTATTTCCTGGAGGCCTAGCACTAGCGCTATTTTATCGACACGATAACGGTTAGAATGAGATGGCAGTATACGATACTAAGTAAGTGCGAAAGAGATGACTGTTTTATTCCACGCGATATCTAGTTAAAATGCCGTGTAGTGCCGGCTTAGAATATGCCGTGTAGTGCCGGCTTAGAATGTCGCTACCCCTTTCTACCCACGGGTGTCGTAAGAGGCGACTAAGGGTATTGGGGCTTTTTATTGAATTTTTGGGCGATGCGGTTGGAGACCCATCACCAACCACCTTTATTATTATCATCTTTTCCCCACAAACTTCCAAAAGTGGCTGAGGGATTTTTAATAGCTTAGTTCTGGCTACCTCTTCTAGGGATTTATAGCCGTGAGTATATGTATGTATCTAGTTAAAAAGATGCTCGTGCTAGCTATGCTGGTTGTCGTCGTATGACACTATCGCTGGTTTATTAACAATCCAATATTGATATATCAATACGAGGCGTGACAGGGACGCCGCTTTTCCTCTTACTGAAAATAAATATTTGCTCTATTAAGCGACGATGAGCTTCATGTTGTAGTGGAACCGAAATAGGCTATTTCAAATAATATAGATAGGAATGTTATTTTATAAATAATAAACAACAAACTAATTTTGTAAAGTTTAAATTTTCTTTCTTACTTTATATTCACCTCAGATTATCCCATCAAATGACAGAAACTTATTGATCGCTATCAGCGTTCTTGAAATTTTTTCTCCTTTACCTCAGATTCGTCATCCTTCTCAGACAATTATTTATTATTAATAAAACATAAATAGCAATGTATTTAAAAAAATGACATTAATATTGACAGAGAATATGGTTCCACTTTGGTAATCGTCATTTCCGTTTCTTTAAACTGTTTAGGTATTAGAACTATAAAAATGTTCTTCATATACAAGTAGTATTAGCGCACAAAAAATTGAGTTTACATATTTACTTGCTTGTTGATGTATATTTTCGAAGCTCGGCTGTCTGCGACTGATTGAAAGGGGTACAAAACTTATCTCATTAGTTAGTGTAACAAATTTTTGCCATAGACATATAAACGATTAGTATGTACCTTTTCCTTGCCCGATATTGAGAACATTGTTAACCTTGATAAGTTTCAATTTAGTTTGGACTTCAACGGAACATAGTGACTGGTTAGTAAAATCCAACAAAATATTTGGTATTTACTAAAATAAATTTTTAAATATTTTGCATATTCTGATATTTCTTCTGTGAGTTCCTTCTATACAACTAAGTATTTTTTCGGAATATTTATTACATAATTAGTTTAAACAAAGATTCCTCACTCCAGCCGGTGTTAGGGTATGTTTCATAAGACTAATCGATTATAAAACATAGACTATTCTACGCCTTGCCTCAGTGACGTTTATAGCACTCTAAATGTTGACACGATTTATTGAAAGTACTTGCTTTTAGCCTGAATTATACTAAAAGTTTTAGACAATGGCAATTTGAGTTTTAAAATGGTAAGACGATTTTATAACAAACGGAAAATCGTTGGAAAACCATAACAAGAATTTGGCTTGCGTTCTTGGAAGGTCGCGAAAATCTACTTTGTAAATAAATATTCTAGAATGCGATTTCCTACCAAAAGAGATGATTGAACCAATTCAGATGTTATTAGCTCCGGTTTGTAGCATATTTCGAGTAAAGTAGATACTAAACTGCCCAACTCTAACTTATGGATGATGGCAGACGTTTCGTCGCCTTCACCAACTAAAATCGCCGATTTATACAATGTTAACCTGCGTAAAAATAATATTCGGAATGGTCAAATTAATGAGAAAATATATCTTAAATTTACAAATTTACTCGTAGAAGCACATACACTAGGATACTCCGCGTTTTTACTTTAGAATGCATAGATGCATCTAAGAAAGGTTAACTGTGGTTGCGTATACAAGCTTAATGCAATTTCGAAGAGTCACATTCAACTACATTATATTATTGGGACTTTCGAAAAAAAATCTTTAATGTACAGACGGAAGTCACTGTACAAATTATGGTAACACAATTATCTTGAAACCATACTATACATAAGTTAATAAACAAATTATGATCAAAAATAGCTATTCATCATAAAATTTATAAAGTATTCTCATATTGCTGTGCCTGAACAAGGTCCATAGTGTTGTATTGTTATAAAATTTGTAACCATGTAATAGCTATGGAATGCAATAAATAAATAAAGACATTAAACACGTATCTCTATAGGTTTTTTAAAAAAGGTTGAGCATAATTTCGTCACTTTGTATATTGGACGCAAAACGATAACGTTTTGGACGATTGTGATAGCAAATAGAAGCAATGATAATCATAATCGTATCTCAAATAGCTTTCGTCATCTATTATAACCTTATTTAAGCTTGTTCTTAATTTAATTTTTCAGTCAATCGTTTTATTAACATAACAGAGCTACAAAAGTCATACATACGAGTACATACATATACTCACGGCCATAAATCCCAAAAAAATATTTTTTAACAAAAAGAAAACCGACTTTAAAGTTGAAAAAGCAACCAAGCAAAAAACAATCAAGTACCAAAAAGAAAGAAATACGTTTTTTAATTAAATATGAGTTCTGTGATTAATACCTTAGCAATTTCTTTATTCTACAAGCGTCAGTTCAAACTACCTAAATCTTAAAATTCTCCTAAATTAATTTGTGAGTTCTATATAGAATGTTGAAAGTACTGTTTCCTAACTCCTAGTGATTGAGGACCCACACCTTCCATCATCAGCTCAGCCGCATAACAATATGATTTTCAGAAGCACATGCGAATATAAGTTCAGAAAATATGTTAAACGCGATACATTTGCTTATAAAATTTGAGGGTTCCCCTCGATTCTCCAGGATCCCATCATCAGACCCTGATATCCTCATCATCGAAGGGGGAAGTAATCGGCGAACAAACATAAAATAAAAAAACAAAAAAAAACGGTCGAATTGAGAACACTCCTTTTTTTGAAGTCGGTTAAAAAGAGTATCCAGAACCTTATAGCTAGAAACTTCTTAGCCACATTTGAAAGTTGATAGGGGACAAGATGATAGAAATAAAGTATCGTTGGTGATGGATCTCCAACCGCATCTCCCAATAACCACTTAAAAAAGCCCCATACCCTTATAAAAGGTATAATAAACTTATATCATATAAAGGAGCACTAAATGAGCCGAAGTTCCTTAATTATATTTTCTTATCGAAGACTGCAAAATTTATAAGAAAAGAAACGGAAATGTTGGCTGTTTGCCGTTTTTCAACCCAATGCTCCCACGTTCGATGACCTTTATAATCTTAAATGGAGAATAATATACTTGTTGTTTATTGTGAAGATAATCTTAAAGGTAAAGGTTGGAAATATTATAAGACTTATCATAAAGTGATTCCATGACGACGGTCACTTTTGATGCGTAAACAAAATGACAATTTTTAAAATAAAATTATGAAAATTTACTATTTATTATCATTGTCTTAAAACTAAATGGCTTGAGTAATGATATTTAAGATAATTAGAATTCATTATTCACATTAGTATTATAATATAAATACTAATATAAGCAACTGGAAGGGTAAATTGTACGTAGAAGCGACGGCCGTTGCATCGAAGATTCTGGAGTGGCAGTCTCAGTGGGAATTTGATAGATGAGGGTGACACAGGACCGGTCGTTGTGGTTTCTTAAGGAAGATCATTATCCAACCCTGGACGTCTATTGGTCAACAATGATTTTGATGAAAATCATAGAAAAAATCCTTTTACTTAAGTACACTGTCCAGGCAAAACGTGGGGACTCCGAACACTAGGTGAAAATGTCACTTGATGTTCAGAAGTATAAGTACCTCTGCCAACCCCTTCGGGAATATTCGGTTTGAGTGTTTGTGTCTTGTGTCAGAGAAAAAAAATACAAAAAGTTTTTATCTTGTTTTGCAAAACGAAACGTTTATTGTGGTATGTAAAACACAAAATCGATAAAATAAAAGCACTTTAAATTTACAAAGCAGTAATTCCTGCCTAAATATGGCTAAAATTTATTTCTGTCCAAAGCTAAGGTAGCCAATCACACTGTATTCAACTTGGAATTTTTGTTACGCCGTATTATGAAACGAGGCGTCAGACGGGGCTGCCAGAGTCAAGGACAATTAAAAGCTGCTAACGAACTGGCCCTTGACGTCCTTGACGTGTGTTGTATTCCAGACAATACCCTTTGAACCGCTTTTGATGTCTTGAACAAGGGTTTGCTGGCCGGTTTTATGAAAAAAGATTCATTTTTAAAATGTTATGAAATTATATTTAGCTTCTAAACACGTTTTTATCAAAATTGGATGATAATTGCCAGTAGAGAAAGACCGACAGACATTTAGATGAAATAGAGAATGTGCTCAAAAAAACAAGCTTTCAAAGTCTGAAGAATTAAAGACCTTTTCTGAACACATAGAAGGATGCCATCGAAGATCAAAAAGTTAAGTTAGTTGATAAGATCGTACAAATTGGCGATCAATACCCTTCCCCAGACCCCAGTGGTAACTAAAGGCGTAAGTATGTGTATATATGTGGGTCATATCAAATACAACTTCTATACCTTATAAATAAGAAATTCATGATGGTTTATTAGCAATGACATGGCGACATAAATTATCTTTAGCTACAGATATCTTTGTTTTACGGGATCGCATCTCTACCTACCTATCTCTTGAAATTCCTTGCGCCGTCTTGTACACCACCCATAAAATCAGACAAAGTAATGTTATTTTCCCCGATAATTCTTGGTATTAAAACTACTTCACAAAAGTATTACATCCGAACCTAAGCGACTTTGTTTTTGTAACCCAATTAGTAGGGAGTATTTTCAAGTTGGAAGGTCAAAGCCCGGCTACTCGTGTTCGTGATTATGTTTTCGGTTTAATTAAATGACAGTTTAGTAGAAACTGTGATTGTAGTTTTATGGAGGTTTACTTGATTTTAGTTATTAGTTAACTTTTTGTTTTCTCATTGAATTATTAGTAGTCTGTCTCTTCTTGGTGTTATTGAAAAATTAGGTATTCGTAGAAAGGACAGGAAAAATAAGTTTAAACGACATAAGTAAAAAAAAAAGTCAACGTAGAAAAACTTAGCTAATATTTAAATCGAAATACATTATAAAAGTATACAAAGACTTACTTACTCATACTCATGCCCATTATTCCCATTGGGGTAGGCAGAGACTATCGATCGCCACTTAGTACGATCTTGACAAACCTCTCTTGCTTCCCTTACATTCATTATTCTTCTCATACGTGCCCTTTTATTCTTATCACTTCGGACCCCCGCCTTTATTAGAACGTTTTCTATTTGATCTAGAAACGTTTTACGAGGCCAACCTCTACTAACAATCCCATCCACATTGGCTGTATATATCTCTTTTGCTACTTTATTTTCATCCATCCTCTCTAAGTGCCCAAACCACCTCAACATTCCTTTTTCTATCTTGCATACTCCGTCATCTTTCAAACCTACTCGTTCACGGATCACACTGTTTCTGACTCTATCACACAACCTTACATTACATATACTTCTGAGGGATCTCATTTCCACTGCATTAACTCTACTTTCATGCTTCTTCTGCCATGCCCAACATTCACTACCATACATCAGCGTGGGAACCAGAGCAGCATTATGCACAGCCATTTGAGCCTTTTCTGACAACGACTGGCTCGACATCAGACCGTTCATGGCTCCATTTACCGCATTTCCCTTTTTAACTCTCCTTTCAATGTCTTCCTCACATTTTCCATCCCTAGTAGACAAACTCCCCAGATATACAAATTCTTTCACTTATTCCACTTTTTTACCATTTATAACAATCTCACATTCTGTCATACTTTCCTCTCTCTCAAAAACCATTGTTTTGGTTTTGTCCACATTCACTCTCATTCCCTTTAAGACTTACACGCAATGTTCACCATCTCCTGCAACTCATTTGCCGTTGATGCAAGTAACACTTGATCGTCAGCGTTTAAGAGGCATTTAATGATAAACCTTCTCATTTTCAGTCGATAATCACTTTCGCGCAGGTCTTTCAAACAGTCGTCCATGAAGAAAATGAGGAGCCACGGAAAAGCCACACAACCCTGTCGAACACCCCTAGAGATCTCGAACCAGTCCGTGTCTTCTCCGTTTACTCTCATACATACATTGGAATCCACATAGAGTGACTCCAATGCATGTATAAGTTGGCTCCCCAAACCGAACTTAGACAACACCTTCCACAAATACTTTCTTACTACCCTATCCAACCTACCCTACGCCTTCTCCAAATCAATGAAGGTGCAATACACTTTTTGTTTTTTTGCCAAAAAATTATCTGTGATGCACCTTAAGGAGAAGACCTTATTTATACATCCCATTCCCTTTCTAAATTCTGCTTGCACATTCCAAAATTTTTCATCCGTTTCATTCATCACCCTTTCGATCAGAACCTTCGGTACGGTAACGTTAGTTTTTTGCTTCTTGGCGTGACCCTTTCCCTTTTTATAGGGGCACAATCACGGCTCTACCCCAATCTTTTGGTACTTTGCGAAGTACCTAACACTTCTACACAACGACATTTTGTAGATATCTGTTATATCTATTTTTATAGCCTTAATTCAGTGTTTTTTTATTCTTTATTTTCAATTACCAAGGATGTAACAAAGATACATACACACATATACTCATGGCTAAAAATCCCTTAACGGGGTAACCAGAGCTTTGGAATGAGAAATTCCTCAGTCACTTTTGGTAAGTTTAGTGGAAAAAAAGATGGTAAATTAAAGGTTTTTGGTGATGGGTCTCCAACCACATCGCCCAAAAATCACTTAAAAAGCCCCTATACCCTTAGTCACCCCTTACGATCACCCACGGGTAGAAATGGGGTAGTGTTATTCTAAGCCGACACTACACAGCATAGAATATCACTAACCCATTTTATCCAGTGGGTGTCGTATAAGGATGTTTATTAGGGGCAATCTAGGTTTCATTATGTATATTTGGTAATTTTGTACTTATATAAATCAAATGAATTCCTAGGCTGTATTGTCGGCTTAGAATATCATACATACATACATCTACTCACGGCTATAAATCCCTAGATGGGGTAGCCAGAGCTAAGGAATTAGAGATTCCTCAGCCACTTTTGGAAGTTAAGTGGGGAAAAGATGGTAAATTACGGTTGTTGGTGATGGGTCTCCAACCTCATCGCCCAAAAATCCCTAAAAAGCCCCAAAACCGTTTGTCACCTCTTACGTACACCCTCCGGAAGAAATGGGGTAGTGCCATTCTAAGCCGACTACACAGCATAGAATATCACTAACCCATTTTATCTCATACGACATGAGGACCTTAGAGAATATTGCGGCTTACATACGATTGCTGAGCAATGTGACTGAAGACCTATCACAACTCATGCATTATTTTACAATCTTTTTCCCACTGAACTTCTGAATGTCGCTGATGAATCTCTGAATCCAAGCTCTGGTTACCCTTTTTTTGGGTTTATTCATTCATCTCAATTACTTTTTTATTATTTGTTAGAAGAATAGAATAGAAACTCTTTATATATTATGTTCATAAATAGAAGTACAATTGTTAAGTGAAACTATGCCATACTATTATCGACTTTAATTTCTTACATCCTTCCGTGAATCAGACCAAGTAGATTTATCCAAGCCCAATGGAGCACTAAAGTTATAAGTTCTTAAAGTACAAACTTATGAGAGCAAGCACCAGAAACTACTTTTCAATAAAATTCCTTCATGAAATATATTTTCGAAAAGTTATAAACGGTTTAAAGCGACACGGTTGCCGATTTAATTTTAGATTCATAAAATTTCGTAGCTCGGTAAATTGACACACCGATATTGATGCATTGGCTGCTCGAGTTTGAATATGTAAAAAACTCTTTACGGATATACATCAACTATAATCAATTGATTACTTATTCATTATGTTCATTTTTTATTTAAAAATCATGTTTTCAATGTATGATACGAGTAATGACAGATTTGTTTGTGGTTTTCAATCATTGTGTAATAGAAAAACAATTATTGATCAGGAGATGACGAAAAGAATACAATAAAACAAACTAGGGTGGTTAGAACATAAAAACTAAATAATTTTTTGAACATAAAATCATACAATTAACATAACAAAACGTATGTGTTGAAAAAAAAAACGTTACTATGCACCATAAGTCATATAGTGCTCCATAAGTTCTCAATTTACTTTTATTTTATTTATATAAGTAAAATGTTATTAGGCTTTCATCAGTTGTAAAATATCCAGCCAGTAGCCCTTTTAAATAATAGTTTCGCAGTTCTTTACAAAAGGCTTTGTCATAAGGAAATTTACTTTATATAAATAATCTACCTACATTAAACGAAAATATTTCATGTATTCTTTCTTCTTGTCTAAACCTAGATTAACGGTCTTTTAGCTAAAAGAAATGTAAAGATCAAAGATATAAATATAAATCATCGTCTGTTATTTCTTCCCACGCAAATCACTAGTAAATAACTAAGAAACCGTTTGACACCCGCGCCAAGATAACTTATCCCGGACCTCTTCAATCTACTTTAGATTAACAAACTTGTTTTATGAACTGTACCCGTTAAAAACTGTTTTGTTTTTTTATTATTCGTGGAAACGTTCCTTCCAGTGCAAAAATGTCATTAGTGAAGCGGGACACGCCAGCCAGGCCAATAAATGAGGAACTTGTTTATGTGCAAAGTTAGATGACATCCACACCTCCCCTCCGGAGCACAGGAGCGCGGTATCCATGACAACGAGAAACACTCGTAAACTTGAAATGTGTCGTTGAAATGAATTAGAACTTTTCGAATTGCAATTATGTCTCTGATTATAATCAGAATAATTTTTAAATTAAATAAAAATAATTATTTTGAATTGCGCTTAGTTTTAATTTTAATTGATTAAATGCAATGCTAAGAATAGACTCTTAGTGACAAGACCGGCAGTTGTCGTTCTTTGTAAAACTGTTTCATGATTTCTTAGAATATGTTATAATTGATGTTAGATAAAGGGTTTTTCTTTGTTATATTGTTAATATGAATTCCATTTGCAATCTAATTATTGTTAATTCATTGACCGGTCTAGCTTCGCAATGATAGTGTGAAATATATATATATATATATATATATATATAGGTTTTTCAATCATTGCTCACCCCTTATTATTTTTGGGTTGCCGACAATATTACGTTTTTTTAATCAAAAAATAATTTGTGGTTCATATTTATTAATAAGTATATTATATAGATACTAGCTATCTCAGTACTTCAATAGTTAAAGCGTTAGGATCACAACCCGGATGTTTTGGGTTAGATTTTCGGATGGTACACACATACTATTTCTCAAGACTTAAGACTCAAGCGTCACGCCTTATATCCCCGAAGGGGTAAAGGGGTTGGCTGTAACATGACAAAATACAATTAAGCCATAGTTTCCTCCAATTAACTATGATAAACTAACCACACAACAGGGGTTTGAACCCTCATCGTCTGCACGATAAGCGGTGTTCTACCCACTGAACTACCAAATACTATTTATAGCTATTAAAATCTTTTTGTTCATGAAAACCTCATGTGGGGATTATTACTAATAAATAAAGAAAAGAAAAATTTCTTTTTTTTACGAACCCGCGACCTCGGGTATACGCCCCCGTCGCTCTTGCCAATTGAGCTACCGTGTCAATGGCTGCCAGCGCGAAATCCTTCTATCCTTTATTTCTTTTTACACGTTTTAGTAGCGTTTGCGTTTCCTACCTCCGAATTTTTTACTAATTCGGAAGGCCACTTGTCTATCTTTTCAGATAGAATGCAAATGTTGAAAACGCCTAACTTTCACATAATTTAAATCTTTTTGTTCATGAAAACCTCATGTGGGGATTATTACTAATAAATAATCCCGCCTGTGTCGAAATGTTTCTTTCCTGTATTTATTCTACTATTTATAGCTGTCAAATAAAAAAGGTATGTACTGAAATTATTGATCATACTGATACAACATCATTAAAGTAAAAGTATTTACATGTTTGTGAATTATAGGTAGCCTAGTAGGGTAAGCATGGCCTGAGATATAAACAGATTCTAAAGTCCTATTTGTCGTCCGTTTTTCAAAGTTTGCTGGCGGTAAAGTAAACATATCGTGTGGAAACCAACGAAATAAATTTGTTATACTTAGTAACAAGGGAGTATATACATACATTGATAAATATACATTGATAGTTTAAACAGAGATATTTAACAATCAAAAGTCAAAATAACCCACAATAATTATATTTTGAAGCATAATTAAACATGTTTTAATGCTCTTGATAATAAACGTATTCAGTGTATCACTATAACAACACGTTAAAAGGAGACAAAAGCACCTTCTGGTACAAGAAGATTTTGCAAGATTCGTCACACACTGATGTCGTTATATTAGCGTAATATAAATAAACATTTAACCACACAACACCTTAGAGCTTTAAATGATAAAAAATCCTATAAAAAATTATATACTCCTCAGCCACTTTTAGAAATATAGTATAAGCATAAGCATAAACGGTCATGCCGAATATCCCCGAAGGGGTTGGCAGAGGTACTAATACTTCTGAACATCACGTGACTTTGTCACCTGTAATCTGTAGAAATATAGTGAATAATAAAATCCTATATAGAAAGAGAAAGAGAAAGAGAGACATTTATTCGCTGCACAGATGAGCAAGAGACATACAGTTAAACATAAAAATAAAAAATAAAAGCTTTGACAAAAACAACATTGGAAAAAAAAAAAAAAACATGAAAAAAGATAGAAGAAGACAAAGATAGAAAATAAAAAACTTTTTTTTTTTAAACAACAACATAAGTTTACCATTTACATACAAAGGTCTCTGCACAGCGAAACGGTGCTGACTCAGCATAACGTTGTGAGCTCTGAGAACTCACAACACTGATTTTCAGTCAGCACCGACACAAGTGAAATTGCGAGCATTACACTAACCGCAACAGAGTAGTGGACACACATACAATATGTTTAAATATATTAAATTTTAATAAGTATATTTAACAACGCTATATAATAAATAAACAAAAATTAATAATATAATAATTACAGTGTACAAACATACAGCAGATATAGAAGACGAATATATTACCATCGCAATATTCAATAGTACATAAAAAGTAAATATAACATAAGTTACATATATATTCACATACACATCTATACATATATGTTCACATACATATACAATATTATATTTATAATATAGAGATATGATATATGGTAAAGATAAAATGGGATAAAGGAGCACAATCATAAATGGGAGTCTGCAGGTAGGACATTGCGGGATGGGTTTTGCTGTGCCAGCAAGTAATCTCTAAGCTTACGCCTAAAAGTTTCCCTACTGGTCACAGCACGTATAGGTGGTGGAATATCATTCCAGCACTTGGACGCTGCAAATCTAAAGCTACCCCGAAACGCCGCTGACCGATGCGTCGGCAAGATCGCTCTAACTTTATACTGATAGCCACTTTTTGACCATTGCAGTTTTCTATACAAATAAGTGGGCGATTCCAGCCTAACTACACCGAACAGCAGAGTGGAAAGGTGTAATCGTCTACGGCCCTGCATATTCAATAGCTTTGCATCGTCCAAATACGGGGTGATATGGGAACGAGGAGGGATGCGAAAACAAAAACGTGCGCATGCGTTTTGCACACGCTGTATCAGCCTTTGTGTACGACCAAGAATGCAGCTGCCATAAACCACATCACAGTAGTTTAATCTCGATAATACCAGCGACTCACAGAGGTGAACACGCAAATCCACACTCAGGTAGTCGCGTATATTATAAAGAACCTTAAGGCGATAGAAGCAGTTACTAACTACAGACAAAATATGATTTTCAAACCGAAGTTCTCCATCCATTAGTATACCGAGATTACGTGCTTCTATCACCCTTTCCAGTGGTTGATTTCTAACAGCTACATTGCAGGACGCCAAGGCAGCCACCGTATTATGGATTTGTGTTTTTGTTCCGAGTATCATATACTTGGACTTTGCCGGGTTTAAAACCAAACAGTTTCGCTCGGACCAAGCAACAATACGATCTAGATCAGAATTCAGTTTACTGACAGTTTCTGCCGTTTTTTTAGGATCTCCAGAAATGTACATAACTAACTACTAACTAACATGTACATACTACAACCATAAACGTTAAAGCTATTTTCATCTCAATAATATTAGCATTTCCTGGCACAGAAAACTAAATAAAAGCTAAAAGATTACGTTTTCAAATTGCTTTTTGAATCGAACCGCATAAAATCGCAAATCCGGAACGAAAAGATAGCTAAAGAAAAAATCAGTTACTGCAAATAAGCGGATAGTCGGGTGGCTCCGACTTACGTTGAAAATATTCATTCTGAACCCAGTTGTTTCATTCGCAAGGATATAGGCCGAGATAACAAGACTACAATCCGTATCCCTGAGATCCTCGTAAAGACATTTTATTTCAACTACTTTGACATGCATCCTTAGTTCTTTTACGGATACAATTTTCAGATTGACAATTGGATATTGTGTTTAACGAGTTAAAAGATTTATGATTACTTTTCTTTGAAATTATATGCAGAGCAATATGTTTTTATCTTGATACTACACATTTTTACCACGCATTCGACATTGCTCGTGCTGGCGATATTTAATAATTAGCGCACTATTACTTTCACAACTGTTTCAATAATATGTTTTTTTTCTTTGATGATGGAATTTCGAAAAACAGAAACTTTTCCAAAATATAATATATATAATATACCAGGTATAAAAATATTTCAAATAAAACCGTAATAATATCATAAAGATTACTACAAGCCTAACATTGAATATTACGGTATTAATCCATTGTACTACTCAAAGCCATCCACCATTTATTAGCACCTTCAGATACATTATTCAAATTTTTCCAATAAACATGATTACCAAATTACCAATTGCAATTCATCCCAGGAAGGAAAGTTATTTATTTAATGCGACACGTTCCACATGTCTGAAGATGAATCGAAGCCCGGCTGTAAACACAAATAATCTCGAGCGATACAAACGACGGAATCGAATATTGCTTATCCCCGTGATCCCTCCCACTATACCGGTGTCACGATGCGCAAATATTCATACTCAAACTGAAACATTTTTCACAAACACCAAGCGAATCGAATACTCGGACGATATATCACGATACGATCACGCCGAACACAAACCCGTTAAATATACCATGTTGATTAAATGCATCCGATTTCCGTTTGCGTAGTTATTTAAAATTGATGTTCGATAAATCGTTCTATGATATTTATGTATTGTTGTCTCTTAGCTTTAGGTGGGTTAAATTTTTTAACATATTACAAAATTATATATTAATAATCGGGGTTAACCAACGACAATATTTTGAAATAATTACTTATCATTTAAAAACATTATCGTTGGCTAGTCCCGATTATTATATATAATGTCTTCTAACCGCGAGTGTTTAAAAAGTGTAAAATTTATATATAACCTAGCTTGTAATCTGATTACAATTTGCAACTTATCAATATTGGATATTAAACGACTACTTATATCTACTAAAGCAATCACGGATCCTCAAAGATGCCAATCTTCCAAAACCGTATCAAGTTAGTTAGGCCTAAAGTTACATTGCCTTGCGGTGGCAAAAACAGGGTGGGGAAGGATGGTATAAGGTTGTACTGACGTTAGATAGACAGGCGACAGGAGCGGAACTGTCAAAGCGTGTAACGACCTTCGTAATTGAGGTTGTAATTGATTTATGATACCGCCCGCGCGACCTGTATTGACGTCATGTTGTTCGCTCGCTGATACCTTTTTTTATTAATAATATTTTCACAATTTCACTCAGCTCGCTTCCTACGGGTTATTGATGGGGACATAATTGAAAAATATTGATTTTTAAATTATTTTCTAGTTTTAAGACTCAACGTGAGTTACATTGACTTACATTTTGGAAGGTGAATACTATTTGATCACCACTTAATAGAATGCTCCCAAACTTTTCTTGCCTCCTTTACTTCCAGCCTTTCATCCATATTTTAAGTAATGTCAAAAGGAAGGATAATTATTTTGGTTGTCTCAGTCTGTTTTTATCTATAAATGTAAGTAAGTATGTTTTACAGTAGCATCTGAACAACTTAATTTAGTTTTTTAAATGTAGTGTAAAATATTTGCTTAAATAGCGTGACATAGGCTGTTGCATCATTTTAAATATTCACGTATGATGGAAACTAAATTCTGGATTTGGAAGTCAAGCTCAGATGAAAAAAAATGGTTTGACATCAAAAGAAAAGTCTTAGCAAGTGCATTATAATATTTACAATTAGGTTCTTATTTAAGACAAAATAAATATATTCAATGATTTCAAATGAAACTAATTAGTTAGTAAAAACTAAGTAGTAACTAGTTAGTTTGATTGAAGGCGCTGATTTCAAATGGTATCCTTACGTAGTAAACGTTTAAGGGCTTACTTTTACGATTTTTCAACCTATGCATATCTGAATTTGTGTCTTATTGCTTTCTTGTTTCGTCCTTTCTACATCCCTTTTACGTAGTCGGGTAGTTTTTTTAGACTTATTTTTATTTTTCGCGCTTTAGTTGCATTTAGTACATTTAGTACTTGATGAATTTGATGCAAACGTGTCCTCCGTGGTCGCCACAACTGAAATTGAATTAATTTATAAATTATACATGCTTTCAATTATTCTCATAACTATTGAAGGAATGCGATACAACAAAAAATGAGAAGAAATATGTATATAAGTAACATTGGAATTTTAAGTAAACACAACCGTCTAGTGAATCCAGTCAGTGATTAATCACAGGGAACGAATTTTCCCACTGAAACTTATTTCCATTATCTAGCTGGTGTCGAGCAAGAAAAAATAAATAATTCTGGAAATTTCTACAACGGCAAAACGAAATTGATAACGATTAAAAATAAAATTGAGATTGTTGTATCATTCTTTTTGTAATACTCAATAGAAAGTTGCGCCCAAAATTCGGCTGGAATTATATTTATTCCATTGTTTTATCGATATTTTTAAAAGTTTTATATTCAAATACGGTTAAGAGCGTTGCTCTAATAATAAAAATAGTGAATCTTTCAGGTATATGTGTTTTGTGGTGGACATACGAAACAGTATCAAACAAAAAAATGATGACTACCTAAATAACATGAAATAAGTGTCACCCTTGTATTAGATAGACATTTGAACAATAATAGATCGCCAACTTTCAGCCGCTCGCAAACGCGCAACACTAGCAAAACCACGCAAAATAGCTACACAACACTAATTAAAAGTTTGCACGGGACGGCTCTATGTCAGCCGTGCCCCTTTTGTACTTGATGTAGATATTCCCGTCAAAGTTCAAATGGTAGCTATATAGAGTCATAATTCATCTACGGAAAGTTCAACACCAGTTAGTTACTTGTCTATTCTCCGATAGTTTGGTTTGGAAAGCAAACTAACAGAGTGGAGGCGAAATAGTAGTAGGTTCTAGTTTACAGACTGTGTTTCTGCAACGTGAGTGTGCTGAGTATTGTTACCTTCGCTGCATAAGCCAATTTACGGTGTTAGTTAGATTATTGTTAGAGCACGTCTGCGGCGGACTGCGACGCAATGTGTGTTGGACCTTAGTACGCACTATGTAGATTGTTTCCGATATGTTGCGAGTGGCTAATATGTCACTTTCGAGACAGCATTATGCTAATATGAATGCTACCATTACCGTGTTCTGTGTAGGGGAACGTTTGTGTTTGCGATGTAAGCTTTCAACCAATGTGGGTTTATAGTGATGATTGCAACAGTATTGTATGTTGTGTTAAAATCTGAAATATTTATTTTAATTTGTTAACACCTACTTTAGGTATTGCTGAAAGTGGATAATTAAGCTAACTTTTAGAATTTAAATATAGGATTTAAAATTTAATAAAGATTTGCTCGTGATTGATTTATTCTTTATCTAACCCAGTATTTAGAAATGTTATAAATTTAATTTAGAAATATAATCCGGACTTGTTCCAGATATGTGCCACCAAATGGCAAATGAAGAAATTTTAATACAGTAGACTCCTTACTTACTACTATTACTTACTAATTGAGCCATCAAAATTCCACCTTAATATAAATTACAATTAACGATTGAACAATTTTAAACTATAACAAAGTATTCCTCATAACTCTTCACCGGTACAAACCGAATAGCAATTATATTACTAACCACAAATCTTCATTTAGCTCGGCACCTAAGGCTTTTTAGTATTTCCGAACACGCTAAAACGACAATAGACGCCATTTGTATTTGATTTACGGTTCACTATTAATTACTGCGATGCATGGAATTGGTTTCCATTTTTTCCTCTTTATTAATACGGCTGGACGTGAAAAGCTATTTTGTTCGGACTATAGTGGATTTTCAATTTTCGCTGTTTCATGTTTTCTAGCTAATTTTTTATGAAGTTTCACACATCCATAACAGAAATAGTCATATGTTTTAGAACTTCCAATATGTCTGGTGTATCAGGTAGCGAACTCGTTTATTTTATTGAAATTATTTTGACTAGTGGTTTTATTTTTATATCTTTTATGCTATGTAACTTGACTAGTCATTGTCAGTAACGTTAAGTTACCAATTAGTTGATATTGGTATTTCAATCGGCGATTAGTTTCACGGCGACGATCGGTGTTAAAGTTTTTGTTTACACGTTAGCATAATTATTTTAAGGATTTTAATAAGTTCTACGAATATTTATAGCGGATACCTTAAATTTTTATATCTTGAGCCAGGTGTATAAGATAATGGAGTCGAATTCTGGGATACAATTACGCAACGCAAGTGCATACTTAGTAAATATAAAGTTTTATAAAATCAAATGAAGCTTTTTATCTTTATTGTGTTAATCATATAAATATCTTAATGTTACAATGTGAAAAAATACTATTACAATTTACAACAAAATTGTAATATTGGAAAATTGTGCAAAGAAATGAAACCTGTTACAGTGCTACAATGCCATATTTTTTGTCGACCGGAAAGCTATCTTACAAAAAATTGTCAAAATTAGAATGGATAGTTTCATATAGATTTTGAGATTTTTTTTGGCTTTACATTAAAAATAATTATTGTTTTACAACAGTTAGAAGCTTTTTAATGTTATTTTAAGCGACATAAAAAATATTAGAAAAGTTTCTACACTACAAAAGCTAATCAACTGTAGCAATATAAAAACTCAGAGATGAAAACAGAAATTAAGTACAGTATAAAAACATTGTTATGCTTAAATTTAACGCATCTTCAGTTTTCCTTCATTAAAATGGTAATAAATTAATGAATCTTAGGATAGACAGTCACGTTATCCGTACAGAGAGAGAATGAGATGAATGTTGAGCACGCCACAAGAGGCATGTCGTGTCTCCATGACAACCTGCTCAGCTTAGGTTGCTAATTGAATTTTGTAATTATTTCTAAAGCATCGCGTTGTCATAGCTTTGTCGCGCCCCCGCTCCGCAGTACACCCGAGATATGAGGGTTCAATAACATGTAACTTTTACTTTATGTGTCTTCAATTTTACATGATTGTTAACGGAATGCTTTAGTTTTTACCGAGAAGTATCAGCTTATTATAGTTGTAATGGTGTTTATAAATATAATTGTTGGTGTCCGTAACCCATTTACAACGATGGTTTATTTGACTATGTCAATTTCCACAATTTTCTAAAGTTTTTTTTCCCAATTAATAAATTTAAGCAAATCATTATAATATACAAACATACACATATATCTTCATGGCTGTATATCCCAAAAACGGAAAGCCAGAGCTCTCGAATATGCAATTCCTTCCTCCAAGACTTCGTGAAGTTGAGTAAAAAAGATTATGTTATAAATTTTTGTGACGATGAGGCTCAAACCACATCACCTAACAGTTACTTAATAAGCCCCAGATACCCTTAGACTTAGGAGACGCCCCTTACAAGGACTGCTAAAAGAAACGGATTAATGTTATTTTAAGTCATTTCAACACAGCAAAATCACGTAATAAACTTCATAAAAATTATATTAAGGAACCATAATAAGAAATGTGAACGTGTTACTAATGCTAAAAACCCTTTAAACTAAATAAGCTGTAAGCTTTGCTGTAATTAACATCCTTTTATAAAGCTTTTAATGTTACGATAATGGTAATTTTCTATTAACATAAATTTCTAAAATTGGACCATTTTTGTTATAAAAAAGAACATTAAAATGACGAATGTTTTTTTTATTTATATGAAAATACAACAAATTTTGTTGCTGTGTAGTGTCGGCTTAGAATAGCACTGAGTGATCCATTGATGATCGTAAGAGGTATCTAAGGGTATCGGGGTTTTTAAAGTGTTTTTTGGGCGACGCGGTTAGAGAACCGTCATCAAAAACACTTACTTAACAATATTTTTCCCACTTGACTTTCAAAAGTGGCTGAAGAATTTTTTCATTCTGAAGCTCTGGCTACCTCTTTTAGAGATTAATGGCCGTGAGTATACAACATAACTTTACCTCAACTTTACTGACTCAATTGGTACATAATAATTAGTTTATTTAGCAGAGGCTCTGTTTCGTATCGTATCATTATATCCCGCTTATTATAAGCCCACAAATCTTCACTGAAAACGAGCAAGTCCTTGTTAGCTATATTATTTGCTAAATAGCAACTATAACCACCATAAGGGCAGCACAGTAGCGTTTAAGTAAATTTTGTAGCAATTTGCAGTATGTTAACGCGAGTTGCCTAGCTAGAGCGCCTATTCGCCAGTTGCGAGTTGCCCAGAGTTGATAGTTGCCACTCTAAAGTCATTTTACGCTGCCACTGGATGAAATTGCTAATTGGGTTGCATAGCAGGATGTTACCCGAATGCACATTTAATTTCAACTCGCGATTTAATGTACTACTATGTTAACAGGGTCCCAGATTTGTCCTAAGTTATGAGAGAATGTACAGATTTTATTGGTTACATTGCTTATAGATGGATCGGGGAGGTTTCTATGTTTTTTTTCATGTTGGTAGCTTTGAATTTTTATTCATTCTTAAGATTTGAGAAAGTCCCAGTTTAAAATTTTGCAGTTGATTAAATGGCTTTAGGGTTATTATTCACACGAACATAAATCTTATTCTAGCTGTTTAACAAGACTTTTTCATAGTCGTATATTTACACCTATGCACACATATAATACTCGTATATGTAAACCTTTGTGACTATCCGTGTAGTGTGAGACTTAAATAGTATTATCGTATCATATCGTGTGGTTGTCGAACAAGATGACTAAGCAGTTTATAACTTTTGTTTTCATTTGAATGATTGATGGGCGATCTAGTTAAAAACTTTCAAAGGTAGTCGAAGAGTTATGATTATTCAAGCTTCTTCTTCATTGTGAGGGTGATATCGGTAAAAATATTTTACTAAAGACGACCTCGGGTGTCCCCTTGGAACAAATAGCGAGTGTGTTCAAAAAGGCAGTCGTCAGAAGTATGAAGAATAAGAGAGATTGTATGAGAATAATGATCGATGAACGAGTCTCTGCCAATCCCAATGGAAACTAATGACATGAGTCTATGTATGTATGTATTTTATTAAAAATGTTTTACTATATAAGTCGTGGGCGTCCCAAATACATTTTTTTTATAAAAAGTCAAGTTTAGATTCAGACAGATTTATTCTACAGACTATGTTTTTTACTTATGATCGTCAAGTTATAATCATTTCGATACTGTAAACAGAAAGTAAAATGATAATGTACTCACAAACAAAGATTGCAGGAAATATTATGCAGAATTTACACATTTTTTCCTGCGGATTTTATAAAAGATGAATCAGGGTTTTGAGGCTATTTAAGTGATTGCTGAGGCATGTAGCTGGACCCATCACCAATCCACATTATTATTTTTTAATTTTTCACTTATTGACTTTCAAAAGTTGCTGAGGGGTATATTTCTGAAGCTCTAGCTACTTCGTTTTGGGAAATTGTTTCCGTGAGTATTTATGTATGTATGTTAGAAGTATTAGTACCCACCTATTGGATATAATCGCTTTAAACGTTGGGATGAGTATTTTAAAGTTCAGAAAAATGCTGTGTCGCAATCAACCGGTATATATCGGGGCCATTCTTTTTGTATCTTTTGTTGCTGTTGACGTTCCATCGATAAAGGCCGTTGTCGAAATTGCCGAGACCATTTTGTCTGCTTCCTACAATATTTTCAACCTTAAATGTCTGTGAGCAATTTTCAATTTATTGTCATCAATTTTCAGTTCAAAATGTCAGATACTTTTTTACAATATAGACATTTATTGTACGAAAAATCTTTATTATAAAACTTTTAAATTGGTTTTGATAAACATGCCAATATTTTTATAGATAATTTGTTAATAAAGTTATTTTTAATACTGAGTGAATGGCGGTTAATACTGCTTAGGAATATGTGACTTAAATGATAAGTTGAAACAGTTATGAATATCAACGTTAATGCATTTAAGTTAGTAAATGGTTCATAAAGAAGGTGTAGTACTTCCACGAGATAGACCGATGATTTAGTAAAGATCAAAAACCGGATGGATGAAGATAACGCAGGACTGGATATTGTGAGAATCTTTAGGGGAGGCGTCCATCCATTCATGATGTAGAAAATTAGAAGGACTTATTAAGGAAATCAGGTCAACATTAGTCGAATCACTCAGTTTGAAGACATTGTACATTTAACTACCAAACTTCAACGCGCAATACACCACTTTATTAAGTTGTTTATGTTGTATAAAACGAAATGCGAATCATAGTCAGCTAAAAGCTCTATTTTGTAATGGTTTAGATACACATCACCAAAGAGGCCGCGGGTCGCAAATTGCGGACTCATTGTTTGCCGCAAACAAACGCTCGGAGTAAACGCGCTTCCTTCCTCCTACAAAGGAACTCCATCTATGATAAACAAATCATGGACTTTGTTGGTTTGCTCGGAATAACTCTTTTAGATGTTACTGCCTATTTATGAGGTTAAATCGTACTGTGCTGGCTTTGGCAAATACTTTATTATTGTGTAGGTGAAGGCAAGTTTCCTCTGTTGTTTAGTAATAAAGTAAAGTCATCGGCTTATAATCATTAGTCTGCCAACCTGCTCTGAGTCTACGTGGTGGACTAAGGTAAAATCTTTCTATTCAATGAATGCCTTTTCTCATCCCAAATAAAACGTTCATCCTGTATATCCCCGAAGGCGTTGGTTGGGGTTCTAATACTTCTAAGTATTACGTGGCATTATCACCTGGTATTCAAAGTACCCACGTTTTGCTTGGACAGTTTGCTCACGTGACAACAGTTTAAAAAGAACTAGTATACTTAGATATTTTTAAAGTACAAGTAAAATCAATCATACAATCATTTAATGAATTCTGAAAGTGTTATCTATTTGTTATAATAGAGATTTATCTATAAGAAATCAAGCACAAAACAGTGTTATCCTAAAGATTACGAAATAATGGTCCATATAAACCTTATTAATAAAGGAATCACGTACACACTTCGGCATTGGCAGGCACTGCCCGAATAAACGATTTACAACATCAATCAGGTAAAGGGTCGGTAGAGATTTAGCTTGATTGTTTACTCTCTACTCAATTTATAATAATGACTGCAATTTTGTTTACGTTCTTATTTCGAACTCAATTACCCTAATTAGAACGTTTGATGTGATAATACTTCTTAATTGCCTAACATCAACTGCACGCAATAAAAACTGTCACGTTCTGCGACCAGAACTGACGTTGTATGCCTCCGTCAGAAGAGAAAAGATACAACGGCAGAACACAAAATTAATTTAGATTTAATCGGAAAATGGGAGACACAAGACACCAAGACACCAAACTCGACAAATAGTAATGAAACGAACTGAAAAATTAGAGAAAAATATTCTTTTTTAAATTTCATCGTTAAACGCTTTATATAGGAAGGAAAGGAAAATATACTAACATTTCTGAACACCTCTGCCAACCCCTTCGGGAATATACACCGTGAACGTATGATTTAAGTTTTGAGTATATACATGACCTTTGCTCATAATATAAACAAAAATATAACAAGCTTTATCAAATCATCTAATTTTACTAATGTCAAACAATATAAACGACAAAGTTAATTCAGACGTGATAGTACCTTTGCCACCCCTTTAGGGATTTAGGCCGTAAACGTTGAGCTTATTTTTTATTTTTAGGTAGTTTTGATGTAAACATACTAACTAGCAATAACAAAAACCAATAACATTTGGGCTAGGCAGAGATTGCTTCTCTCCAAAATTCTTACACACCTTCCATTGCATATATACATACACTCACGCCATTAGTTCCCATTGTGGTTGGCAGAAACGATTGATCGCCACTCTGTACGAGCCTGGCAAACCTCTCTAGTTTCGTTTACATCCTTAAACGCACCTTCTTTCAAATTGTTGGCAATAATACTCACTTACATAACATAACATAAACGTTCACGCCGAATATCCCCGAAGGGGTTGACATAGGTACTAATACTTCCGAACATCACGCGACTTTGTCACCTGGTGTTCAGAGTACCCACGTTTTGCATGGACAGTGTACTTACGTGATAGGGGGCACGCCTATCGCCGTTTTGTACGAATACACTGTCACATGACTAAGTACAACTCAGCCATATGGGTTTCCTCACGATGTTTTCCCTCACCGTTAGCAACCGTGATAAATTAACTACACATATGTCTTCAGAAAAAACAAATTGGTGTAGGCCCGACCCAGGATTTGAACACTAGTCGTTTGCACGATAACCGAGTGTTCTACCCACTGGGCTATCACGGTTGCTCAGCAACATAAGTTGAATTCATATTGTGACTTATAAATATTAATTTTCAATAAGTTGTTCGAGTCTTTCCATACCAAACGAACTAAGATTACTGAATGTTTCCTATTTATTTGTTATTGTTTTTTATACCTACTTATATTTATAATCATACCATTAGTCCAATTCAGGTAAGCAGATACTTTATACAACTTTAGAGAATTCTGCTAAAAATAATAATATTTTCATACAAATACTATATTCTTCTGCATTATTTAGTTGTGTTGTGTATTATTTCACTATCTTATCCACACTTAACTTCCAAAAGTGGCTGAGAGAAATCTGATTTATTTATGATTTATAGCTGTGAGTATAAGTATGTATGTATGTATGAATTTAACGCCTTATATATATTTTATTTTAATTATTATCCATATGGCTGTTTTAATGACTTTACCATTTTACTGTCACCCATATTTATAAGCTTGAACTATGTTACGCCTTCTCCTGCTATAAATATATAACTATCATATTTTTATTACCTTATGATAATTTTCAAGCTGAGTTTGCGCCACTGGGCTATCACGGTTGAGTACTCACTTACAGTTTGAACTTAAATGAAACTTAGTATATATAAAAGAGTCATATTAGCATACAAAGCATGTTTCTAAAGACAAAGGAAATTTGCATATAATTAAGGCTCTCGTAACATAATAAGTTATAGAACGTTTAATTACAGTGGCCATTAGCGCTACTGGTAACATTACGCAAATTGCGAACACCTTTAGTGATCAAAGCTTTCCTTTATAACGTCAAAAGCTATAACATTCCAGTGTTACACCATACATGGCGAAACTTATTTCAAATTTCATACATATTGCTGGTGAGGGAAAGTCCACAATTTGGACTGTGTAATTGTGATTTGGTTCATCTATCTATATATTTTTAAGACAGAAAGTTTTTTTATATAATTCTGCAACAGCAAATTTAAAAAATAACAAGTGATTATCCTCATTTTGGTACTTATAACGTTAAACTTTGTATATTTATTATAAAGATTAGCAATACATCTAACTCCGGGTCCCGCCCAAAATAAGATAAAATTGTGGCATTGATAGTCTGTACCTCACTCAATGAATACTAATTTCTTGCGTATACGTACGTTCATATCAAACAAAAGTTAAAATAAATATTAAAAACACCCCCAAATATCAACAGCAAGGATAGATAAATTCTAACATTCAAAAGACTGAACCAATATCCCACCTTTCATGCGCTTTGGTTCGAAATTATATTTTATTCATATCGAGCCACAACTGCAATGGAAGGAAAGTATATTCGTATAAAATGAAATGAGTCCGATTTCAGACCTTTCCTTACTCATAAAAAGAGCCGCATCATTTGTTGACTTATGTAGATTGCAAGGAACATTCTCCATAAGCCCCTTTTAATGCGGTGTAAGCCTTATCAACAGAGGACAGACACACCTTTCTATCTAGTGGCTGAGTATAGCGCCACTTTCACTGCCTCCATGATTGAAATATGACATGTTTTTAAAATTAGATGATATATGAGAAATTAGCTTGTTACTCCTGTTCTTGGATAGAAAATTGAATATAATGATTATATAAACATACAGCCTAGCATAAACTCAGCAGCGCTAGTATCACACTACATTACATGTTTACATAATACATACGTTTTTCCGTTATAGTTAAAAAAAAAATAGAGGCTGTTTGAAACTAAGTCTTGTTTATTTTTTTATCTACAAAAATGTTTGGATGCAACTATGGTTATACTACATTTATAATCATAACTGTGACAGAACGGTGCCAGAACTGTGACTCTAAATTGTGAAAATCGGACATTATTCTCTGTAAATAACAATAATAACAAACTTCAAGTGTTCTAAATTATATTAAGTGTGTAGTCTCAGCTCAGAATAGCACTAAGCCATTTCTTCCCTAGGATTTCGTAAGGGGGTTCCAAGGGTATTGGGGCGTTTTAAGTGTTTGTTGGGCGATATGGCTGGAAATCCATCACCTACAATCATTTACCTATATTTGACCCACTTATCACTCAACTTCCAAAAGTATAAGTAAATTTTGAAATACTGAAGGTTTAGCTACCTTTTTCGTATTTTATAGCCCTTAGCATGTGTGTATATTTTAATATATAACCCTTACAAAAAGCATCATATTAATATAAGTATATACACAGTTCTCGCACATACATCAGTTGTAAATGCTTGACCTATTTATAATGAATATACACGAACATAGCACACATGTACAATCACTTCTTGTTATTTTTCTCCTGTTCTTCGAGGCTTTAAATCAAAAATACGGTACCATTACGGAAATACAACCATACAACCAAAACGAAAATACAATGTGATTTATTGTAAGAATTAAACTGTGAGTTAATAAACGTCGTGAACAAGAAGATTCACGATATTCAGAACTTACGGCAGAAATGTAATTGAAATCTCTAATTCCGACCGTTCCCTAATTTAATTAGAATTCATTTAAACATTGGAGGATCATTACGATTAACGAGTTTTCTTAACACTCCACTGTTCCAAGATTGAATTCGGTTGAAACATTTGTTTTAATCTTTTATCAGGTGCAAAACTTTTCTAGGATTTCACTCGTTGAAAATGTCCGCGGATTTACCGAAAATTTAACTTAGTTACGACAAACTTCGCGTTACTAATTAAAACACTCGTAGAATATTGTTTTCAGTTGATTAAATTAATATTTGGAAAAATACTAGCATATGGGCATTTCTACAGAAGGCCCGTGTTTTTCTCAATTCGGTGCTGAAATTGAAATAAGGTTTTATAAAGTAATTTTATAATGAAGTCTGAAGTATATTGTATACTTAATATAAATAAAGCATTGGCACCAGTTTTCGTAAAGTGGTTTATGAGAAAAGTTAATCACCGTATTGAGAAAGCACCGAATTGACAAAATGGGTCACCGAATTGGAATACATGGCAGCGAATTTAGAAAATGAACAACCGAATTGGAATATAGTACAACAAATTCAGAAAATGTTCTAGCGAAATAAGAAACGCTGTCACCTATTAGAGAAATAATGTAATGGTTACTAAAAAATACCGAAACATGCTTGATTTTATTTATTGACGGTGTAATTTTATATTGAAAATACTGATACATAATCAGAAATAAAACTAATTTATTGCAGCAACAATATGAAAGTAAAAGAAGACAATCTTATAAATGCTATTTATTTAATAAATTAACTTCGTTTTATCACTATTAGCATAGCGAGATCATCATTTTAAGTAACTCGAATAGCTTAAATATCATTAATTTTTATATAAAGAAGAAATTTCACAAAATAAAAACACCGTTGTGCTATACCAGGAACTACAAAAATACCAGGAACTAGTTTAACAATTTAACAAACTGTACTTATCAAAAGATTACTTAAGTAGTACAACAAATGACCATCTAGATATCAATAATATTTCAATACTACCTACATTATAGATTAATCAAGCATTTCCTTTTTCAAAATGCCAGACTCATCGACCACTTCGATTTTGATGTTATTGACATGTTTTTTCAAAAGATTCACGAAAGTTGTCAATACCAGGATGCCATACTATTTTATCAGCCGTACTTTTAAGGCATCCTCCAACGCCATCAGGCGCTCCTTTACCATGCCCATGCTCTGTACATAGTTATACTATACACTATACATAGTTCCATCCGACGCAAGGCTAAAAAAATGCTAGTGAAGACAAGTCATGATAAAAAAGATTTTTCGGTTGCAATACTGAGCTGAAGATGAATCGGATATAAAAAAATAATGTATATCAGATATTTCATTTTCTAAAAATCGTACAGCATCGTACCTAAGACATTCACTTACAGTACAGAATGATTGGGTAACGAGGTTTCCATGTTTCATTTAGTAAGTAAGCCGTGTAGAGCCGGCTTAGAATGTCGCTACCCCTTTCTACCCATGGGTGTCGTAAGAGGTGACTAAGGGTATTGGGGCATTTTATTGGATTTTTGGGCGATGCGGTTGAAGACCCATCACCAAAAACCTTTATTTATACCATCTTTTCCCCACTCAACTTCCAAAAGAGGCTGAGTAATTGATAATTCCCCCGTGAGTATATGTATGTATGTATATAGTAAATAAGTGATGTGTGTTAGGATATTTGTTGCCTGCTACTTCCATCGTATCCCATTCCTGCTATTTCGTTAGCGTACTTCGTACAATAGTTCTGACCAAAGTCACAGTGGATTATGCATTGGTCATAAGCAAGTTCAGCTTTGATTTTTTTAATGTACGTGTTTTGGGATATAATATTAGAAACATGAAGCATATATTGGTAAAGTAATTTTTAGCCGTGTAGTGCCAGTTTAGAATGTCGCTACCCCTTTCTTCCCACGGGTGTCGTAAGAGGCGACTAAGGGTATTGGGGTTTTTTTTTGGATTTTTGGGCGATGCGGTTGGAGACCCATCACCAAAAACCTTTATTTTACCGCCTTTTCCCCACTCAACTTCCAAAAGTGGCTGAGGAATTTATGATTCCTTAGTTCTGGCAACCCCTTCTAGGGAAATATAGCCGTGAGTATATGTATGTAATTTTTGCTTATTTAAGCTAATTTTCATCAAATCTTTATAGTAAATTCTTAAAAGCATAGTAAAATTTCAAATCGGTGTAAGTTTTCTCAATTCGGTGCTCAATTTTCCAGGTAATTGAGACCCACCGAATTGGGGAAATAACACATTTCACCAAATAACTCATAAATTATACAATTTGAAGCTATTTATTCAAAATACATAGGAAGATATCACTAAACTAGTCGATAAATTGAGCAATAATCGTTGTAAATACTTTTATAGTCATAATTTATGTAACACACCGATTTCAGAAATGACACGATCCAAAAATTACCGACTACTTTCGTACCTTCGAAAAATGCTACTCAATAATGCTGTCCCTTTGCACATATTGCTCGGCCGCTCGGGCGCTATCGGCAGTTTGTGGGAACCAGCTAGTGACGTTCGTACTGAGCTTAGTTAGTGATGTAGGTAGACAAAAGTAAATTTCAGCGAATTGAGACCGAAGCTTCCGACAAAGTTACAAAGTGTTATTGTATTAAAACCCAAGTAGTTACATTAAATATATTTACTTATATAGATTGATTGTCTATTCCATGTTCTGGGAATGTAAGTTTTTTAACTATGAAGGTATTATAAAAAAAGTTATGAAGCAATATCGAGTCAATTCTGGAATCCCGACACGACTTTTTTGGCCCAATTTTCTCCGTTTTCAAAGTTTAGGTTTTTTTTTCAGAGTTTAAATAAAGTATAACTGGTTAGTTTAATTATACATACTCGTAGGTACGATATTTTGATTTATTTTTAAATGTTGGGTACTTGTGTATTTGTCTATGATTAATTTCTATGGTTCTGTAAAAAGAATGACAGTCGCAATAAACGAGTGAAGCAAACAAGCACGTGTTTCCTTTGCTCTCACCTGCCATCCGAAAATCGACGTTATCCTAGTGACCATAAAGTTGATCCATCGCGCCGGATATTATTGGAAAAGCGAATTAATTAAATAATCATAATTTTGGATTTTATTACGGTGTAATATGAATAGTAGTGAGTGAATTAAAGATTTCAAAGATTGAGACATTTGTTTTAAGTACGTATTAGTGATAAAATAGTGATTATCTTCATTGTAAGCTAAGTGTAGTTTTTTACTTACAATAATGGAAGATATCGAGAAGAAAATGTCAGTTTTATATGATGCAATGGATAAGTTGGAGAAATCGTATAAAAACTATAAGAAATCACCGAAGGAGAGAATTGGTATCGGATACTTAGAAACAAGATTAGAAGCTTTAGAAACAAGTTGGTGTCAGTTTAAAAAGAATAACGAGAATTTAGTTATTTCCGTTAAAAGAGATGATCAAAAAACATTGCCGTATTTTGCAGAGAATATTAACGAGACTTTTGAGGAATATTATTATATGTATAAAGGCGAAATGAAGACAGCTTTGAGAAACCTTATGCCTATACTACCGTCATCTAACCCTAGTACCAGTGTGGAAGTACCCCCAGATACTAAGAATAGTTCGTCAAAAGGTGGTTATACTGTAAAGTTACCCCGAATCTCGTTACCAGTATTTTCGGGCGACTACACACAATGGGCTTCATATCACGATCTATTTATCGCTTTAATACATAACAATGAGACCTTAGAAAACGTTCAGAAATTGCACTATCTTAAAAGTAGTTTGAGTGGAGACGCAGAGGTTTTGTTACGTCAGTTTTCGATCACGGGAAATAACTATTATGAAGCTTGGTCAGTACTAAAACGACGCTATAATAATAAAAGGTACATAGCTAATTGTTTGTTTAAAAGGTTCTTTACGCAAAAGGCGCTGGCTCAAGAGACATCTTATAACTTACGTCAGCTGTTAGACACTTCCATTGAATGCCTAAACGCACTAAATAATTTGGGTTTACCTGTGTCGCAATGGGACGCTATCGTGAGTTATATTATCGTATCGAAACTTGACCCTGAAACTCGAAAACAATGGGAAGATACTATAAGTGGAGATGAGACAGATGACTTACCGGCGTTTACGAGATTAAAGTTGTTCCTTGAGACCCGTTTCCGGACTTTAGAGATGGTTGAACCGATAAATAAAAATTATAGACCACAAGTTAAAACAAAAACTTTTCACACCATAACTGACAATGAAAATGATATACATTGCGCGTTCTGTAAGGAGAAACATTATATTTTTAACTACAAAGAGTTTCTAAAGCAAACCACTGACGACAGATGTAAGTACGTACAAAATAATAAACTATGTTTTAACTGCCTGATGCCCAATCATATGGCATTCCGGTGTAAAAACAATACATCGTGCAAAATATGCAAAAGAAGACATCATACCATATTACATCAGGATAACAAACGACAAGCAGGTGATGAGACGCGACTCATGAGAGAGATGAGAGACAACATTAACAACAAAGAGGAGATAACTAAGCATATAGCTAGAGACAACGAGCCTGGTCAAACTGTACTGTTGGCAACAGCCCTGGTGGAGGTGACTTCGAGAACAGGACAAACGCACGTCCTCCGGGAACTACTGGATCAGGGCTCCGAGGCATGCTTCGTGACTACACGAGTCGTCGAGCTTCTTGGTTTGAATAAAACGAGTATCAACGGAACTGTGTCGGGAATGGGTGAGATGCACAATCTAGTTATAAAACAAATGGTTCAGTTAGAAATTAAATCGAGATGTAATACACTTTTTTCTACTGTTTTAGATGCATATGTATTAAAATCACTGACTCGTATGTTACCAGTTAGAGAAGTTCGAGGTTTCAATTGGCCTCAACTTGATACAATGGAGTTAGCCGACCCTACATTCAATAAACCAGGTCGGATTGATATCCTTCTTGGAGCCGACATTTTTAGTAGAATCATAGACTCGGGTTTACTGAGGGGACCTGGTGAGGTCATTGCACAGTATACATACACACCTGGGGTGGGTTTTATCAGGGAAAACACGGTCACACAATACTAACTCCAATAATATTATAAGCCTACATATTTCTAGGAATGAAGAAGATAACAATTTTCTCAAAAGGTTTTGGGAGATGGAAACTGTAACATACACAAACGAGAAGATACTTACACGAGAAGAAGAAACATGTGAAGAGATATACGCAAAAACAACAACGAGAGATGAAAAAGGAAGGTATATAGTCCACTTACCTTTGAAGTATAGAATAGAGGAGACGGTGAACCTATGTGGGGAAACCAAACAGCAAGCTGTCACAAGATTGAAGCATCTAGAGAAAAGATTTGAGAAAAACGAAAAACTGAAAATTGAGTACAAAAGAGTAATAAATGAATACTTACAGTTAGGTCACATGAAGAAAGCTGAAAACGAGAATGAACCAAATGCAATCTATCTTCCACACCATGCTGTTATCAGAGAGGATAAAGATATAACAAAGGTGAGAGTGGTCTTCGACGCATCTGCAAAGGGTTCAGGAGGACAATCATTAAATCAGTGTATGATGACGGGACCTACCTTACAACCTGATCTACGTGAACTTTTGATTCGTTGGCGAACAGATAAAATATGTGCTATAGGAGATGTTGTTAAAATGTACAGGGCTGTAAAGATGACAGAGAAACATATTGATCTTCAAAGAATAGTTTGGCGGGATGAACCTGAAAAAGAAATAGAAAGCTATCAGTTACGTACCGTTACCTTTGGAACTGCAGCAGCCCCGTTTTTAGCTGTAAGAACATTGAATCAACTCGCCGATGACGAAGAACATGATTTGCCAGATGTGGCAGCTATAATAAAAAACTCTTACTTCATGGACGATTTAACTACAGGGGGAGAGGATATACAAGAAACAAAAAAGAAGTGTAAAGATATTAATAATTTATTAAAAAGAGTCCTAGCGTATTGTAAAAGATTCAATAAAAAAGGTTATGACATGAAAATAGAAAACTATTTATCAGTAACAGAGATGGAAGATATATTAGACAGATGTGTGAAGTATTATCAAGAGCTAGTTTATCCAAATCGTGCTTAGACCATTTTTTCTTCCGAGATTCATGTTTAGGTAAATTTTATCATAGTGTGCGATCAGCTGTAATAAGCGATGCACTAGCCGATCATTACATAACCGGGTTCTCGCTAGTGAGCCAGAACCCAATAAGTAAAGCCCATCGATTTAAGACTGTGTATAAACTAGATAACAAAAAAGTGATAAGTGAGCTATCCCAAATAGACTGGAATGTGGTATTATATAATGATGATCCAAATAAAATATTAGACTACATAGTGGATCAATTTAATCATGTTTATAAAAAATGTCAATATAGCTTAAAAATAGATTTAAATAAAAACCAGGACTGCAACTGGATAAATAATAATATATTATACATGAGTAATAAGAAAAAAGAATTATTTCAGATATGGAAAAACGACGAAAGCAATAAAATAAATAGATTAATCTACAATAATTATAGAAACAAAACCAACAAGATTTTAAATAATACTAGGAATAACTATATAAAACGAGATATATGTAATAATCTAAAAAACTCGAAAAAAGTTTGGCAAATTTAATAGATTGTGTGGTAAAATTATTAGTGCCTTAGACGATGTATTATTAAGATTATTTAAAGTTAAGCCAAATGAATTAGCAAATAAATTTGCACAGGAATTTCAGCATAATATTGATATTGTTAGCAACTCATGTCGTTTGCCCTTGCTCGACAAAAATACATTCACAAGACTACCAGACCTTTCAATGAGATTAAATAAGTTAGATGAGGAGATTCTGTATAAAATTATATTAAGCATAGACGATAGCAAAAGTCCAGGTCACGATAAAATTCGTGCAAAAGATCTAAAAAAGATGGCTAATATAATGACACCCGTACTTACCCACTTAATCAACTCATGTATCACCAGGTCTATATACCCAGACAAGCTTAAAGTAGGTATTGTACCTCCTATATTCAAAAAAGGCAGTCGCTTGGACACGAACAATTATAGGCCTATAACGATACTCTCTTGTATAGACAAAATCATCGAAAGGTACTTAGGGCGTGAAATTAATAAGTTCTTGTCGAGCAATGGCATACTGCATGAGCGGCAGTTTGGATTTCAGAGAAATAAAAGTACATCACAGCTTCTTGAGCAGTTTTGTGATGAAGTGAATAGTTATCTGGACAAAAAAAAACATGTAATTGCGATATTTATTGACTTTAGTAAAGCGTTTGATGTTTTAAGGTATAATATACTGTACACAAAGATGCAGCAAAATGGTATACAGGGCCCGTTGTTGGAATTATTAAAAAATTACCATAGCAACAGATTCACTGCTGTAAACATAGCTGGGGAACTGAGTAAAATGATACCTACAACCAAGGGCACAGCCCAAGGTTCAATAATCGGTCCGACAGAGTACCTCATCTATGTCAATGACATGTGTAATATTTTTAAATACAGCTCGGTATACCAATTTGCTGATGACACATGTTTGTTAGTTGCTAATGACAAGCCACAGGTAGCACAGGAGCAGATACAGCACGACTTTGACCAGCTGTGTAAGTGGTCACATGACATGGGACTAGCCATAAATTATAACAAAACAAAAATTATGCATATACATTCTCCGTTTTTAAAAACAAATCATATCACTAAAGTTAAAGCCCACGAACACAGCTGTTTACACGGGAGTGCTGGTGTGTGTGCTTGTGATTATTTGGAATTGGTAAACCAGCATGTGTACTTGGGCATAATAATCGACCATAAATTCAATTGGGGACCCCACATCGATCATGTCTGTACTAAACTCAGAGCTATAATGGCAAAATTAAATATTCTGAAATACAAGTTACCGTATGGCACCCTAAGGCTACTATATATGGCATTAGCAGATTCAACAATTAATTACGGCCTTTCTTGTTATGGTAGAACATACCAAACATATCTATGCAAAATATATGATTTACAAACAAGAATCTTAAAACTAATTGTACCTTTAAAAACTAAACATATTTACAAAGACAGGTATGATGAGCTATTTGAATTCTGCAAAGTATTTAATGTCTTCGATAAAGTAAAAATTAATATTATTTCAGCATATCATAAACAAATTAACAATCTAAGTAGAAACAAAAGAAATGATAATTTAAGATCTCTGTCATATTTGCCGCTGTATTCAAAACCTAAATGTAATAATATGTATGGAGAAAGAGTATGGAGCTACATCATGCCAAATATGCTTAACAATCTACCGAAAACTATTGTAACGAAACTGCAAAATAAAAATAAAACTCAGGTTTTATCTATATTAAAAAATCATTTTTCTAAATGCTGTGATGTATAAATGCACATGTCTTTTTTCTTTTTTCTATTTATTAAATGTATTGTTTTTAGAATATAAGTATACATAAATATGTATTTAAATAAAAAGCCGAGCTGACAGTCTAATAAAAATCTAAAAGGTTTTCAGACTGTCTGGCCAAGTGTTGTAAATATTTTTTTGAAATAAACAGTGTTAAATTTTAAAATTTTAAAAAATTTATATTTTTTTATTTTAGAAGACTTAGAAAGATTTGGTAAGGTTAAAAAAAGAAGTACGCTTATTACTTTAGCTCCTTTTATAGATAAAAAAGGATTATTGAGAGTTGGTGACCGTCTTGATAAAGCAAGTTGTATACCAGAGAGTTCAAGATACCCCATAATAATTCCGAATAAGCAACACTTAACTTATCTCATTATAAAAGAAGCACACATACGCACACTTCATGGAGGTATTATACAAATGATGACATTCATACGTACCAAGTATTGGGTTATACGACTGAAATCCGCTCTACGAAAATATGCCAGAAACTGCAATATTTGTATAAAAGAGAAGGCACAGGTCACCCAACAGTTGATGGGTCAATTGCCAGCACCCCGGGTAAATCCTAGTCGCCCATTCAGTCATAGTAGTGTAGATTATGCCGGGCCAATATTTATCCGTACGTCAAAAGGCCGAGGATACAAGTCGACAAAGGGTTATATTTGTCTATTCGTTTGCTTTGCAACGAAGGCTATACATTTAGAAGCCGTCACTGACTTAACTTCTCAAGCTTTCATAGCTGCCTTTAGGAGATTTGTAGCAAGACGAGGACATTGTTCACACATATGGAGTGACAATGCGACATACTTTGTAGGTGCTGATAAGGAATTACGAACCCTTTTAGATAAATGTAAGTCTAACGTTCTAAAGGAAATTGCGGAAGCGTTGGCAACCGAAGGAACTACCTGGCATTTCATCCCTGCTCGATTTGGCATAACGGACGCAATCTCTTGATAATACTTCACACATCTGTCTAATATATCTTCCATCTCTGTTACTGATAAATAGTTTTCTATTTTCGCGTTTAAGCGTTGGCAACCGAAGGAACTACCTGGCATTTCATCCCTGCTCGAGGAGCCAATTTTGGCGGGGCTTGGGAGTCGAACATCCGCTGTGTTAAGAGACACTTGACTAAAATTTGTGGAGAAACTAAGTTCACCTACGAGGAGATGACAACGCTCCTATGTCAAATAGAAGCGTGTTTAAATTCGCGTCCGTTATGCCAAATGGATTGTATCATCCATTTGGCATAACGGACGCAATCTCTTGATAATACTTCACACATCTGTCTAATATATCTTCCATCTCTGTTACTGATAAATAGTTTTCTATTTTCGCGTTTAAGCGTTGGCAACCGAAGGAACTACCTGGCATTTCATCCCTGCTCGAGGAGCCAATTTTGGCGGGGCTTGGGAGTCGAACATCCGCTGTGTTAAGAGACACTTGACTAAAATTTGTGGAGAAACTAAGTTCACCTACGAGGAGATGACAACGCTCCTATGTCAAATAGAAGCGTGTTTAAATTCGCGTCCGTTATGCCAAATGGATGATACAATACATACACTTACGCCACTCACACCAGGGCATTTTCTCATAGGTGAACCTATAATAGGTGTTCCTGATGTGAGTTTTGATGATAAGAACATAAACTATATTACGCGGTGGCAACTTATTCAGCAGAGGTTGCAGGAGTTTTGGAAGAGATGGAGGTTAGAGTACTTAAATACTCTACAACAAAGGTACAAATGGCAAAACATCCATTCGTCTCCTAATATAGGTGATGTAGTCATCATCAAGGAAGATGGTTTACCCCCAGCAAAGTGGTTGCTTGGAAGAGTAGCTGCGTTACACCCAGGTACTGACAACTTAGTACGGGTGGTAACTGTACAATGTAAGGGTGGCAATCTTAAGAAAAGACCGCTTTCAAAATTGATATTGCTTTCCAATAATTCAGAAGTATAAATATGTGTATTATATTTATTTATTGTAAGCTTCTTGGTAAAATTATGATGACTTTCATGTATTTAAACAAAGTGAAATAACAAAAACTATTGTTAATACAATTAGATTATTGTAATGTAGGTACTTTACGACTATGATAATATTTTATAATGTTAGTAATTTAAGTTATTGATTTAGGAACAGAGTAATGTATTTGACTTCCTGTAAGCTTCTTGGTAAGATTATGATGATTTGCATGTATTGATCCAAAGTGAAATAACAAGAACTAATGTTATTAGGATTAAATTTGTGTAATGTAGGTTGTTTACGACTATAAACATATTGTATAATGTTAGTGATTTAAGTTATTGATTTAGATAACAGAGTAATGTATTTGACTTCCTTTGTTTGGAATTGATATAAAAGGGCGACCATTTTCTAGTATGGAATCATTGTTTATTGAGAAATTGACTTGTAAACACGTTCAGTTGGAATAAAAACAAATAGCATCGAAACTTTCGTGGTTTGATTTCTCTAAGTTTATAACAGTTCAGAAGTGGGATGAAATCAAGAATATCACTAAATATTCACGCGCCTACAAAGTGTGACTACCTATTTTCTTCTTGGAAGACTTTCATAAATGTCAAAAGATCAGCAGCAGCAGCAGCAGCCTAGTACCAGTGAAGGTGGTGATGGTGCACTGGAAAGATCACAGCTCACCTCAGTGGTAGACAGGTGCGAGCGTTCGCCATACTCTCGAAGGTTGGGTCATAAAGAACATGGCAAACGGCGACGTAGGAGCCGTTCCAGATCACGTTTCTCGCGCTTATCACGTGCGCGGTCGCGTTCTGAAGAATCCAGAGATTGTGCAAAACGGCGCCGGAGGACACACACGTCGAGAAGTTCGCGGAGCAACAGATCAAGGAGTGTTGGGAGTAGCAGAGAGAGGGGGCAACGTCGCAACACGTCCAAGAGAAAGCAACGTAGGTCGCCGCGGAGTCGACAGCGAGAAGGTTCGGGGAGTCAGCGGCGCAGGACTTCGAGGAGTCAGCGGCGCAGGACTTCGAGGAGTCAGCGGCGCAGGACTTCGAGGAGTCAGCGGCGCAGGACTTCGAGGAGTCAGCGGCGCAGGACTTCGAGGAGTCAGCGGCGCAGGACTTCGAGGAGTCAGCGGCGCAGGACTTCGAGGAGTCAGCGGCGCAGGACTTCGAGGAGTCAGCGGCGCAGGACTTCGAAGAGTCAGCGGCGCAGCTCATCGAAAAGAGAGGGGCGACGGCTTACCGTAAGTGTTTCTTCTAACGAATCTTTACCTCGCAACAGTCAACCGACCAAATTTGGTAATGATATAGGTATATCCAATGTTTCTTTACATGACGTAATGCAGTTATTAAAATTGTTGCCTGCTCCTACCTCGCAGAATCAGAATCATTTTGCAATGAATACAAACGCGGTCCCAGAGTTCGATCCCGCGAATAAAGAACAAACTATAATTGCATGGCTCAACAAAGTTGAGGAGTGTTCTTTGTTATACAAATGGTCAGAAACTCAGTTAATCCATTACGCGTTGCCAAAGCTAGTCGGGGTAGCTAAAATTTGGTTCCAGGGTTTGCCATCGCTAAATTTTACGTGGGCAGAATGTAAGGACAAACTAACCAAAACATTCCCAACAGTACAAAACTATGCTCAGTCGTTACACGAAATGTTAGATCGAAAAGTAAGGTTTAATGAATCATTAGAAGAATATTACTATCACAAAATAAATTTATTAAATCGGTGCGACATAACGGGAAAAAGAGCTGTAGATTGTATTATTTATGGGCTAGAAGATAAGGGAATGCGTTTGGGGGCTCAGGCTGCGAATCATTCCCAGCCTGAGGATTTGTTGATGTATTTCAAAACAATAAAAATTGAGGATACAAAAGAAAAGCGCATGTCAATATTTAAAAAACGAACGGACGGTCAGAATAGTACCAACAACAACGTGACGAGACCGGCCTCATTGAAATGTTTTAATTGTGATGAGTTAGGGTACCCGAGCTTTAAATGTTACAAACCATTGGTAACATGTAATATATGCAAACGATTGGGGCACCAAAGTATAAATTGTAGACGGTTAAATAAAGTCAAAAACAATGACATTAACCAAAAAGAGTCTGGTACATCTGTGTCCGAGGTAAAATTAGCTGGTCAGTTAGATAAGAAATATGTTTTGCCTTTACTGGTCAATGGAAAATCAAAGACTTGCTACGTAGACCTTGGCAGTCAGTGTACTTTGATGAGAATTAGCGATTTTAATGAGTTAGGGGAGACGTTAGACAAAACAAGTAATATACCATCTCTGAAAGGTTTCGGTGAATCATACATAGAACCCCTGGGAAAAGCTTCTGTCGAATTGCAGGTTCAGGGGGTGATAGCTTCTGTAGAGGTACTCGTCGTACCTGATTGTTTACTAAAACATGCTGTACTGTTAGGTCATACGTTTACCGAACAATCTGGCATTGTTATCATTAAAACTGATGAGAACTTAATTTTACATAAATCACCACAGTCATTCCAAGGAGAAAAAGTGAAACTTTTTATTGATGCTGACTCTGAAATAAGCTCTATGGAGGCTCTCCCGGTGAACATTGATAACGATGCCAACTGTAAGGTTTACGTTCGAGAGTCTGTAAGATCGATTGGTCCCAAAAAAAGGTACTACATCCTTCCGGGAACCTATGCTATTCATAATGGGAAAGGATGTGTCATGGCTATGAACTTGGGTAACGAATCTGTTAAGTTTAAGATAGGTCAATTATTGACAAGAGCTCATGTTACTCAAGATAAGGATTTCCTGGAAGTCAAACAAGTAGAATACGCAAATGAGCAAGTATTTTCTGATAGCATTCAAAGCGGTACCGATTTAAAGCCGGAGGATAAATCGAAACTAGAAAATTTACTGCTTAAATATAGAGATTGCTTCTCTTTTGGCTTAGCCGATTTAGGACTCACCAATTTATATGAAATGACTATTTCCCTCAAAGACAACACCCCTGTGGTCTACAGACCATACAGATTAGCCTATTCAGAAAGAAATAAGGTGAGGGAAATGATTAAGGAGATGTTAGATTGTGGAATCATTACAGAATCATCTTCGCCCTACGCAAGCCCCGTCTTATTAGTAAAAAAAAAAAACTGGCGAACAACGGCTATGTATCGACTATAGGGCGTTGAATGCAAAAACAATCAAAGAGCACTATCCGATGCCGAGAATCGAGGATCAGATAGATCACCTTGGGGGTAATAAGTATTTCATTACCCTGGACTTAGCGTCCGGATATTACCAGATTGCAATCGCCCCATCCTCTCAAGATAAGACGGCCTTTGTTACTTTAGATGGCCAATACCAGTTCACGCGTATGCCATTTGGATTGGCGAATGCGCCGTCTGTTTTTCAAAAGACCATAAATAAAATGTTAAAAGAGGTTAAAAATAATGAAGCTTTTGCATTTATGGACGATATTATTATCCCAGCCAATAATGTCGATGAGGGAATGGAGCGATTGGAAACTGTATTAAAACTCATAAGGCAAGCTGGCCTTACTCTTAAATTGTCGAAATGTCATTTTTTCTGCACCGAAATAGATTATCTTGGATTTGAAGTTTCGAAAGAAGGTGTAAGACCAGGCCAAAAGAAAACGGACGCAGTAGAGCATTTCAAACGCCCCAATAATCAACATGAAGTAAGGCAATTCATAGGACTGGCAAGTTTTTTTCGCAGATTTGTCAAGGGATTTGCTATAATGGCCAATCCTTTGACGAAACTTTTGAGGAAGGATGCTAAGTGGGACTGGGGTGAGGAGCAGGAATAAGCATTTGCTCTTCTGAAACTCGAACTAGTAAAAAGACCGGTGCTTGCACTCTATGACCCAAAAGCTAAAACACAAGTACACACAGACGCGTGTAAGACAGGTGTGGCTGGAATTTTATTGCAGGAAGATGAGAAAGGTAGACAGAGAGCTGTTGCTTATTATAGTAGGCAAACAACCCCAGAAGAACAAAAGTATCACTCATACGAGTTAGAAACTTTAGCAGTTATTGCATCATTGAATAGATTTCGTGTTTACGTTCTCGGTATAAAATTTACAATAGTCACAGATTGCAATGCCATCAGGGCCACCCTGTCCAAAAGAGATATCATACCACGTATTGGCAGATGGTGGTTACAGCTGCAAGAATACGACTGTGACATCGAATATCGGCCGGGCAACAAGATGAGCCACGTTGATGCCCTGAGTAGAAATGCTGTACCAATCACCGATGAACCTGAGCCCTTATTTGATGTCCTAGTTGTAGAGACGGAGGATTGGTTGTCAACAATGCAAAATGTAGACGATGATATTCTGCATATAAAGCGTGTTCTAGAAGACCCTGATACACCAAAGATTGTAGATATCCATCAAAACTATAGATTGAAGAATGGAAAAGTTTACAGGGTAGTAGACAGTCAGTTAAAATGGGTAGTCCCGAAGGGGGTAAGATGGCAATTGCTAAAAAAGAATCATGACGAACTCGGGCATTTTGGAGTTGAAAAGACTTTGGATAAATTGAAGTCTCTCTACTGGTTTTCTGGAATGAACAAGTTCGTCAAAAAGTACGTTGCATCTTGCCTGGAATGTTCTTACTACAAAACACCTACAGGCAAAAGACAAGGTTTACTTCATCCAATCCCAAAAATCGAAGAACCATTTCACACAATACATGTTGATCATTTGGGACCATTCGTTAAAAGTAAATCGAAAAATACCTATCTCTTTGTAATAATTGATGCTTACACAAAATACATAACTCTTTACGCGGTGAAGAATACCAAAACAAAATCCACAGTAAAAGTTCTGAATCACTATTTCAGTTTGTTTGGGATTCCTTCCAGGTTAATTAGTGACCGTGGTACATCTTTTACAAGCAAAGGCTTCAAAGAATTCGTGCAAAAACTGGGGATACGGCACGTTCTAAATGCAGTCGCGACACCGCGAGCCAACGGTCAAGTGGAGAGATATAATCGAACAATTTTGGCTTCGCTGGCGGTTAAAAATCATAACTGCAAAGATAATGAATGGGATAAACATTTGGAAGAAATACAGTTGGGGCTAAATACCACAATCAATAAGGCCTTGGGTAAGAGCCCCGCGGAAGTACTTTTCGGTTTAAGGCTCAGGACAAAAGGGGATAGCATAGTAGCGTCATTATTAGACAATAGACAGACAGACAGTGATACTCAATCGTTAACTGAAATCAGGAATGAAGTGAGTGCGAAAATGTTAGACGAGCAGAACAAACAAAAAGAAAGATTTGATAAGCGTAGAAAACCTGCTAGGGATTATAATGTTGGCGATCTAGTACGGGTAGAACGTGATATTTGTAGTAATAATGGAAAATCTAAAAAACTGCTTCCAAAGTTACAAGGTCCGTATAGAATAATTAAAGTGCTAACTAACGATCGATATGTAATTGAAGATACTCCACTAACAAGAAAACAAAATAAAAGATATGAGGCTGTTGTTTCAGTGGATAAAATACATCCATGGCTAGCGTTTACCCAGGAATACCTAAATGATTCTGATGATGATGATGATGGAGTTTCAGTAGGAAATTATGATACTGTTAATAATAATGATGATTATGAAATTGGATCTGACAGTATGGAAGTATGAATTAATATTTATTATCGGTATTGAAACTTATGTAAATAATGATTATCTACTTGTAATTTTGATTATTGTTTTTTGTGGAATTTGCACACATGAGTCCTTATGACAAACGGGAGTGTGTAAATGAACTACTATTTATTGATTTGATGTATTTCAAGTATGTCCACAATGTTGTTAATTAAAATGAATCTACACACAATGGAGTCTGATAAGACAAATGGGAGTGTGTTAGATAATGATAGTTAGGCGCAATGAGGCGAGGTATGCCAACCAATAGAGCGCTGTTGTATATTGATTCCTATTGTTTTGAATTTTGGATATTAACCTATTTCTTTAGTCGTATTATATTTACATTTTACTGTTAGTATGAATTACAGTTATAACTACTTATTGATTATTATCTCTTGATTAATTGAGTTTATATAAGTCATAAATCGTAAATTGATGGAACAATTTATCATGTGTAAGATGGCCGAGCTAGTTTTAATAAGCTATGTAACAGAATATGAGCAATACAATATTGTAAACAAGTTAAACGGCTAACATGGTCGGTTAGTGTATAATGTGTGAATTTCATCAAAGATAAGCTTGTAGGTAAGGTTGGCAGAAATAAAAAAAAAAAAAAAAAAAAAAAAAAGAAAAAAAAAAAAAGGTAGTAATTTTAGGAATATATATTTGTATCGAAGCGTGTAAGCAAAAGATATAGAATGGTTGCTTTTCTTTAACTTTGTAACTAACGAGAGGA